>MU225022.1:306043-338005 GCA_018584345.1 Thuja plicata | reverse complement strand
ATATATAAGATTTTGAGTAATCTAATATTTCTAATATGAATTTATTGAAAACTCTTCTACAATCATCAATATAATATTTTAAGAGGAAATAGAGATATTACAATTTAAAAAATTTGTAATCTTAGTCTAATTTTAACATTTGTTTTTACATCTCTTCTTAAAATCTAAAAAGTGTATTCAAGTTATTTCAAGATGATCTTTATGTTTGATTATTAAGTCAATGACATTTTTTATTTGTATTGTAAGAAATTTGATATTTATATTTAAATACTTTTAAAATACTTTCATGAATAATTATCATATTACTTTTTTATTGTATGTTGATAATGATTATAAGTTAAAGTAACATAGGTAGCAATAAATCCCTTCACTTTATTATAAATAGGAATATTGTATGTAATCCTCCATATTAAGTAATTATTTCCCTCTTTATTATGAATTATTTTATTTATATTTGTCTATATTCTCGATCTATCAATTACCTTGGTCCTTTTGTGTGTATATCTATTTATTTTCATTACCTTTTTCTATTGAAGGTTCTTGTTCACCTATTAAATTTTAACTCCCAACATCTTAATGGTGAAGACATTAAAGTGACTAAGGAAGAGCATATGATTCCCTTTAGCATAAAAGCTCCCTTCTAAGGAGAAATCCAAAACTAAGAAGAATCAAAACAAGGAGAAGTCTTCACATATGAGATCAAATCATATTTAGCTACATCTAAACTAATATGTATGACAATGTCTTGGTTAACCAAGGGGACAAAAATCGTATTCCCGAGTCTAAGTATTTCAATTTTTTCATGTACATTATGAGAGAGTTAATCGAAATACATTTGATTTCTTCCATATTCACCAAATCTACATCCAAATGATGAACCTATATAGGATGGAATGGAGGAGGTAAAATATTATTTAGCATTCTAAAACATTGCACATGAATTGAAGTTGAAATATAACAATACAAACCACATGATAATTGTAGATGATGACATATTTTGCCATTAGTATGCAAAGAAAAACAATTTTGAACCGTCGGTAACACCAACACCGAAAGACAAGTTTAGTGCAACCCGATAGAAAAACTTTACAAGGGAACCCGACAACAAAGTCTATAGTGTAACCCGACAGTGCAGGTTACAATGTAAACCGACGACATAGTTTAAAAGTGCAACCCAAAAATGTTGAAGTGGAACCCGAAAGTGTAAATCGACAGAGGAACCCGACAGAGAAGACAACAGAGAAAACCGACGGACAGTTCACAGAGGAAGCTGACAGGCAGACTATAGAGCAACCCGAGCACCAGTCTACCAAGAGATAGTTATAATCCTAAGAAATGTGGATCTGAGTCCCATGTCAGATAAAACACTTGTGTTTTATATACAGCTTTTTGATTTGCTTTAAAACCATTTCTTGAGGGACAAACAATGTAATTGTAATTGTTTTAATTAGTCTAACTGATTAGAAACATGCAAACTAGGAGATCAAGGTCAAGTTGTAAACCTTTGATCATAGAGTTATCATTGTTATGCGGTCTAACTGATTAGAAACATGCAAACTAGGAGATCAAGGTCAAGTTGTAAACCTTTGATCATAGAGTTATCATTGTTATGCGTGAAACTCATTTAGGTAAAACTCATTGTATAAATAGATGTGTAATCAATCAAAACATGGGGATATGTAATCAATCAGAACATTGTTATGATAATCAGACTAAGAGTTTTATGCAAAAGAACAACAAAAGGTGAAAATGGTTATCAAGAACCAGATTCAAGGCTACCGAGCATAACAGAGGTATTGATCAATCACTATAGGTGATAATTATACATGTGAACTTTATTGGATCTTTAATCAGCAATTCTAGATTGCATATACTTAGGTCAATGAATATTTTTGACTACATTCTAACAAGTGTAGCAATAGAAGAAATCCTTTGAGAAGGTGGATATAACAATCCTTTGTAAATATTTTAACTGAGTGTACACTAAATAGTGTTGCTAAATCTCTTAACAAAGTAGACCTTAACCAGTCTCTACATGTTACTCCTAATAGGGTAAGATCATCATAAGTGATCAAACTTGTAAGCGTTAACCGACCCCTTCCATTCTACAGATAGTGAGGTTTTGTGGGTTTCATCCCCACCGCAGTTTTTACCTTCTAACAGGGGTTTTCTACGTTACCAAATCTTGTGTCATGTGTCATTACATTTCATGAATGTTTCTTTGAATGTTTACATGCAAATTAAGTTTATGAATTGATATAACTTGCATAAGATAAGAATAGCACATATGGTTGGTAATACAAGCAATTGATTACTAAAGGATAAAGGTTAAGTGATAAAAAATTTAAGGGTACTGATTCACCCCTCCCCTCTTAGTACACACCATTCTATTATTTCCAACAATTGGTATCAGAGCTAGATCTCTTATTTGGAAAAGTTTAAATACTTAAGAGAAAAGATCATACAATGGAAAGATATAAGCTAGACAAGAGTATTGAGAATCAAAAGTTATAGATACAGATCTTCTATGAACAATATAAAGAAGCTAGAATCAAGATGAGAGAACTAATAGATGAAAGAAAGGCTATGACATCTCGATGTAATGAAATAGACTATCATGAAGAAGAGATACCTAATTTATTTGAGTCATTAGGATCTACATCTTGCAATTCATCAGACATATCTAAAGGAAGCATCACAAGTCTGAATGAAAGCAATCAACATCTTACAGAGAAAGTAAAGATATTGCAAATCGGTCAAGAGACACAGATAGTAAGGATGATTGATGTTATGAGCAATGCTAGACAAGTTGAGAAAGAAAGAATACTAGCTATTGATGACAGGAGGAAGATCACTGAAAAGCTACAAGAGAAAGAGTCAGAAATACAAAGACTTACTGAACATCATCATGAGATCACCAATCAAATTATTCTTATGAGTCGGGAGGCAAACCGAATGAACATAGAACTCATTGAAAAAATAGAAGCTATTGGTGAGCTAAGAGAAGAAAATAAAAAATTGAAGCATGAAGTAAGAATTTAGCAACAACACAATGATATGATTAAGAGAGCTGAAGAAAGTACCAAAAGGATGGATGCTTTTCTGGATGGACAAAGAAGAGTCAACAACAATACCAGACTAGGGTATACCGAGAATGGAGAATTACCATACCAAGCTGATCCAAAGAATGTCTACGCAAATCCAAGACCAAGAAAGAAGTCATGCAATCACTGTGGAACACCAGGCCACACATCAAATGTTTGCAGAAGCAAAATGAAAGGTATTCCTAAATCCTCATCTACATTCATAGGAAACTACTATAATTGTAACAAGAAAGGACATAATGCATATGAAAGTAAATCTAAGGTGAAACAACAAAGAAGGAAACCTACATGGAAAAATATTGTCCTACCTACAAAATGCATGGACACACATCTCTTGAATGCAGGAAGAAGAAAAATCATTCATGGAAGCATAAAGAACAAGAAAATGCTTATCAACCAAAGTGAGTCAGTGACTCATATGTTTGGGATTACAATACATGGGAAAATTGCATAGCGTGTAGAAGATATGGCCACGTAGCTAAAAAATGCATGAGGAAATGGACAAGAAAGTTTAGAAGCTGGACTAACCCCGGAATGGCATGCTTACACTGTCATAGGATCAGTAATCTAAGAAAGGACTGCAGAGATCGAGTGATAGAGACAAGAACTTTTTCCAATGGAAAAACCATTGAAGACATCAGGAAGATGAGAAACAAAATGTGGAGGAAATCTACAAACACTGATGATGTTGGACCAAGCAATGCAATTGGTGACACATTTTCCAATGGATCTGGTGACATCACCTCCTCCACCTAAGCAGAACAAGTAAGTATGGAACTGCACTATACTAAGTTATATTTTACGTCAATTCCATTATACATTGATGAAATGCCAAACTAGCATGATTAAAGATGCACTATGGTATTACTAGTTATGAATTTGTCAATTCAATCTCATCGGTAAACACATACCGAGAATCGTCGGTGTACATCTGAAAGCCAAGTTAAACAATATAACCTGAGACTCGTCGGCAATCATATAAAATGCAATGAAGTCTTCAACACTTACCGAGATCTATCGGTAAACATGTGAAAGGTTAAGTGAGTTGTCACATACCCCGATCCAAAAGGTTGTGTAATACCTGAGCAACTCCATATTTGACACCCAACAAGTAGGTGAAGCATTAATGACACCACTTAGGGCATCGTCTATAAAAGGATGATGGAGACTTCATTTCCTTTGCCAGCAATTTAGAGCGAAGAAGCAGAGTGAAGCAGAGCACTAAGCGACAATATTAAAGAACTGTTTAACTAGCATATTCACAACATTCAAACAGAATCACAGTAGCTTTCAGAAGGTTAAGTAAGTAACATCACCGAGCTCACTATTTTTTTTATGGGAAAATCCCTAATTTTAAGAAATCATGGCAACCACATCCCGTGTAACCAAGATCAAGAACACCAAGGAGAAAAAGATTAATCTAATCAAGAATGCCACTTGTGAAGAACCTAAGTACAAAATCCATCTAGAGGTTTCTTCGCAACCCGACGATGCTGGAGCATTTTTTAGGAATACCACCTAGGGTTTTATTGATTGAAGACGTTCGAGCCTACATACATTGCAAGATCGCCGAGATAGGAGATCTTGAGGTCAAGAAAGCTTGCAAGAAGCTTTGTACAGGTGGAACCATCAAGGAGGAACATAAACACATTGAGGTCAAAGGGCTGACATGTGCCCTAATGTTCCTGAAGGAGTTTAAAACTGAATGGATCAGGATAGTGTTGAGAAGAGTGCATGACCAAAAGATGTGGCTGGATGAGCCAAAATAGATCACCAGGGATGTGATACATGTTGTAACCGATTAACCAATAACCGATAAGGCAAAGCACTCAAACATCCTCCTCGCCAAGACATAGAAAAGAATATAGGTGTAGAATGGGATAGAAGAGGATTAAAGGTAAATTCAATCAAATTAGATCCTGAAATGAAATTTGGTGCTGGTGTGTTGGGATACAAGATATTCCAAGCCAACAAGATGAAAACTATTTCATCCAGAGCAGTATACATTGTACACAAGATTGTAAAGAAGGGTCTACAATTAGATCTATCTGAGCCTCTATTGAAGCAGTTAGATGAGAACTTGAGGACAGTTAGATCTACAAAGTCCAACTTAGGTAAGTTCGGATCACTTCTAGTGTGCATGTTTTTCTACTTTCAAGAAATATTTCCATCTATCGGTAAAGTCAACTTGGATACTACCCGACTAGTGACAATTCAAATCAGTGAATTCATCAATTCATTAGGTGACAACTTTACATCAGTTATGGATGAATGCTTCACTAGATTTACAGACAGAATGCAGAAAAGGATGAGGATACCAGAACAACTGGTAGAAAAGTATAAGACTTAAATGTGTTTTATGGTGGACACTGATAACACCTTGATCAAACTAGTTGTACCAAGGATAGCATGGTTAGCACCACTTGACTATGAGATCAACATAGATAAAGCCACCAATGCTATTGAAGCATTGTTAAATGAACCATTGGACAAATCACAACCAAAGTTTGGAACCTATGAGGAAGCCAAGGAAAGAATAAAAATAGGCTTAGTTGTGAAGAAGATCGACTGAAAGAAGACCAAAATGGTCAAAACACTTGAGAAGAAGTTATCGGTCAATGAAGAAGAAATAGAACCACAAGAAGAAACCGAGGGACAGTCACCCATCGGTGAAGGTCAACAAGTGAGTGACTCTGAATCTACAGAGTCCAATGCACCACCACCACTTGCAAAGAAACCAAGGACTATAGTTTCATCATAGAAAAGGAGTCAAACTACTAAAGCATACTCACCACCGGTAAAGAAAGGACAGGTGAGGACTTACAAAAGGAAGCCTCAAACTGGACAAACATCAAAACTAAAGAGGATAAAAAGACTAATATGAACAAAAGAAGATATAGAGTACACTAAGCAAGATGAGAGTGAGCAACTCCAACCTGAAAAGAACAAAATTCCAACCACAATTGATGAGGTATGTGCTTCAATGATAAAGGCAGGTTTAATAACTGACCCTAAGATTAGAAAATGGCTAACTCTAGATCCCGAGGATCAAAACAAGATAGAGGAAGCAATCATCACAACAATGTGTATATTTAAATATATACAATTACAGTTTGAAGGTAAAATGCCACAAGAACTTCTTGACAGTCTATCGGCAAGGTGGACATTCACATTGAATTCATAAAAATAGATAAGGGAAAGAACCCTAGTTTCTGTTATGCCCCCTGAGTCCAAAATGGAAGAAATTGATGAAATGATGAAGTTACATTCAAAAAGGTTCATAGAAAAATTGAGAGCTTACAAAGTGCTATAGGGGAACTTCATTGAGCTTGACAAAGAGAGTGAGGATACTTGGAGAAAAGCACTTGATATACCTGAAAAGGACACAAGTCCCGAGAGAGCTTTAGAACTCACTAAAAAGCCTCACAATGAAGAAACAAAGGATATACCAAGCCTAGAGCACATTCTAATAAATGATGATGAGGATGCCACTCAAAATGAATTGAATACAAAAGCATGCAAGGAAATGGATGACATTCTTCATATTCTACAATCACCAAGGGGTACTGCAGATGATAAAATCATAGATATCACCAGAGATGATCCTGCAGATGAGGTAAAGGAAGATGAAGATGTTATTGTTACCTCTGACTAGCCCAAGGAACAAGATACAACAATGGATGTTGCATAGGTGCATATACCAGGGCAAATGCCACTATTGATACAAGCTATCAATATCATCTTGGAAAAGGAGAAATCACACAAGCTTGATGAAAGAATAACCAAACATAAAGGAAAAGAGGAACTGAAAAGCACATCTAATGAACAGAATATAGATGGAGAGAAAATATAACAGATGAAGAACCGAAAGAAATAGATGGAGAGAAAAAAGATAAAGGTGAAGTAGAGAAGCAAGGTGATGCCACTCTTAAGGACATCAAAGGAGATAATGCAGATAAAGCTAAGGTTGATGTGGAGATGTCCACTCCCAACCGACAGGTAGACACTAAGCAACAGGACAAAGGTACACATACTCCAAAACCTTCACCAAGCACATTATACCAAGCAAAGGAACTTACTATGGTACTGCATACAGGTCCCTCCAGAACTCTATCCAAGAAGAAGAATAAAAAGAATAAGAATCCAATTACACTGGATGAGATTATTGAGATACCAGCTTGTGATCTGAGAACATTGGATCTAGAGGCACTTACAAAGTATGTTGAACTTTTTAAAAGAAAAGCTATCCAAGATAAGCTTAAGAAGGAGACAAAGGACACTTAGGTACTAGAGTCAACAAAGGAGATACTTCAGTAGATTGTACCTGATACAGACATTGATCAAAATGCTTCTATCACTGATTAATTAGCCATTCTTACTGAATTCATCACATCACAGAACGTGGATGTAGAGAAGGCCATAGAAGAACGTGCAAAACAAAATTACTAGTACAAATTGACATAAAATCAGCCAAGAAGTGGTCGAAAACAAGGTAAAGTCATAAACCTTTAATCATAGAGTTATCATTGTTATGCGTGGAACTCATTTAGGTAAAACTCATTGTATAAATAGATGTGTAATCAATCATAACATGGGGATGTGATGATGATTGTAGCTGAGGAGCACATCTATGGATCAGACTAAGCATTTTATGTAGAAGAAAAACAAAAGATGAAAACGGTTATCAAGAACCAGATTCAAGGCTACCAAGCATAACAGAGGTATTGATAAATCACTATAGGTGATAATTATACATGTGAACTTTATTGGATCTTTAATCAGAAATTCTAGATTGCATATACTCAGGTCAATGAATATTTTTGACTACATTCTAACAAGTGTAGAAAATAGAAGAAATCCTTTGAGAAGGTGGATTTAACAATCCTTTGTAAATCTCTTAATCGAGTGCACACTAAAAAATGTTCTTAAAGCTCTTAACAGAGTAGACCTTAACCAGTCTCTACATGTTACTCCTAACAGGGTAAGATCATCAGAAGTGATCAAACTTGTAAGCCTTAACCGGCCCGTTCCATTCTGTAGATAGTGAAGTTTTGTGGGTTTCATCCCCACCATAGTTTTTACGTTCTAGCAGAGGTTTTTTGCATTACCAAATATTGTGTCATGTGTCATTACATTTCATGAATGTTTACATGCAAATTAAGTTTATGAACTGATATAAATTGCATAAGATAAGAATAGCACATATGGTGGTAATACAAGCAATTGATTACTAAAGGATAAAGGTTAAGTGATAAAAATTTTAAGGGTACTGATTCACCCCTCCCATCTCAGTACACACCATTCCATTATTTCTAACAGTAGACCCCTACATTTGATTAAGATTTTAATTAAATTCAGTCCTCTTAATCAAATTATTAATTAAATAATTATACATTATTTAATTGGTTAATGTTATTCTTCTAGCTTAATTAATTTAATTAATTAGGTATATCCAAATAATTAATTGGAACTCATATCCATTTAATTAATTAATCCTCACTTCTTTTATTAATTTAAACAAATACACTTATTTGTTTTAGTTAATTCATAAACCCCAAAATTCCTCCACTTGGAATTAAATATATCTATTTAATCATATTTGAGCACATGGGTGCTAACTTTAACTCCCATCAAACCTCACTCTAACTAACTAATCCATGCTTCCAACCACCTCTCTCACTTTCCTACTAGTTAATCCTTCCCTAAGCCTAATCCCACCCTTTAATCATTTAAACATTCCTAATCAAAATGGATTAACGGGCTCAAAGTCAACCCATGTCCATGTCAACCTTAAATGCATCAGCCTTATGTGTAAGGACACACATTGGTCCCTTAAAAACTTGTCCTCTTAAAATGAATTTTTAATTCATTTTCACATTCTCTGACATCCATTCCCATTATCCAACATTCCTTTAGGAATGTGAGACAAGAAATGCTTTTATGAAAAATCTACTCCATCCCCTAAGTCCTTTCAACCCCTCACATATTGACAAGGGTCAACACTCTATGGAGTGAGAGAAAACATGATCCATGTCATCTTCTCACATTGAATTTTATCCCTCTCTGAGCCTTCAATCCTGACTTTACATCTCCCATCTCAAAATTTATAGATTGAGGACTCTTCTCTCATTTCATTGTTCATTATCTTATGTAAATTTATAATGTCAATTTGACTTCAAACACTATCCATAGCATTATAATGCCAAAATATATTTGAACCCTTGATGCTTGAGAAACATTGTGGGCACATATATCAACCATTCACATTACACAAATCATTACAACAAGGGAGCTCTTGGATTTGTATGAAGGTTTGAATTCCTTTTAAATTTTGTATGCTTATTTTGTTGCAAATATGGCATGCGGGTCGTAATTAATGTCAAATATGTTGGAAAGATGAAGTGTTGGTGGAAAGCTAGACAAATAAAGTATTTATGACTTGTTGGAAGGATGAAGTATTAGTGAAAAACATGTTGGTACTCTGGTTGTGTTAGGTCCAAATGTATTCAAACTATTCAGTTTGGTATGGATTTCAGGAATCATGGTGTAAGTTACTTTTGTGGAATATATCTTATAACTTGGAGTTCCCTTGGTCTGGAAGATATTCATATAATTTACAACATTCATGTTGTGTCCTAGATATTATTGTGGTGATGGAATCTCTATTTTTATCTAGTGATATTGCTAAGGTCCTTGTTCAATTCTAGGTTACAGCTCGATGCTTCTAGTCTATATGAAGTTTTGAATTGATACATGTAATGCGGATGTGTGTGATCTATATACAAACATTTGGAGAACATTAAGAATAGATTTACTACTTGTCTAGTGATGCTCAAATTGGTTCAGAAGGTGTCATTTGACGTTGTATCATAATCCTATTGCACTTGTTTTGTTGAAGTTGTTTTGATGCTATCTCATATTCCCCTAGTCCTAGGCCTTGTGTTTTAACATTATGATTTGTGGTCTCAATAATATCAAACCATCTCTGGTGTGACATTAATGTATGTCAACTAAATATTTGAAAGATGAAAGATATGATTGATAAAGAAGATTTGAAAAGAGATCAATATTTTTGTATTGTGGATTCTCTTCATGGTAACTATCTTGATTCACTATTGTGCACCGGTGAATTATTTTAGGTCCGGAGCTAATTCTTTGGTGTGAAAGGGTTTTCTATTTCTTTGGTAATGATTATATTTTGGGTTCAAAGATAATTTCTACATGTAGTAATGTGGTGTTTGAAGAAATATTTTGAATGTCTGTGGAAGGTGTGCCAACTAAGTGTGGATCTCCACACGTCTTATTTTCCTTCTACTTATAATATTTGTTAAGGATTGTGGCCACCCTTGCATATACACATTACATTCTCCTTTGAGAAGACCTATTGTGTGATCCAAATGGTATATATGAACAATCTTAATAAACATTTGTAGTGAAGTAAAAAAAAATGTAAGGTATGGTTTCGTAAGGGAGAAAGGTGAAAAGGACAAAATGATTATGTGGTCTGGATGTTGGATAGTGCAAACATGAAGTCATATTCAAATGAGTATTCACTAAGAACTGCAATATGTCATTTTATATTTATTCTTATCATTTCAATTTATTTTTTTCATTAGATTGTACTATACTTCTTGCACTAGAGAAGTGATCTTCACATTATAATGAATAGTTTTTACATCTTTCTCTATAGGTAGTGAACCTTAGTTGCAAGTAATGAGAAATAAAATCTTTGGTAGTGAGCCTAACACTTTGTAATCAAAGACGTATACATATATTGTGAGATATCTCTCCCTGTATTTTTTTCCTTTTAGGTTTTACCATAAATTAATTATGGTGTTCTTATGTGTACATTTTTACTATTCTGATTGCTTTCTTTCATGCATAATAAAGTGATTTAATTAAGTAATCAGGTTGATGGCTTGATAAATATTTATGGTTCTTTTAGTGGATGTTGATTCACCCCCTCTCCCCTCTCAGTATTCGAATGTCTCCAACAATTGGTATCAAAGCTAGGTTCTTGAAGAGACAGTTTAACCACTGTGGTAGATCAAGGATTTGGATACTATGCTTAGATAGGATTTGGATACTATGCTTAGATAGGATTTTGAATGACCTGGATTCCTTTGGAGAGAGTGACTGGGATAAGGCTGATATTGTTGTGAATGTGGAAGATGAATAGAGATCTACATTGTATGACCTTAATGAAAGCAAGAAGAAACATAAGAAGGTTATGGACAAGATTACTTCTTTTAGAAAACTCCTTGATGATGAAAGGAAGTATATGGATGATCTAGAAATGAAGCTAAACAAAAAAATTTAAGATTGTACCATACTTGAAAAGGAAGTTTATATTTTGATAAAGGAATTGGAAGATGCAAAATAATAGATTGAAAGAGGTTTAAAACCAAAAGGTGGTGGTGAAATACTTAACCAAAATTTTCAGTACACAAAAGAAGGATGCAAAAAAATATGGACTTGGTTATGAAAATGGTGAAATCTTGGAAGACAAAAGAAAATAAAAGGTTAGGATGAACCAGTGGACTCTAAAGAAAAACCAGACTTCATTCAGGTCTAGGATAGTAAGAAATATTATAAAATAATCTCTAGGGTTCCATCCAGGTACTCTTTTCATGGTAATTATTTTACATGCAACAAACCTAGCCACAAAGAAAATGAATGTATAAGTAAATCCTTTAATGAAATATGTTATGTATGTAATAAGTTTGGTCATAGAGTTGCTTAATGGAGAAATAAGATATGGAACATTGTTTAATCATTCAAATGATATAATTATTCTTGCAATGGATATGGGCATAGATCTCTTGAGTATGGGGGAACATAATATTTAAGGGAAACATGAGTAGAGGATCTAGGCAATGTCTGGTATGCTATAACTATAATATGATGGGACACGTTGAAAAACATTGAAAAAGAGGAAATTTGAATAAAGATGGATCAAGAAGAAAATTCGATGTAAATAAAGAAAATAAAATGATGAAGCAGTTTTGGGTCAATAAATTTGATGATAGAACCATGGGGGAAATGGTTGAAGATGGTTTTGCACGTACTCCAAGTGAAGACCTTTCTTTTAAAAGTTTAAAATAGAAATGCATTGCCTAAGGGGGATAATTGAAAGTAAAACTAATAAGACCCTATTGATGTTAAGTTTAAGTCTACAGATGCTTCTAAATATGTTTGGTGGTCTAGAAAGATAGCTATTGATTCAATGGAGTTCTTGTAAATCATCTTTTTCATCAAACCCTACTTTAATAAAGTATACATTGTTGGAATATTGTTGAGCATGTCAGAGATTGATGTGTTCTGGCATTAATGTTTTGTCATTGATGTCAACATGCTATTGTTGTTGCAAACAGTGTTTAGATGATTCAAGTTTTTCAGTTGATAAGTTCAAGACCTCTTGTTGTGATTGTTTGAGATGTTTCTGTCACATCCATAGCTTGCCTACAAAGGTTCGCTGGTTGGTTGAGTAAGCTATGATTGGTCTATCAATATGTTTATATTTTTATGTTCATGTTGTTCACAATATTTTATAGGTTGATTTTTTTCTTTGGTATGGATAGTTTTGGTTGATTCCGTGGATGCCTTGGGAATTAAAGTTGTTTCTTCAGCTGGTGTTTTTAATGATTCAGAGTTTGGCAACATATCTTTTTAATGTGATAGAGTTTAGCATTCATGATAATAGTACAAAGATGAATCTAGATTTTGAGGTTGAGATATTATGGAATTTTGAGAGGTTATTCATGTTGCTTTCTTGTGTTCTTGGATCATGTTATGGTCGTGTTGATGTTTCATGGTGATAGCATTTGGTGACTTTCTAGCATGATAATGTTTCTTCACTTAGGTCTTAGCCAACTTGGTGAAGTAACGTGTTGCAATTCGTGGAGTGCATTTGAAAAAAAGTTTGTGTGTTTGTGGATGATGTTTTCGGTCCAATCTAAGTCCCAAATGACTTAATTTGGATCACATTGGTCTTTGAGCTTATTATTCATATCATTTATTTGTATAGTTCTTGGTCAACCTTATTTTTTATTATTCATTGTAATATGTATAAATGGGAAATCATTTGTGATTGCAAAGTGTGTGGTAGATAAACAAGAGAGAGATGTTTGTATTCTGCAACTAAGGTAGAAATTGTACTTCATTGGAAGTGTATTGGCATTTCATATGTTGTAAGTCAATTCTATTGTATTGGACATTTTATCCATCCTTTGTAGTTGTTATCAGAGATTGATTGGTGAACCTGACTAAGGGCCAGATTATTGTATTGTGAGCAGTGTGATCTAGGAAGTGGGTCTGTGGATGCAAGTGCATTCCTTTGTTCTTATTTTATCTGAACCAAACAATACTTTTAGTAGAGTACATCTACCTTGTGGTTTTGACTCCCACTAGGGTTTCCCTTAACTGGGTTTCCTCATGAACAAATCTGGTGTTTTGAGTTATGCATTGTGGATCTTGCATTATTGTTTATCTTTTAGATATGTAAGTTGTTTAATTGTATTAAATTTATTAATAGTGAGTACAACTAATTCACTCCACCCCTATCAGTTTTTCTTGTCTTCTTTGGGCCTAGCAATTCGTATTAGAGCTAAGTACTTTGGAGGAGATTAATTGCTTGAAGGATAATCGACATGGAAAGCATTAGGAAAGATAGTCTGAAGTTTGATAGAACCAACTACCTGATATGGAAGGATCAGATGACTAATTATCTGATATGTATGGGAGATGAATATTGGGAGACATAGACAAACTTATTCCATTTCTAATGATTTGGCTCAGGCTATTGTTGATGAAAAGAAGAAATTCAAGGAAAATATGTTATTAAGGGAATCTTTTATCAGTACCTTGTCAGATACAAAATATTCTCACATCTATTGATCGAGGACAACACATGAGGTATGGGCTAAACTAGAAACTATTTATGAAGGTAACAAGCATGTAAAGAAATCTAAGTTGCAAGGACTGGAAGAAAAGTATGAAGTTATGAAGATGAGTGAAAGAAAAACTATCTCATCCTATATTCAAAGCATGAAGTATCTAGTTAGTTCAATCAGATGTTTTTGTGGTACCTTGGAAGATAATGAAGTCATATACAAAATTAGGAGATCATTGCCTACGTGTTGGAGTGAGAAAGTTGCATCTATTGAAGAAGTTGTGATTGTGAAAGGCATTATAGAGAAGACCTGATGGGTAGACTATGTGCTTATGAGATGACCACTCTTGCTAAAGAACTTCCAAAGGTTTAAACTGCATTCAAAGCTAGTGTGATGAAACATGATTAGGGAGAAAACTCTTCTAAAGTAATAAAAGATAGCTATTATGCAAAGAAATGGGAAGATATCATGGAAGAAGAAAGAAAGATAGATGAACTTTAAACCTTGATTACAAGAAGATTTCCTAAAGGCTCTAGTAAGTATGAAGGAAATTTTCCTTTGGAATCTTTTTCTTGTAATAATATTGGTCTGATTGCATCTACATGTCCAAATAAAGTCTCGAAGGAATCTAAAGTTGGATCTAAGAAATTTCATCCTAAGGGTCATAGAATTTTTTATGTTGTTGAGGAAGGTGTGACTGATGATGAATCCGGTGCTAGTGATAAAGAGATTGTGTTTATTTATGTTAAAGAAGATAATTCTAAGGAAGAGAAAGTATTGGTTTCACATGTTGTTAAAAGAGATGAATGACTCATTGATAGTGGATGTTCACATCATATGAACGGTGATAAAAATAAGTTTTTGAAGCTTGAAGACTATGATGGTGGTGTTGTTAGGTTTTGTAACAACATGCCTTGTTTGATTATGGAAAATGTTCTATTACTCTTGATGGTAAAAATAGTACTAATCATGTTTTGTGTGTTGAAGGATTAAGTCATAATTTTTTGAGTGTTGGACAATTGTTAAACAAGGGATACAAATTGGAATTCATAGGAGTGTGCAAAATCATTGGAAGCAATGGAAAGTTGATTACATCAGGTACACAAATTGCTAGTAATCTATTTCATTTGATAATCATTGAGAACAAATGTCTAATTGCAAAGGTTGCTGACAATTGGTTGTGGCATAGAAGATTTTTTCATATAAACTTTGATAGAATGGTAAAGGTTAGCACTACTAATGATGTAAGAGATTTTCCTAAGCTGATGAAGCCTAACAATTTGTGCAAAGAATATTAATTGGTAAAGTTAACTAGATCTAGTTTTAAGAGTAAGATTTATACTTTAACTGGATTGCTAGATTTGGTACATAGATATTTGTGTAGTCCTACAAAGACAATAAGATATTATGGTAATAGATATTTCATGATATTCATTGATGATAATTCAAGGATGACCGGGGTCACATTTTTTAGAGAAAAATCAGAAGCTTTTCTTAAATTTCAGATATTTAAGATGATGGTTGAAACAAATTATGGACACACATTGAAGTGTCTAAGATCAAACATAGGAGGATAATTTACATGTAGTGAATTTTATTCTTATTGTTAAGAACATGGAAATAAGAGGTAGAAATATGCTTTGTGAACCCCACAACAGAATGGTGTTGTTGAGTGAAGTAACAAAACTATCCTAGACATGGCTAGGACTATGATGATTAAGGAAATGTTCCACAAATCTACTAGAGAGAAGTTGTGAGCACTGTAGTTTATACCTTGAACCCAGTGCAGATAAAGAAAGGAACTGGTAAGAATTCTTATGAACTTTGGTATGTTGATGCTCCTACAGTGAAATACTTTAAAAAATTTGGAAGTAAATGCTATATCAAGAGAGATGAAGACATTGGAAATTTTGATCCAAGAAGAGATGAAGGATTTTTTCTTGGTTACTCCAAAAAGAGAAAAGCATATAAATGTTATAAATATAGACTGAATAAGATTTTTCAAACTAAAAATGTTAGATTAGATGAGAATGTGCAGAGATCATAAAGAACTTGTAGGTATGACATAACTGAAGAGAATAATCAGATTATGGAAGTACAAAATCATGATCAGGATCATAATTAATTGAATGAATAGCTTGAACCTATGGCCAATGAGGAGGATATTAAAAGAAAAGGGTCTGCTACAAATCCTATTCCAAAGACTACATGATATGTAAGGATTAATCATTCCAAAAATTCTATTATTGGTGAAAAGAATAGAGGTGTTCAAACTAGAGGAAGAATTAGAGATGAAACATGTTTGCTATTTGAATTTGAACCTAAATATGCATGAAAAAAGCTTGTAATGATGAGAGTTGGATAAATTGTATGAAGGAAGAACTTGATCAGATTGAAAAGAACAAGAGTTGCATTCTTGTTCCTAGACCTGTGAACAAGAATGTGATCAGAACTAAGTGGGTATTCGAGAACAAGTTGAATGATGATGGAAAATTGGTTCAAAACAAAGCTTGATTGGTATGAAAAGCATATTCATAGATGGAAGGTATTGATTTTTAATAAACCTTTTCCCCTGTAGTTAGAATTGAAGCTGTCAGATTACTACTTATATATGCAGTTTACAAGAATTTCAAAGTATATCAGATGGATTTAAGTCTGCATTCTTGAATGGTGAGTTAGAGGAAGATGTTTACATTGAACAACCTGATGGATTTCTATAACCAATGAAGGAGATATGGTTTGTAAATTACAGAAAGAATTGTATGGATTGAAGCAATCCCCTAGAGCTTGGTATGCTAGATTGGATAGGTACTTGACAAATATTGGATTAAGAAAAGGTACAACTGACAATAATCTATACTTCAAAGTAGTTAATGATAATATCTTGATTTATGAATTTTTTGTTGATGATATCATATTTGGTGGTGAAGATTAATTAAGTAAAGGATTTGCTGATGAAATGCAAAAATAATTTGAAATGTCTATGATAGGTGAATGAAATTCTTTCTTAGATTGCAAGTTACACAGTTGGAAAAGGGAATTTTCATTACAAAACCAAGTATGTCAAAGAGTTGTTGAAAAGGTTTGGTATGGAAGATTTAAAACCAGTTGGAACTCCTATGGTTACTAGTTGTAAATTAACTAAAGATGATACATCCCCTTGTGCAAATAAAACAAGATATAGATCTTTGATCGGTGGATTTTTATATTTAACTCATACTAGGCTTGACATAATGAATGTTGTGTGTATTGTGGCAAGATATCAAGAAAAATCAAAGGAATCACATTTTTTTGTTTTTAAAAGAATATTCAAATACTTGAAGGGAACAATTAACTATGGCTTGTGGTTTGGTAAGGACAATGACTTTACACTTTGTGTATATACATATCCGGATTGGGCAAGAAATGTTAATGATAGGAAAAGTGCAAGTGGTGGTGCATTCTTCTTGGGTAAGAGACTAATCTCTTGGACAAGTAAGAAGAAAGATTGTATTTCTCAATATACTGTTGAGGCTAAAAATGTTGATGTTTCTATTAATTGCACTCAAGTTGTTTGGATGAATAAAATGTTGAAAGATTTGAGGATAAACATTGATGAACCTATTGTAAATTACTGTGATAACTCAAGCGCTATAAATATTTCAAAGAACCCTGTGCAAAATTCAAAGACAAAGCATATTTATATTAAGTATCATTTCTTGAGGGATAGAGTCACTGACCATGAAGTAAAGGAGTATGTATATAATAAGGAATAGATTGTTTATATATTTACAAAGCCTTTTCCAAAGGATACATTTGAATATCTCAGATATAATCTTGGGGTAATGGCCCCTCCTAATCAGAGTAGATGATGCTAAGGATGGCATCAATCCATAATATTATCAGAATATTATTCTCTCTGGATTGATGAGTTGGGGACTACTCCTTAGGGGAAGTAGTATTATGAATCTTATGATCACATCATCCTTTTGAGGTGAAGTTGGTTCTTTTGATATCTTTCATCTTTTTTCCATTGATGTCAAAGGGGTAGAAGATTATGTTAAAAATAGTTGAAAAATAGGCTGTGTTGAGAGTTTTGAAGCTGTATATTGTATATTCTAGAAGCCTACCTATTGGGAGAACACTTAGACATGAAAATGTTAGAGATAAAAATCATTTAATCTACATTAGCATATAAAAAACACACTCAAAATAAAGTTTCCACCATAACCTCCGATGAGCCAAACAAGGGCACCCAAGCCTTGTTGATTTTATCTTAGAGAGGGTTGTGGGTGTGCTCTCCCAACACAATACATAAATCTCACTAATGATTAAGAGAAGAATGCAAAACTAAATGCAAACTACATGCAATGGAATTGAATAACTCAAGAGCTAGTTATGAAGAACTAGTCTCAAGCATTCAATGAGATGGATATGGAAGTAGATAAACACTAAGATCTAATATTGAATGCAAGATATAAACTAAGAATGATATTCAACTACCATAATGAATGCAAACAACTACCAAACAAGTTAGTATAAAAGTTCTAAATGCAGAAAGATTTCTAGATGCAAACTAGCATAATAACTCTAATGCAAAGTGAATGGGTCATTTACTCTTGGAAATGCTCCTATTTATAGGATTTTGGAGGAAACAAGTGAGGTGGATTACATGTGGCATCCACATAGGTGCCACATGAAGGACACATAATTCATGCAAGAGGAAGAGTTTTCTCACACATGTGCGAGCAAATTGAGATGGGATGGGTCAATGTGTACTTCAAGTACACATGTAAGAGATTTGTCATAGATGTGTAAGAAAAGTCATAGATTTGGTCTAATAAACACTTTAAGAAAGTGTAATAAAGTTTCATCAAGGTTGTAAGAAACCTTGTTTGGGCCAAAATTAGAATTCTTTGAAAAGGAAAATTTTGGAAATTTGCTCACACATGTGTGAGAAAATAATTAGGACTAATGGGTGTAGGAATGATGAAATTATCCTAATTAACCTTAGTTAATTAGAAACTAGGTCTATTTGTTGAGAGTGATGTGAGATAGGGTAGGATCTACGCCTAGATTTGGGATTAATCCAAATTTAATTTAAATTAATCTTGGTTTAGAAGAATATTAGAATATTAAAGGAATAAATAAATTAAAATTTATTTCAAAGGGGATTTTTATGGAGAGGGGTATTAAATACAATTTAATAAACTTAAAGCAAAAGTATTTAAATTAAATCTAAATACTATAGACAATGAACCTAATTTACTTAAATATTTAGGAGAATATAACCAATATAATTAAATAGTTTGTATTCCATGACACAAGTCTTGCTCTTAGGAAGAATGCTCCTCCACTTGTACTCTTTTTGTCATCAATGTTTCCTGCCCAATCTGCATCAGTAAAAACACTCAAATAGAAATCACCTTTGTGAGCATACCAGAGACCACAGTCGTTTGTCCCTTTCAAGTACCTCAATATCCTCTTTACTGCTACCATGTGGGATTCCTTAGGATTAGCTTTAAATTTGACCACTATCCCAACTGGTTGTGTTATGTCTGGTCTACTATGAACAACATAATGCAACTTACCAATCATGGATCTATATAGAGTTGCATCTACAACACTTGACTCATCATCCTTATATAGCTTGCATCATGTCACCATGGGGGTTCCAAAAATCTCAGAATCTTCCATTTCAAAAGTATTCAGTACTTCAGTTAAGCACTTGAACAGAGTGATATAGATACCATCCTTTAGTTTTGAAATCCACAATCCAATAAAGAACTTAATTTCTCCTATCATTGATATCTCAAAATCTTTCTCCATTTGTTCTACAAACATCAATCTCAACTCATCATTTCCTCCAAAGATTATGTCATCCACAAACACTATAACTAACAGTATCTTATCACCTTCAACCTTCAAGTACACATTACTATTTTCACTTGTTCTTATGAAATCAATCTTGGTGAGGTAAGAGTGTAATATTTCATACCATGCTCTAGGTGTTTGTTCAGTCCATACAATCCCTTTTGTATCTTTCACGCCATGTCCTTGCTCTCACTCAAATAAAATCAATTTGGTTTCTCTATGAAAATCTCTTCTTCAAGAATCTCATTTAAAAACATATATTTGACATCCATTTGAAAAAAAATTTAACTTCTTATAAGCAGCATAAGAAAGTAAATATATTACCTCTTAAATTCTTGCCACAAGATAAAATGTCTCTCCATAGTCCAGCCCTTCCTCCTGTGCATATCCATTACACACAAGTCTTGCCTTATTATCAACCACTTCTCCATCTTCATTTAGTTTGTTCCTAAAAACCCACTTTGTACCAATCACATTCTTATCTGCTGGTCTAAGAACAAATGTCCATGTGTCATTCTTTTCAATCTAGTCAAGTTCCTCTTCCATGGATTTTATCTAATAATGATTCTTCAAACCTTCATTCACGATCTTAGGCTCAAACTTTGAAATTAGACATGTACTTTCCCTAAATTTCCTTCTTGTTCACACACCTGTATCTTTACCACCTATGATTTGATTAGTACAATGATTCAAATTTACATACCTCAGAATAACCGTTCAGGTCTAGGATCTTCTTCTTCCTGTTGAACTACTTCTTCCTCATTGTTTTCTTCAACTATATCTTGCACTTCTGGTTGCAGATAAACAATCTCCTAGACATTCTTTCTTGCTTGTTTCAATGGATTTCTATGGATATTCATCTACCTTTCACATTTCCACTTTCAATCATCTTGATAGTCCTTTTATTGAAACACTTATAGGCCTTTCTCTTGGTAGAATATCCATAAAAGTACCTTCATCACTCTTAGGATCAAATTTTCTAGTGAAATCATCTCTTGATATAGCATCTACTACAAAAGACTTTGAAATAATTAACACTAGATGTATAACCATACCACAATTCATAAGGTGTCTTATTAGATCATTTCTTCACTTGTACCCAGCATATTGTGTAGACTGTAGTGCTAATGACTTCTCTCCAATATGAATTAGGTACATCACCTTGAATCATCATTGTCCTGGCGGCATCAATTATAGTTTTGTTCCTCCTTTCAAAAATTCCATTTTTTTAGGAGTCCTTGGTGCTGACATTTATCTCTTCATTCCATTTTCTTCACAATACTCAATGAACTCCCATGAAGTGAACTCTCCTCCTTTGTCTGAAATCAAACACTTTAAATTCTTACTTGTTTCATTCTCAACAAATGCCTTGAGCACTTTAAACTTATAGAAAGCTTCAGATTTATCCTTCAAGAATGTCACCCACATCATTATTGAATAGTCATCAATAAACAACATGAAATACTTGTCACCATATTAACTCTTTGTCCTCATAGGACCACAAAGATTAGTATGTACTGAATCCAATATATTTTTAGATGAGAAAGAGTAACTACATAAAGTAGAACAAGTCATCTTACCCAACCAAAATTCCTTGCACATTACATTGTTTGGTTTCACAAGTTGTGGCAATCCCCTAACAATATTTGACTTACTAACCTTCATCAAATTACAAAAAATTCACATGAAAAAACCTTCTATTCCACAACCAACTATGTTCAACCTTACCAACCAAAAAACTATTAATAGTAGTATTCAGATTGAATAAGTTACATTTAGTTTGTTTCCCAATAGCAATCAAATCTTTTGAGCTTCCTCATATCTTGCACATACCTCCTTTGAACTCTAAATGATAAGATTTGTTATTAAACTGACCAACACTCAACAAGTTATAAATAAGACCTTCAACCCAATAGACATCATCAACATTTATTTTACCATTACAAGATATTGAACCTTTACTTCTTACCATGCAGGGTGTCTTGTTTCCAAACCTGACCACACCACCATCAAATCCATCTATCTTTAAGAAATTATTTTTTCATCGGTCATGTGATGTGAACATCCACTATTAATGACCCATACATTACAATGTTCTGTGTAAGACCAATTCCTTCCCATCTCTAGAATTTTCTTCTTTGACTACAACAACAATATTACTTCATCATTTTCATCAGATTCTTCATCAGTCACACCTTCATCTACTGCAACATAGCATTGTTTCTTTCCTTTTCCCTTGAATCTTTTGATCTTCTCTCTTTTTTAACCATTAGGAAACTTGGAAGCAATATGTCTTATCTTGTTAAATGAAAAAAAATTCAAAGGGAACTTGCCTTTAAACTTACCAGTACCTCTAGCTAGTCTTCTTACAAGTAATACTTCAAGTTCTTATTGCTTCTTCTCTTCATCCAAGATAGATTAAAGTTCCCTAGAATAACTTGACATGCAGGTTGATTCATGACTTATCTATTTTCCCTTCTTTTCTAATACTAATGACAAAGAGGACTTGAAATTTGCTTCAAATTTCAGCATATTGTTTTCATAGCTACTTAGTTCAAAAGTAGTGAGCTTACCAAACAATCTATCGAAAGAAAAAGTATCAAATGTCCTCAACTATTGTATAGAAGAAACTCTAATGGCATAAGTAGGTAGAAATTTTCTCAACATTTTACCTACCACATCATCTTCTTCAATATTACCACCAGTAGCTTTGATAGCACCAAATACTTCCTTTATCCTTTGACCGTATTGAGCAATATTCTCATCTTCCACCATTTTCATGTGATCATATTCGCCCTTAAAACTATCTATCGTAGCTTTTTTCATATGTATGTATCCACCATATATTAGCTTTAACTTTTCCCAAACCTCATAATAAATCTCAAGTCCATGTACATCAATATATTCAATATCAGATAGAGTACTTACTATAGCCTCCAATGCTTGCATGTTCTCCTATTGCTCCTTTAATTGATCTGCAGTAAGAGTCACAGTACAAACTATATATTTTGTTTCCACATGATTATATAAATGTGGCCCCGCACCTTTCAAATAGATCTTCATCATGTCATTCCATATTGTGTAGTTGTCTCTTGTGAACTTAGGACCTTCCTTCTTCATCATCGAATCTTTTCCCCAAGATGTTAAGCTTACCACAAAGAGGACCTAGCCTCTGATACCAATTGTTAATACTATGAGGTCCAAGATTACTGAGAGGGGGGTGAATCAGTCATCTATCAGATTATAAATTTTCTCAATTCATTAAACACATTAACAATATTCTTCAACTTTAAACCTTATGCAGCAATAAACAAAGTGACCAAACAAACATCCAAACATGCAACAAAATGACATCAGTATTTTTATCATGGAAACCCTTGGTTAGAGGGAAAAACTACGGTGGGAATTAGTACCCACAAATATTGTACTCTTTTGAAATATGTTGTGTTAAAGGCCTAGCCATGTTAGGATCTTACAATGATGGCCCATTAGGAGAAGACCCTGTTAGGAGTCACTCGATCAAGGGATTTTCCTCTAGCCCTATTAGGAGATTTACCTAGTTAGGAGTAGTCTTGTTAGAGGATTTAAACCCTAATTAAAGAGTCACTTGGTTAAAGGATTTACTAGTCAAGACCTGCTAGGATCTACCTGGTTAAGGGATTTTATTGTATAAGCTATTAGAATTCAACAAGTACAATGATCTGGGTGTATAAATATTCCTCTACTTGTATAGATCCAATTAAGCACAACACTTCTTCTTCTTTCAGAAAATCTTCTCTCTTCACTCAACCGCACCTTCACATCCACAATCTACACATGCATAATTCATTGATTTACATATAAATAAATTACATTTACATTAGGGAATTAGCCACCTTACATAATGTATTACATTTGAATTTCATTTATTAAAACCATTCTTGCTTGATCCTTGAACCCTTGAACGTGTTACCAATTATTAGTTGCAATATCAAGATTGTGTCAGCCTTCAAATCCATCACACATTGATTTGAAACAAGAACAATCAAACTTTATTTTACTTTCCCAACACACTTCCAAAACTTGACAGATTCGATCACCTCAAAAAATAAAATAGAAAATCATCATTACAAATATATTAATCCATCTCACCTAGACACCTAGCTCTTGAAAACATCCTTTGAAACTAATTTTTCATCACCGCTTACCAATCCTACACCAACTGCTCAAACCGATTCATACATTCTACTATCTTGCACAAAAAGAGCTTGTGTCAACTGAAATGGTGCCTTGTAGTACTCTAATCCTGTAGTAGTCAAAGTATCAATAACATAACCTAGTTGAGATAATAATATCATGACCATAACACTTGGATCCATACTAATTTAATATAACAATCAAATCATTCATTATTTTGTCATTTTTTGTTCTTTTGTCTGTCTTCTTGCTCTTCAATCGATCATAAATTGTTCCATTATTGTTTACACCATACATGATCATATAGAGTGCATCTAGAGACATCCCTGAGTATCCAAGAATGATCTCACTCTCCAATTCTTGTTGCAAAACATAATTCATGTGCACAAATACTTAGCAGCGCATCAAGAAAATTGTCAAAAAATACAACACCAAGTTGACATCAATGACAACACAATAACTGATCTTCCTGTCATCAAACCTGTACCAATAAAAACTCAATCAAGTTCTACATCAGTTATGCCAACAACTTATTGATACCAAGTGTCATCAGGTAAAGCCTCAATAATACAACCACACAAATCTACACCAAGAGAAAAAATAGATATCTCGTGCCTTCTCCTACTCAAGGTATCCACAAAAATGTTATCTTTCCCCTTGATGTAATGAACATAAAAATCATACTCACAAAGGAACTTCATCCAATGACATTTTAATCCATTCAGGTTTGAATGTGAAAACATATATTCAAGCTATGATGATTGCTATGCAACTCAAACCTTTAACCCAAAATAAAATCTTTCTAGCGCACTAGCACATGCACAATCATCGCTAACTTTAAATCATTGGTAAGGGTGGTTTAGCTCATGATCCTTGAGATTTCAAGACTCGTAATAAATCACTCATCCCTCCTACATAATAAATACCCCAATACCCTCCAATGATGCATCAGCGCACACCATGAACTCACTTGCAAGATCTGGCATTACCAAGATAGGTACATTGGTCAACTACTCCTTAATTAAGAGCCTAAAATGCTGACTTACATTGACCAGGCTAAACAAAGTTCTTCCCCTTCCTCTCAAGAGAAGTGATAGGGTGTAACAACTAAGAAAATTTATTCATTAATTGGTCGTAATAACCTACCAAACCCATGAAACTACAAACCTCAGGAATGCTAGTTGGGGCTAGCCAATCCATAATATTCTGGATCTTCAAAGGATCCACTACAAAACCCTCTCCTCAGATGATATGGCCCAAATACCTCACCTCATCCTAGAAGAACTCATTATTTTCCAGGTTACCAAACAACTAATGGTCACACAAATAATGCAAAATATAACGCAAACAGACCTCATGCTCCTCCATAGTCCTTGAATACACTAAAATGCCATCCAGAAACAGAACAAAAAAATGATCAACATAGGTGCAGAACAAATAATTCATCAAACTCATGAACACCAATGGGGCATTGGTCAACCCAAAGGGTACAATAGTAAACTCACAATATATATATCTAGTGTGAAAATTTGTATGATGAATATCAGCCTCATGGATATGAAGTTGATGCTATCCTGACTTAAGATCTATCTTTGAGAGCACTCTTGCTCCCTTCATATGATCAAACAAATCATCAATCCTCGGCAAGAGATATCAGTTCTCCACCATCATATTATTCAACACTCATAAATAAATGCACAAATGCAAAGATATATCCTTCTTGTTTGTGAAGATGATTGGTGCTTCCCAAGGGGAAACACTAGGATGAATATGACCTTTGGCCAAAAACTCCTCTAACTGCAAAAAAAACTCACTTAACTCTTGAGTGGTCATACAACATGATGCCTGATAAATAGGATTACCTTGGGGAATGCGATCATTACGGAAATATTTTTTGTGATGAGGAAGCATACCTTGAATCTCACTCAGAAACACATCCTCAAACTCACGAAGAAATGGGAGATCAACAAGACACACCTCCCAACTCTCAATCCTATCAAGGTCACTAACAGAGACTACAAACAACTAAAATTTTTTTTTCATACTCTACTTTAGTTGTGTGGTTGATATCATGCAAAGTTAAATAGGTCTCTAGACCCCTACAAGCTCAACACACCCACGCATGTCATCCAAACACTGAACCCACTTGCACCGGAAATCTATACACACCTGTAGGAAGATAACTAATCCATGCCCAAAATAATACCATATGATCCCAAGGGTATGATACAAAGGTATATGGTGGTGGATAATGTGCCCAAATCCAAGACACAACCATGAACAAGGGAGGCCAATGACATCTATCTAACTCAACCTGCCAACTATCAACCTGTCATGTTTCCACTAACCTACATCATTCTATAAGAAAGGAAGAATTAAAGGAATCAGAAGCACCAAAATTTTAAAAAATAGATTTAGATATACCATATAACACACATGTAGTCTCAACAATGGTGTCATGATGCTCATCTAGACAATTATCAACTACGACAAAAATTCTATGAGATCTACCTCTATGCACCCTAAAATGGTCGCCTAGACTATGGGCCCCATTTATCAATTTATCAATTTATCAAATTCCTAACTCAATGCTTTGCAACATTTTCAATTCAAATCAATTTCCTTGATCAGATCATAATTAATTCAATTATTTCAATATTTCCTAAGGTTTGATCATTTCATTAATTATCTTATTTAATTAAAAGAAAACAATTCCTTTTTATTAAATAAAATAATCTTATTTAATTAAAATTCCCTTTTAATTAAATAATCTTACCTTATTTAATTAAAATCTCTCTTAATTAAATAATATTATCTCATTTAATTAAAAAGTCTCTTTTAATTAAATAAAATAATATTATTTAATTAAAAGAAAATCCCTCTTTTAATTAAATAAAACCCCCACTTAAATCCCTCTTTGTTGAAAAAGGAAATAAATTAAATAAAAATAAATGAAGTTCCTTTTTCTACACATCTTCCTAACTGGTGGACTTTTTGCCTCTTAATCATAGCCTTTGATTTTGCCTCTTAATCTCCACCATCCATTTCTCTTTAAAAGGAAACCTCTCCTTCTCATTCTCATATAGAATTTTTATGTATTGTTATGCTACAGGTTTAGAGAGCAATTTTGGAGGAGAATTTGAGCACTCAAGCTTGGATATTGCAACTTCTCTCTTCTCGTCTTCTTCTTCTTGCATCCATGGCTATTCATGTAGATTAGATTCATATTAGATTAAATTCATATTTTCTTCCATAGATTAAGCTTGCATATCTCCTTTCATAGAATAATCTTGCATTGTTATCATTTAGACTAATTTTCTTTATTGCATTGTTATCATATAGAATAGATTTCATTTTAATGCATTGAATCTCTCATTTCATGGTGTACTTGCATAGGCACGAGTAGGTCAATCAGAGGGCCTTCATCACACAACTTTGCACTCCATGACTAAGGAGCTATGAGTCGATATTTGAGGCCTCATTCTTGAGCAACCTTGGATGGAATGACTCATAGAAGTGTGACACTTTTTTAGCACACATTTTTGGCGCCCACTGTGGAGCATGATGCTCCTGATTTTCTTTCATTTTATTCAGATTTTTAGATTTTCTCATCTTTACATGGTTATTTTATTGAATTTTTCAAGCCTAACCCTTGTGCAGGATGAGTTGAAGACAAACCCTAGGGTTTTTTGAAAGATTTGATCATATCTCCCAAACGGCATGGAGTTTTGGTCTGAATTGTTTTTTGCAAGTTGGCTTTGGGTTAAAGGTGTCTTAGTTTGAAAATTAGATTTTTTGGATCATTTTTCCGCGATTTATAATTTTTTTTATGATTTTTCATTAAAATTCATTTCTGGTCTCAAATCAGCGAATTTTTTTTTAAAAATTACATTTTTGGAAAGCTCTCTATTTTTTAACAGGGGTCTCTTCTTTGCATTTCTATTTTTAGGGTCGAAATCATAGCAAACAAATCAAATCTTGTTGACTAGGTCAAAAATCAAAATTAAAAAAAGGGCATTTAATGATTAGCCTGCACTTATTTTTCACATGGTTCAATGCCTGATGTGAGTTATCATTTGGATTATTTGATGGTTATTATTGCTCCTAACAATTGATTTTCAGATCTAACCCTAGGGTTTGCATAATTTGAATAGACATTGCATATCTTGTTTGCTTGTTTGCTTGTCTTTCTTGTTGGAGAGTTTTTGGGGATTGCTTGGACTTGCGTGGATAAACAAAAAAATTCTTGTGTTGCTTTGGATTTGAGGTGTTTTGTTACATCTTTATAACATTTGGATTTTGGAAATAATAATGAACATCTTATGTGTTTAGCTTGAGTGTTTTCTTCCTTTCATAGAGCACATTTCCAATTGGTGCTCTAAAAATAGACCTAGATTTGCTTTCTTGCATATATGTTTCACATAGTAATTAGGCCCTATGAACACTATTTTTGGCGATCTTGAGAGAGTGGGCTTCATTTGATTGTCTTACATGCGAAGCTCTTCTTGACGATAGATCCCCTTATAAGTAGGGAAGGATTTGTCATTACTTCAAACTTGGTTTAGTCTTCAACTTTGATTGGTACTTTCTCTCTTGAGATTGGTGGTCAATGTTGTTGATTTACCTTGGGTGAGGTGATTTCAAATTAGTGGGTCAATTAATCTTGTTTGTTGTGTTTGGGTGAGGTGAAGAGGCTAGAGGATTATGCTCTTTTCCCTTTTGGGAGAATCAAAAACTTGGAACCCTTGAATCCAAACCAAGTCCCCATGTGGTTCATATTGTGAGTCTTCTTTGTTAGAGAGGGTTAACCGTAGTGGACACTCCCTTTATTGGGTAAACCATGTGGACAGAACCTCAAGTAGTAATATCCATTTTTTCCATGGTAGCAACAACCGCTATATAAATGTCCTTATAAAAGAAATCTCCACGGGTGTAGTTTTTTGTGGGTTGTCAGATCTCCTCAGCAGCTCCTGATTGATTAAATTCTCAGACTGTGTCAAAACCTCGGTGCACTGAGATTGAATTTCACCCACTTGAGATTGCAAAAGCTGCAGAGTCAAACCATTACTAAGAACCATAGTGCAACCAAGTTTTTCTTTTCTAGGACTATGTGCGTGATTGGGAAAACATTTTGAGAACATACACAAGTAGAATCTTTAGGGAGTAGAAATAATACAACACTATCCATGTTCATGTGCAAGGTTGCTTTGTCCCTTGCTCATTGTTTGAAGATATTGATTGCTTGAACTCCTTGATTGTTGTCTTGTGTGCCTGATTCATGAGAAAAATCTGTTAATGCATCTAGTTGGTCAATTAAAACAAACAAAAACTGAGTTCCCGAGTCGTAAAACAAACTTTTTACAACTTGCTCAATTTTCTATCCTGTCATTTTTAGTTTTCCTTGGTTGATCTGGATCATATTAGGCTGCTTACCCCACTATTAGAAGCTTGTTTAGCTTAGGATTCTTTCATTTTGACCTCTTCGATTAGCAATCTTTGATTTCACAAGTGACCTTGCTTGGAACTTGGTGAGCTAGAAACTGTCCTTGTTGAAAAGATAAACCTTTAGATTCTTTGATAACACACTTGAAGAGTTTTGGTAGTCTCTTGTCCAACCACTTTCATATATATTCAATTTCAAAAAATATAATTTGGGTAAGACCATCCTCCTGAACCATATGTGCTAGGATTCTTATTCGAAACATGGGCACCTCTGTGGCAGTGTTGGCTTACGCCTCTTTGTAATATTCTATCTTATCATCTCTTTTTGGATGAGTTAATGTCTTTTCTATCCTAGTTTGGTACCAACATTTCTTAGGGTCATCCTATCAGCTAGTACCTTTTATTTCATGCTAGTTACATCAAGATATCAAGTAAATCAAGGTAAATGACCTCAAGTAGTCTTCAACCAATTACCCTTGGTAAAAACTTGCCAAAAACATAAGGGAACAGAACCCATATTTGATCAATCGCCTAGGAACAACTTGGAACCGTGGTTTGATTCCAAGAGTCACCTTAGTGAGTTGGGTACCCCCTTAGTATCTTCTCGCTCTTCTATGGATATTAGTTACACAATGACTCAGAGAGAGAGGAAAGACATGGATAAACGTTATGATGATATATTTGCAAAGAGTGGAGATGCTATGTCATTCAGTGGTTCCTCTCATAACAATAGACCAGCCTCATCCCTTATTTCAACAAGATATCTAGATGCACATCAAAGGGCTGAGAGAGAGAGGGGTAAAAGACATGCTTATGATGATGAGTTATCACAACATGAGAATGAAGGAGATGAACTTTATGACACTCATGTCAATACAACTTATACCAACAACTTGTTTCAAAATTCAAAACCAAGTTCACCACTCAAAACCTCTTCAGGTTACATGAATGAAAGGATTAAGAGGATTGAGCATGAAAAGAAAGCATTCCAAGATGAACAAGATCGTAAGGAAGAACAAATTATATGCCTAGAGTTGGAGAGATGAACTTTGGTAGAAATGGAAAAGAAATCCTTTCAAGAAGAGAAAGATAGGCTCTTGGCTCGACAACTCAATGATCCATTCAATAATATGCATGTTAGTGGTGGAAACAGTTCTCCTCCATCCACTCCTCCTAAGAATCCATGAAGTAGGAGACATTCAAGATTGCCATCACAATCTCCTAGCCCTAGGGGAAGAAGGGCCTCAAGACATGATCATTATAGGAGACAAACCCCTCCTAGGAACTCAAGGCCACCTTCACAACGTGATCATTATGGTTCACAATATGGGGGTAGTAGCTCGAGCTTTGCTCATAACTCCCAAGACTTTATGAAAATGCAACAAGAACCACTTTTCCAACAGTATGTGGAGAAATATTTAGAGCAAAACAAGGATAAGTTCTTAGAGAGCCTAATCAACAAGGGTGCTAGAGTCCCTTACAATTTTACCGTGGATAAAAAGATTAAGAAGCAAGGTCCATTCCAAGATGAGGTGATCAAAGAAATGCAGAGAATGATGGAAAAGATGTTGGCACCTAAGAGTTCTTTCTCACTAGACTTGATTTGTCCTAATCCTTTTGATAAGAATGTTGACATGAAGGAGTTCCCTAGAAAGGTTGAAATTCCTCAATATGACAAATATGATGGTAATGGAGATCCACATGATCATGTGCGTCAGTTTTATACCACTAGTTTTGAGTTCCATCAAGATGACTCTTATCTCATGAGGTTATTCCCAAGAAGTCTTAAGGGACAAGCAATGGAATGGTTCACCAATATAACTCCCCCTGTCAAGACTTTCAAAAAGCTTGTTCAAAGATTTGTTCAACACTTTTCTTACAATCTGTCAAGATCTATCACCTTGTTAGACTTATGTAACTTAAAGAAGAACCAAGGGGAATCTTTTGTCACTTTATTGCAAAGGTGGAGGTGAAAATGCTCTTTCTATTCTAGAACCATTCCTGACAATGAAAAGATTGGCATCCTTGTTAGCAATTTGGTTCCTGAATTGCGGTATGAAGTTAAGAAAATGGTTTTTGATTCATTTGACACCATGGTTGAAACCGCATGTAGGATTGAAGATGTTTTAAGAGAACAAGGAATTTTGACCAAACATGGACATAATAACAACAACAATGGTCAAAACAATAACAACTCTAACAAGGATAAAGGGAAGAACACACATTGGAATAGGAACAAACAAGTGGTTAATGATGGAGTTGCGGATTCCTCCCAACCTAAAGATCAACCTGTGCTCCACTTATGTAGTGTTGTTCAAGCCATGAAGCTCAATACATCCAATCAACAAGAAAGTAAGCCAAGATATCAAGATTGTATGCACCCTAAAATGGTCGCCTAGACTGTGGGCCCCATTTATCATTTTAATCAATTTATCAATTTCCTGAATCAATGGCTTGCAATATTTTCAATTCAAATCAATTTTCTTGATCAAATC
>MU225022.1:254924-273955 GCA_018584345.1 Thuja plicata | reverse complement strand
TTCTTTACATTTTAGAACATGTAGTGTGTTTTTTGAGGATTTTACCAAATCAACTTTTAACATAAACCGAAAACACCAAACTGATATCTTGCCCTTTCAACTTGACAAAATATTTGCATTTGACCAAAATATTTGCATTTGACCAATAACTACAAGAAACTGAATGATAAATCCACATACCTGTATCTTTGTAAAATACCTGGAACATCAAAAAGATGGCTAAGTGGCTGCTGCCATGATTTTTATCTACTGAATATGGGAAAAAAACACCAAAAAAAATTGAATAGAAAACATGATTGGTCATTTCATAGAGCATTCATGATCAAATAAAATACAATGCCTTCTCTCACCCTCGATCAACTTTCACCCGCTCATTTTCTCCCACTCCTTTTCACAACAAATGAAATAAAAATGATTTGGCCAGGTGGTGATTATTCTCGACGATCGACAGGTAGCTAGGACTAAAGATAACACAACTCAAGAGACCATCATAGGTTGTCTCTTTCTTCGGTCTATATTATTGACAGAATGTTTTACATTGCATTAGCTCATCAAATCCAAGGATTTGAAAGAATTTAATAGAATATTTTCATGACAACATATATTATTTAAGTTGATGTTGCATGAATTTATCTACTTCTCGCACTTGTATACTATGAAGATGGCGATAAAGAAGCATCTCCTACCATGGCCATGCTTCTTTATCGCCATCCTCATAGTCTACAAGTGCATGAAGTAGATAAATTTGTGCAACGTCAACTTAAATAATATACGTTGTCATGAAAATATTGTATTATATTCTTTCAAATCCCCGGATTTGATGAGCTAATGAAAGGTAAAACATTTTATCAATAATATAGACCAAAGAAAGAGAGAACCTATGATGGTCTCTTGAGCTATTTTATCTTTAATGTGCATATCCGTCGATTTTTTGACATTTCATAATTAATTTTTGACAACAGCGCTATACCTTCGACGGTTAAAATGTCAGAGAATCATAATTTACGACAATACTTCTGACAGTAATGCTATACGTTCAACAGGGCAACTTGTCAAAGAAATGTTGCACGACTATCACTATTCCGATAGTTACAGTGTCAAAATTAGAAATTTTTTGACAAAAACTTTGACAGTAATGCTATATATCCGACAGGTATATCTGTTAGAATTAGGTGGAAACTGTCGTCGGAAAGGATATTTTTTGATAGTTATTTTCGACAGAGATTGTATATTTCTAATAGGTCATGGTGTCAGAATGCCGATGGAAGAACTGCAGGAAATGCCATCATGAAGCTATTGTCATGTGCAAGTTTCTGACATGATGTGGTGTCGGTAAACTGACAGATGTGTCTTCTATCGTAATTTCCTATGCAAAAATGGTGACGAACTCATGTGTCAAAATACTGACAAATGAGTGATGGAAATCTGACAAATGGCCGTCAGAATTTGACCTCAAATGTACTACTGACAAATGGTGTTTTTCAACACCACCCCAACTGTATTTTTCAATACAACCCCTGACATTGAGTATTTTTTAACACTTATCACTTTGGTCTTACCCCATTTTGTCATGTGATCTTACCTGCTTGCGAGCATTTGATCCTTATCCTTGGAACTCAGTATCAATTAACACACTTAAATTTTTAAACACAACACTTAACGCTTGAGCTATGTCATGATCTTTTCTTTGTGTGTTGACTGTTATTGATTTTTGTTGAGTGTCCTTGTTTCATAAGTCTCTCCATGATGCATAGCTAGAGGACTTGGGGTATGGGGCATGTTTTTATTTGCTTCTTGCTTTATGCTTCACAGTTTTTGCACAACCATTCTGCTGGTCATCCTGGCCTCTATGCCTTGATGCGAGCATGGTTTTTCTATATTAAATTGGGTAAGCTAACATCACAATCATCTTGACCTTTATGTATTTGATGTTTATGTTAGAATCTTTCCACATTCCAATTTGATATAAATCACATTCATATCTTCATAGTTGCACTTGTGACTAGTGATGATTGTGTGATTTTCCAATGTTCGTTAATAATGGCCCAATGATGAAAATAAGTTCCTTAACATTCTCTAATGAATGATGAGCACAAAGTCCCATTTACAATTGCTCTATTGCAAGTACACCTTTGCATTTTCATGTATCTTGCATTGTTAGACCTCATGTTAGTTTGCATTTTAGGCTACATTATGAGTTTGAGAGGGTTTCCTTCATCTTTCTTGTGGACTTTTAATCAACCGTGATCACGTTCTGATCTTCATTTCCTTATCTTCTTTCATGATCTCAATCAAAATTTTCTATCTTAAATAGTTGATTGATTTTGGGGCATTCTCTTTCTTAAGGCAAATTCTCTTTCTTCTCTCTGTTTATTTTCACCTCTTCAAAACTTCTATCTTCCATTCACTTTCACCCCACTTCTTTTCTTCTAATTCAACCTTGGGGCATAAACTTTCATGCTTGATGATCTACCTTGGTTATGTGATCCTTATATCTTTCATCTTACATCAAGAATATTATCTTTAGTTTGATTTGATAAAATTTATCAATTTGTTGTTTCCCCTCTATCTCATTTTGATTTTGATCACAAGGGGGAAGTACCTATCAAACTTCAATCCTTGATTCAGCTTTATCGATACTATCAATTGCTTTTCTTGGGGTAGCCTTGCTTGAGATTCTTATCTTGGACATGTCAATTACTTATTTACAATGGTGTTGACCTTGTCTTTTTTGCAATCAACTTATCTTTGTTCTGATGTCAATTACTTATTTACAACGGTGTTGATGTTTGTGTTGTTTTGTGATCCCAAATCGATCTCACACTTCAACTGTATTCTTTGACTACATGTGTTCCTAGAATGATCACACATTAGTCAAAGAGGGGAAAATATATGCACCCTAAAATGGTCGCCTAGCCTATGGGCCCCATTTATCAATTTATCAAATTCCTGAATCAATGCTTTGTAACATTTTCAATTCAAATCAATTTCCTTGATCAAATCATAATTAATTCAATTATTTCAATATTTCTTAAGGTTTGATCATTTCATCAATTATCTTATTTAATTAAAAGAAAACAATTCTTTTTTATTAAATAAAATAATCTTATTTAATTAAAATTCCTTTTTAATTAAATTATCTTATCTTATTTATTTAAAATCTCTCTTAATTAAATAATATTATCTCATATAATTAAAATATCCCTTTTAATTAAATAAAATACTATTATTTAATTAAAAGAAAATCCCTCTTTTAATTAAATAAAACCCTCACTTAAATCCCTCTTTGTTGAAAAAGGAAATAAATTAAATAAAAATAAATAAAGTTCCTTTTTCTACACATCTTCATAACTGGTGGGCTTTTTGCCTCTTAATCATAGCCTTTGATTTTGCCTCTTAATCTCTACTATCCATTTCTCTTTAAAAGGAAACCTCTCCTTCTCATTCTCATATAGAATTTTTATTTATTGTTATGTTGCAGGTTTGGAGAGCAATTTTGGAGGAGAATTTGAGCACTCAAGCTTGGATATTGCAACTTCTCTCTTCTTGTCTTCTTCTTCTTGCATCCATGGCTATTCATGTAGATTAGATTCATATTAGATTAAATTCATATTTTCTTCCATAGATTAAGCTTGCATATCTCCTTTCATAGAATAATCTTGCATTGTTATCATTTAGACTAATTTCCTTTATTGCATTGTTATCATATAGAATAGATTTCATTTTCATGCATTGAATCTCTTATTTCATGGTGTACTTGCATAGGCACAAGTAGGTCAATCTAAGGGCCTTCACCACACACCTTTGCACTCCATGACTAAGGAGCTATGAGTCGATATTTGAGGCCTCATTCTTGAGCAACCTTGGATGGAAAGACTCATAGAAGTGTGACTTTTTTAGCACACACTACCTACATCCCCAATGGTAGGTTGAGAAACAACAACCCTCTAATTCAGTCCTAAAATTGATCTATGAGGACAATGCACAACAATATGACCCTATTGGCCACAAGAGAAACAACCACCTCTTCCAAAACCATGACCTGCAAAAGGTGCACTTGACTGAAGGAAACTACCCCTACTGGAGCTTTTTTTACCACTCTATGGTGCAACCTTTGATGTATGACTATGAGACCTATCTATGGGGAATAAATCACCATGATATCCTCATTGGCGACTATTGGATCCCTACTTTTGGGAAAAACCCTTTAAAATTCTTTGTCTACTTTATTGTTGGTGACTATTCCACGAGGTGTTGAATATGCCCTATAAGATCTCATTGGTTGTACCTAAGCACGTTATGCACTAGCTCTATCAGGTTCTGTAGTATGAACCTATGCACCTTTCCTACTACCAAAACCCATACTTATATTACCCTCGCCTAATATCATCTTCTTGGTAGCAAGTGCAAGTGTCCTGGATTGTTGCATAGGAACATCTCCAGTAATACAACCATAAAGACCTCTAACAAAGGTTTATACTAGAATAGGATCATCAAGTGTATAAATGGAATACTGCCTCAGCTCAATGAACCTATTCTCATACAATTACACTAACATAATCCCCCATCAAAGATCATGAAACTCATCATCATGTGCCTCTCGATACTAGTCAAAAAGGAAATTTTTATGAAACCACTCCTCAAAATCTCCCAAGAAATGGTCACAATATCCAATTGGAGCTTTTTCTCCTCTATGCATTACCAAGTAGATGTGAAACTCCTAAGGTGCATAATAGCATTGTTGGCATAGTTTATGCATATATTTTTGAGTGTTTCTTCATACTGGTTTGATGATAGGAAGATCAATTATTGTGTTGTCATTTGTGTCAACATGGTGTTATATTTGTTGACAGTGTTCTTGATGTGTTGCTAAGTATGAGTAAGATGAATTATGTGTTGCAGTAGGAATTGGACTGTGAGATCATGGTTGGAGACTTAGGGATGTATCAAGATGCATTATGTATGATCGCATATGCTAGGAACAAACATGGAGCAAGTTATGATTGATTAAAGAGAAATTGGGCAAACAAAAGAATAAACAGTGACAAACAATGAATGATTTGATTGTTCTATCAAATCAGTATGGATCCAAGTGTTTTGGTAATAATATGTTGATCTTGACTAGGATATATTATTGATACTATGATCGCAAAAGGATTGGAGTATTGGAAGGCATTTTTCAATTGACAAAAGATCATTTTGTACCTAATATCTAAATGTTTTGAACCGGTTTGAGAAGTTGATAATAAATCGGTGTGCGGTGATGATGCAATCATTTGCAGTGGATGTTTATATGATCCATGTGTTAAGGTGAGGTGACATAAAATATTTGTAATGATTAATTTCTATTTCATTGGTCGAGATGAAAGAATTTAATCAAGTTTTGGAAGCGTGTTGAATAAATCAAAAAGGTTTGATTGGTCTTGATCCAAATCGATGTGTGATGAATCTTATGGATGACCTAAGTTTGTTAGAGAGTGTTCTAATTTGGTAACACATTTTAGGTTCCAAGGATCAAGTGGGAAATATTGTAATACATTTTTTAAGGTGGTTAAATTTCCTAATGGACATTTAATGTATGTATATGTAAATCAATGCTTTATGGAAGAGTAGATCGCGGATGCCAAGATGCAGTCGAGTGAAGAAAGAAGATTGTCTGTGAGAAGAAAAATTATTGGGCCTAATTGGATCTAAAACAATGGAGGAGGCATGCTACACCTAGATCATTTTACTTTTTGATTCCTAATAGTTTCTGCAAGAAAATCCATTAACTGAGTAGACATTAACAGGTCTGATTTTTAAATCCTTTAACTACGTGACTCTTTAACTAGGGTTTAAATCCTTTAAACAATTTAATCCTAACAAGGTAAATCTGCTAATAGGGCTAGAGGTAAATCCCTTAATCAAGTGACTCTTAAAAGGGTCTACTCCTACCTGAGCACATTGTAAGCTCCTAATAGGGCTAGGCCTTTAACATGATGCATTTCAAAAGAGTGCAAATATTTGTGGGTACTAATCCCTATCGTGGTTTTTACCCTTAATCAGGGTTTCCATGTTTAAATATTGGTGTTATTTTTTTGCATGTGTGGATGATTGTTTAGTTACTTTTTTATTGCATACATAAGGTATAAATTTAATGAATGTGGTTTATGGTGTTGAATGAATTGTGAAAACTTTCTGATTTGATAGATTGTTGATTCACACCCCTCCTCTTAGTAATCTTGGGCCTTATAGTATTAAAATTGGCATAAGATCCTAGGTCCTCTTTGTGGTAAAGCTTAACATCTTGAGGGAAATATATAATGAGTAATAATGAAGGTCCTAAGTTTACAAGAGACAACTACACAATATGGAGTGATAGGTTAAAGATCTATCTAAAAGGCATGGAGCCAAAGTTCCAGAATCATGTGGTAACAAAATCTACAATTCCTAATGGGCCTCTTAATGCAGATCAACTAAAGGAGCAACAAGATAATATACAAGCATTGGAATAAATTGTAAGTACCTTGTCTTATACTGAGTATGTTGACACTCATGGACTTGAAACTGCCTTTGATGTTTGGTAAAAGTTGAAGCTAATCTATAGTGGAGATAGACATGTGCAAACATCTATGGTAGACATATTGAAGGCCATATATGATAACATGAAAATGGTGGAAGGTGAGAACATTTCTCAATATGATCAAAGGATAAAGAAAGTATTTAGTGCTAGCAAATTTTCCGGTGGTAACATTGAAGAAGGTGTTGTGCTAAGTAAAATGTTGAGAACCTTGCTACCTATTTATGCCATTAGAGTTTCTGCCATAAAAGAATTGATAACATTTGATAATGTTTTTGTTCATGGGTTGATTGGTAAGCTCACTGATATTGAATTAAGTAACTATGATAAAAATATGCCTAAATTTGAAGCATCTTTTAAGGCCTCTTCATCATTAGGGTAAGAGAAGAAGGGAAAATAGATAATTCATGAAATTTATTCTAGGGGACTTCAATCTATCTTCGATGAAGAAAAGAAGAAAGAATAACTTTAAGCATTACTTGAAAAAAGACTACCTAGAGGTACTGGTAAGTATAAAGGAAAGCTACATTTGAAATGTTTTTTATGTAACAAGATAGAATATTTTTCTGCCATGTGTCCTAATAGTGAACAGAAAGAGAATATTATAAGATTCAAGGGAAAAGAAAAGAAACAATACTATGTTGCAGTAGATGAAGGTGTGACTGATGAAGATTCTGGTGACAATGATGAAGAAGTAGTGTTTGTTGCAATCAAAGAAGAAAATTATTAAGATGAGAAGGAATTGGTCTCTCACATGAAACATGGTAATGTATGGGTCAATTATAGTGGGTGTTCACATCACATGACTAGTGACAAAAGTAAGTTCACAAAGATAGACAAATTTGATGGTGGTTTGGTCGGGTTTGGAAACAATACACCATTCATGGTAAGAGGTAAAGGCTCAATCTCTATGAATGGTAAAATAAATATTGATGATGTATATTGAGTTGAAGGTCTTACATATGACTTGTTTATTGTTGGTCAATTGAATAACAAAGGTTATCATTTAGAGTTCAAAGGAGGTATTGCAGAACATGTGGAAGCTCAAGAGATCTGATTTCTACTAGGAAACAAACTAAAGGTAACTTGTTCCATCTTCATAATAATCTTAACAGTTGTTTGTTTGATAAGGTTGAAGATAGTTGGTTGTGGCATAAAAGGTTCTTTCATGTAAATTTTGATAGCTTGATCAAGGTTAGTAAGTCAAATTTTGTTAGGGGATTGCCACAACTTGTAAAACCAGACAATGTAATGTGCAAGGAATGTCAGTTGGGTAAGATGACTAGTTCTACTTTCAGTAGTAATTATTTTTCTTCTAAAAATATATTGTATTTAGTTCATACTGATCTTTGTGGTCCTATGAGGACAAATATTTATCATGGTGATAAGTATTTCATGTTGTTTATTGATGACTATTCAAGCATGATGTGGGTGACATTTTTGAAGGATAAATTAAAAGATTTCTATAAGTTCAAAGTGTTCAGGGCACTTGTTGAAAATGAAACAGGTAAGATCTTGAAGTGTTTAAGATCAGACAGAGGAAGAGAGTTCACTTCATGGGAGTTCATTGAGTATTATGAAGAAAATGGAATCAAGAGACATATGTCAACACCAAGGAATCCTCAACAAATGGAATTGTAGAAAGGAGGAATAGAACTATAGTTGATGTTTCCAAGAAAATGATGATTCAAGGTGATGTACCTAAGTTATATTGAAGATAATCCATTAGCACTATAGTCTACACAATGAACTAGGTACAAGTGAAGAAAGGAACCGGTAAGACACCTTATGAATTGTTGTATGGTCACACAGCTAGTGTTAATTATTTCAATTTTTTTGGTAGTAGATGCAATATCAAGAGAGATGATTTCACTGGAAATTTTAATCCTAAGAGTAATGAAGTATTTTATTGGGATATTCTACCAAAAGAAAGGCCTATAAATTTTTAAACAAAAGGACTAAAAAGATGGTTGAAAGTGTAAATATAAATGTAGATGAATATCCAGAGATATCTTATGAATCCAACAATAAATAATCAGATAATGTCTAGGAGATTGTGTATCTGCAACCTGAAGTGCAAGAAAATATTGAACAGAATAGTGAGGATTAAGTGGTTCAACCAGTGGAACAAGAAGAAGAAGCACCTAGACCTGAACCTATTATTCCAAGGTATGTGAAATTGAAATATTCTATTGATAAGATCATTGGTGATAAATATGTCAGAGTGAACTCAAGAAGAAGAATCAGAGAGAGTAATTTTATGATTCAAAATTTTGAGCCTAAAATTGTGAAAGAAGCTTTGAAGAATGATGATTGGATAAAATCTATGGGAGAAGAGATTGATCAGATTGAGAAGAATGACACATGGACACTTGTTCCTAGACCAACAGACAATCATGTGATTGGTACAAAGTGGGTTTTCAGGAGAAAAATGAATGAAGATGGAGAAGTGGTTTGAAATAAGGCAAGACTTTTGTGTAAGGGCTATGCATAAGAGGAAGGAATAGACTATGGAGAGACATTTTCTCCTGTGGTAAGACTTGAAGGGGTAAGAATGTTACTTTCTTATGTTTCCTATAATAAGTTTAAGGTTTTCCAAATGGATGTTAAATCTTCTTTTCTAAATGGGATTCTTGAAGAAGAAGTTTACATAGAGAAACCATATGGGTTTGCACTAGAAGAGAACAAGGGCATGGTGTGCAAGTTAAAAAATGAACTATATGGATTGAAACAAGAACCTAGAGAACTGTATGAAAGGATACACTCTTATCTTGTTAAGATTAATTTCATAATAACAAGTGAAGATAGTAATATGTACTTGAAGGTTGAAGGTAATAAGATATTGTTAGCTGAAGTGTTTGCGGAAGACATAATTTTTGGAGGAAATGATGATTTGATCTTGGAGTTTGAAAAAGAGATGAAGAAAGATTTTGAGATGTAAATGATTGAAGAAATTAAGTTCTTTATTGGATTGCAGATTTCACAACTAAAAGGTGGTATCTATATCAATCAGTCCAAGTACATAAAGGAAGTACTAGAGAATTTTTGAAAGGAAGATTCCAAGCTAGTTGGAACCCCCATGGTGATAGGATGCAATCTATCTAAGGATGATGAGTCAAGTGTTGTGGATGCAAATCTATACATATCCATGATTGGTAAGTTGCATTATGTTGTTCATAGTAGACCAGACATACCAGACATTGCACAAGAAGTTGGAATAGTGGTCAGATTTCAAGCTAATCCTAAGAAATCTTAAATGGTTGCAGTAAAGAGGATTTTCAGGTACTTGAAAGGAATAGAAGATTATGTTCTTTGGTATGCTCACAAAGGTGATTTCTCTTTGAGTGTTTTTACTGATGCAAATTGGGCAAGAAGCATTGATGACAGAAAGAGTACAAGTGGAAGAGAATTCTTCCTAGAAGGAATACTTGTGGCATGGAAAAGTAAAAATAAAAATTGCATCTCCCAATCTAAATCTACTGTAGAAGCTGAATATGTAGTAGAAACTATCAATCATACACAAATTACATTGATGAAGTAGTTCCTAGAAGGTAACTAAAACCGGGACTATCTACTGTGATAATATAAGTGCAATCAACATTTCAAAGAATCTAGTAATTCATTCCAAGACTAAACACATTGCAATCAAATATCACTTCTTAAGAGAGAAAGTGCAGGAAAAGGTAGTCAAGTTGGAATATGTCCCAACCAAGGAGCATCTAGTATATATATTCACTAAACCATTACCTACAAATACTTTTGAATATATAAGAGGTAAGTTAAGGGTTATTCCATTACCTAAAAGGCATTAAGATGTTGTTGTAAGCATCAATCTAGTGGACTCATTAAATACATTTCACCATTGGGTTGATGTTAAGCAGGACTACTCCTTAGGGTGAGAAGTCATAGGCAAAGGAAAGATGTTATAGTAGTTGGTGACCTATGTGGCTCATTTTGTATTGTTTTCAAAGGGGGAGAAGATCATAAGAAAGAGAAAAACTAGATACAGGTGTTGGAGAGAAGATCATAAGAATACTTTGATGGAGAAGACCAAGAAGATCAAGACAATAATCTTGGTGCATCAAGTAAGGGGGATAAATTGTTATCAGATCAATGTGGTGTTTCCATAAATGACAAAGGGGGATATTGTTGGCATAATTGATGCAAATATTGTTGAGTGTTTTTTGGTACTTGTTTGATGACATGAAGATCAGATATTATATTTTCAATGATGTCAACTTGGTGTTGTATTTGTTGACAGTGTTCTTGATGTGTTGCTAAGCATGAGTACAGATGAATTATGTGGTGTGGTAGGAATTGGAGTGTGTGATTGTGGTTGGAGACTTGGGGATATCTCTATTTGCATTAAGTATGATTGCATATGTTGGGAACAAACATGGAGAAAGTTATAATTGATTGAAGAGCAACCGGGCAGATAGAACAACAGACAATGAATAATTTGATTTTTCTATCAAATTGGTATGGATCTAAGTGTTTTGGTCATGATATGTTTATCTTGACTAGGATATGTTATTGATACTATGATCACAAAAGGATTGGAGTACTAGAAGGCATCATTTCATTTGACAGAAGATCGGTGTGTGCCTAATAGCTAAATGTTTTGAACCAATTTGAGAATTTGATGATAGATCAGTGTGCGGTGACGATGGGATCAGTTGCAGTAGATGTTTCTATGATCTAGGTTTCAAGGTGACGTGGCATAATAGATTTGTAATGATTAATTTATATTTCATTGCTCGAGGTGATCAAATTTAATCAAGTTTTGGAAGCATGTTGAAGAAGTCAAAAATGTTTGACTTTTCTTGATTCAAATCAATGTGCGATGAATCTTATGGCCGACTTGATTTTATTAGAAAGTGTTCTAGATTGGTAACATGTTTTAGGGTTCAAGGAAGCGGGAAAGGTTGAAATATGTTTTGTAAGGTGAATAAATTCCCTAATGGATATGTTATACACACACACACACATGTGTGTGTGTGTGTGTGTAAATAAATGCTTTATGCAAATGTAGATTGGGGATGCCAAGGTTCGGTCAAGTGAAGAAAGAATATTGTCTGCAAGAAGCAAAAGTATTGTGATTAATTGGATCTAAAAAAGTTGGGGAGGTGTGCTACACCTAGATCATTATACTCATTTATTCCTAACATTTTCTGCAAGAAAATCCCTTAACTGGGTAGACTTTAACAAGTCTAATTTTGTAAATCCTTTAACATGTGACCCTTTAACTAGGATTTAAATCCTTTAAAAAGGTTACTCCAAATAGGATAAATCTCCTAACAGGTCCAAAGGTAAATCCCTTAACCGAGTGACCCCTAACAAGGTTTGCTCCTATCTGGTCATCATTGTAAGCTCTTAATAGGGCTAAGCCTTTAACAAGGCACATTTTAGAAGAGCAAAAATATTTGTGGGTTATAATTCCCACTTTGGTTTTCACCCTTAGTCAGGGTTTCCATGATAAAATACTGGTATTATTTTGTTGCATGTGTGGATTATTGTTTAGTTACTTTGTTTATTGCATGCATAAAGCTTCAAGTTGATAAATCTGGTTTATGGTGTTTAAAGATTTGTGAAAATTTTATGATTTGATATATATTATTGATTCACCCCCCTCCCCTCAGTAATCTTGGGCCTTAAATTATTAACAAACATGTCAAGATCTAGTTTTTCTTGCATAAGGATGCGTAGTGAAGCAAGTCCAAGATCCAAAATCTAGTTTTTTTCCTTAGTACCACTACAAGAACCATCAAAAAAAGGTGTATGGGACCTCATAAGGTCTCTCATGTGTCCAACATAGATAGTATCATCATCCACTATTTCCTTTTCTCTCCTATGGTCTACTCTTGAGTGAGGTGGAGGAAAAGAATGTTCGTGCTCTCTTGAAACTCCCACTCTCTAGGATAAGATAAATGAGAATCCCCGTGGTGATATTCCTCTTGATGAGGTCCCAATCAAGTAATAAGTTCCTAAATAAATTGAACCAATTGGGGATCGCCATCATTACAACCATGACCCTCTCTTCATTCCTCATGAATATCATCATGTTGTTCTTCTTCCCAATGCTCTTCATCATGATGCTCCTCCTCGTGGTCATCTCGATGAAAATTTCTTTAACCACCTCTACCCTAGGAGGAATCCTTCATATAAAAATAAGATATAGATCAAAATCATATTAAACATGTTTAACAAGTCATACCAAGGCTATGAGAGATAATATAACCATCATAGATAATAATAAAGTCATACATCACTCACACCAAAAAAAATGGGAGTGTATACACAGAGATCCCATCATGTGAACATGGGCTCTGATACCAAATGCAATGCTCCGCCAAGGCACCCTCAGAACATAGGGTCGAATATGCACTAAATATTTTTCTTTAAAAAAGGAAAGATATAACATCAAGTACATTAGTGCATCAATAACCAAAATACATAAACAAAGGTGAAACAGACAATGATCATCAATGATCCTACACCAAAGAAAGTCTTCCTCACTCTTCTGAAGGATCCATGAAAACCAATAAACACACTCAAAATTAAATACCCACGTCCACAAGACTACCCCATCAAGGACTCAGAAAATGTCCAATAAGTCACAAGAGGCCAAGCCAAAAATAATCTTGGATATACATAGAGGAGACTAATCCATCCTAATCACAGATTCATTTTAATCCCAAAGGAAATGTTCCTACGGTGATTAAATGTACAATTTCATTACCATTTAACCAATATGAAACCATATAAAATCATTACAAACCATAGCCAAGGTATTTAGACACTCAAACACAAGAAAGGAAAACCAATTGGGCACTGACTCCAATAGCAAGAAGAAACATTGATTTGTTATGTAGGAGTTGACTCGTGACTGGTAATTTCCTGAGACAAAAATTCTTAGACCAATGAGTTATATGTGTTGATCTGTAGGTGGAGACATTGATTAGTTTAGGTGTTAATGTGTAGTCGTAAGTGTTCATTTAGGAATTTATACAAAAACTTGAAAATATAAAGTACAATTCCTAAGAACACACCAATGTATAGCTGATAAACAACTAGCTCTACACTGGAGAGTTTTAGATACACATAGTCAAGGCCATAATCACTTGATCCCATCAATGCATAAGGAAATATATTAATTCTACTAAATGTAGCATCATATAAGCATGAATAACTGGAAGGAAATGCAAAGGATAGAATAAGCACACCATACTCTATACTCAGTCTCTGAAAGAAGTATACCACCTGTACACCGATCTCCAATAGTGGTATACAATTCCACCCTAGCATGTGGTAGCCTTAGGCTCACCCCAACATGCTTGAAGAGATAGTAACCCAACCAAAAACACAAGGTACACATACACCAATAATTCCTAGCACATTCCAATCAAATACATAAACTAAAATGATGGTATAGAGTTACAATACACACACATAGATGCATTATATAGTAATATATGGAGAACACTGAACATGTGGGCCAACCTCTAAGTGTAATATAATTCAACACTATCACAGTACACTATGGTACTGATCACTTATAGTGGACCTAGACATGAGATTACCAACCATGGGGAGTATTCCCACCCGCACGGACCAATACTAAAATATGTGGTACAAGTACCATCTACCAGCTACACAGGTCAATCTCTGACATTCGAGGCACAAGTACCATATATCACCCACATGGGTCAATCTCTGACATGTGGGGTGAATATACCAATTTAACTTGTGTAATGTTTATACTTAGTTCATTTTATTATGTTTTCACCTTTTTTTTAGAAACAAATTGACGCAGCCTATGTAGCCATTTTTAGGTTGGGGTCTATGTAAGGAGCTACTCCCCATGCCTACTCAATGCACCTAGTCCTATGAATCATTATAAAAAGAAGGAGACCAATACAATAAGCTTTTCCACTTGGTCTACACTAAGGAAATAAACCAAAACACTTCATCCACTTGGTCTACACTAAGGATGTGAATAAAAGACTGTGTCGACTTGGTCTACACCAAGGACGTGATACATCACATCTTGTCCACTCGGTCTACACTGAGGATATGAGAATAAATGATATTGTCTACTTGGTCTAAACCAAGGATAAATATCACATAAAACCAACAATAAATAAAGCAATCACTGGAGGACAAATCAACTCCCTAACACTCAAGGCATGCAAGTCGTGCAAATGCAAAGAAAGCCATAAACACCCAATAGTTCAATTATCCACTTTTCCAAGAGAAAGGATTCCATTAAAATTAATCAAACATCTTGTTAGAACATGAGGAAGTCTCAACAAGACACAAATGCACTTAAAAGCCAAATTAGACAAAAAAAAATGACAAAGCACAAAAATCACCATTTTAGCATCAAAAGGGTGAGTTTGGATCACAATAACTATTACTCAGAATATCCTAAATCTATTTAAATAACATGATCCTACCAAAATCATGGGATAATACTAAATCCAACAATCCAATCACAACAAAAATGGCGACAGACAAAACTGAAAGGCACACAAAATGATGCACCCACATAAACACCCAAAAATGAAACTTAGAATCAAGCTATGAAATTAAAACCCATTTTCTCTAATATACCCAACATCACAATTATCTAATAAAATTATCATTCAGGGTACACATGAAAAAATAGGCTGCATAACACCTCAAAATCCATAATTTCCAGTCTACAAAGATGAAATGCATATAAAAACCCAATCGGGCAATGAAATACAATGAGATTGTGAGTGAGTGCTAGTTCTCGGCCCACTAAACTAAAGCAATTCATTTCAATCAAAAAAATGAAGCAATTCAAAAGTTATGAAAAGCCCTACCTCACACCAAGTTTTTTTTTTTTTTTAACTGCAAGAAAATGAATCTACCGCAAAAATTGAAATGAATCCACAAAAAGGATAGCAACAACAACACGAATCCAATGAGTCATTACCCACAAAAATATGATAAATGGATCAACCACAATGAGAAAAAGATCGATTTTCTCCAAAATATTTTGGAGCAAAATCTCAATTGCACAAAAGTAAGAATGGGAAAATGAATTGTTTTCCCCAATATAAAGTCATTTTTCTGAAAAGGACTTTAAAAAAAATCAGTTAAATAAATTAAAACCAACTATAGACTTTCTTGAAAATCCACCCGAAATAATTAAATCAATTCCAATCCATGGAATTCAACTACGGGAAAACAGTCAGAAATTAAAATTAAACTCCCAAAACAATTAAATCATCATTTGAATTCTAACTCAACCATGACAATTGCACAAACTCTAAATGCATAGACACATATACTAGTCTGACACAATATGCATATGATGTATGGATTTACCAACACATACTAGAGGTATAATAAATTAATAATGGATACATCATCCATATAGGGACAATATTGGATAAATCATGAAAGGCCAATGAAACTATCTCTTGTGCCCCTATCATGGATAAGAGACACTCAAACATGCAGCTCAGGAAGAACAATGTTTGGTACATATCCACTAAAATACACAAACATCAAGTGCACTTTCTCACAATATAAATAGCCAAAGCATATAGATGAGTAATAAAATATGCATAATGGGACACTAATGCTCTAGTGACGTGATCATTTGTATGTATTAGAATGTCATGACACTGGTCCTTCCATATTCTAATTATGAACCTATATGTCATTTAAATTAAACATTTCATTTAAATTTCAATCATTAAAAAGAATCATTTAGAACAATATGAGCATATATCAATGAAAAAATCAATGAAATATCCAATAAAATAATAGGCACAATATAATAAGGAATCAATGATAATCATCCTAATATAATAATTTAATGTTTATGAATGCAAAATACACCAGATTTCATCATAAATCATCATGTCACATCAAAATGGCATCATGATAAAGATATGATCAGAGAGGTAAACAATAGCATAGTCTAACATCTAAATCAGCAATGATGCTAGTAAAACCAAAATAGTGTATTGAACACATCATACAAATAGCCGCAATATAAACATAGTCCAACTAGGATCAAAATAACATGGAATGGAATGCAACCACAGGAGGCACTACATCTGGCCTCTACTACATTACAACATGCTTTCATTTTAATTCAAGTTTATTTCAATTTCATGGTTAATTATAAACTAGGGTTTGAGCTAGGCGAACCCCATCACCCCAACATTTTCTTCTCTTTATGTTTGTAGGTTACAAGTTCAAAAGAAATAATTTTGAAATAGTATAAGAAGAAAAATACCTATAGACTATACTCACTTATCCCAAAAATCAAGGACTAATTTTCCCCATATGAATTAGACCCGAATACTTATGAGGATCTTTTTAGGGAAACAGATGAGCATAATATTGCTACCAAATCTTCTAGTTGTGTCTACATCTAGTGCTCCTAGGTCAAGTTCACCTTGAGAAAAATAGTCCTAATTTTTACCTAGATTCCAAAAATATGTTCCTTTCTAACTCTCATGTCGAGATATATTTCAATTGTTTGTATATCTAATTTTTGTAGCACTCTACATGCTTAAAGCCCTCATTTTCTCATCTTTGACCCTAGACTCAACATCCAATACACATAATCTCAATATCATTTTCAACTCCATCATGAGGAATTCTCAGTCCACTTGTACCTAATCCTTATTGATCATATTTGAGGATGAGCCTTGTGGATCAAACCTAGTGTCCTGGTTTGCATGCATAAGCTAGCAAACTCTATTCCCATATATTACAAAAGGAAAAGGTGGAAAGGGAAGACATCATGGTCTTATATGAAATGTAAAAATAAAAATGATGTATAAAATAGAGTACTAGATTACCCCAATTAAGTTGGGGAGAACTCAAATAAAGATACTTTTCAAAACCAAGATAGAAAGAGGTGCAGAGTACTCAAAATTAGGGACCAGTCTATAAAGAGAAAGGAAAGTATCGACAAGGTCATGTTTAAAAGATTAAGAAGTAAGAAGCTACCAAAAAATATGGAAACCACTCTAATCATAAAGAAAGAAGGGAAATAGAGATTGAGGAAAAAGAATTAACACACCTTTATCCCCAATTGTAATAGAGGAGGAAAACGGTAGGCTATAAAAATAAGAAGTAAGATGGAGCCATTATTGGGGAATGAGAAGAAGCATTATCACCAAAAAAATAAGAAGAATTAGGGGAAACACGGAACAAGAATCTAGAAAAATATTAGGGGATAATATATTCAGCACAAGAAGACATATTTGAGGAAGAATTAGATTTGGACCTACCATAAGAAGAGGAGAGTGAGTTTGGGGAAGAAGAAGGGGATACATTGGAGGAAATAATGCCAAAAAAACTCAGTCAATGATTAAATAGCCAAAAAATCAGGTAGATATGCAAGAGAGGCTCTAAGTCGAACAAGAAAAATGTGGATATAGAAGCCAATGCTAGAGGGAATAAAAATTTAAGTTTAGGAAAGGAATTACTCCTTCCTGGGGAGAAATAAGAGCCTACAATGTTAGGGGCATTAGCGCATGCAAAAAATGGTGCATGGTCAAGTATCAAATTGACCAAGCAAAAATAGACTTAGAAAAACTGCAAGAGACTAAATAGAGTCAGTAGGAAATTTAAAAAGGGAAAAAGAATTGGAAGCAATGGAATGGGACATTCAAAGGTGAAAATGGAGCTTCATGTTAATGGTGAAATGATTGAGGCCAGACAAAATTTGATGCTAGTGAAAATTAAAAAAAAAATAAGGTCATTATTGAAATTATTTTCATTTTCAATGTATATTCACCAATATCCGCAATCAACAAGAGAAGAGTAATATGGGAGAGAATATTGAGAAAAAAATCAAATCTTAGAGGGGGGGAAATTATAGTGTCTAGAGATTTCAATGTGACTTTGAGAAAAGCTAAAAAATGGGGAGGTTTAACTGACCTATCGCAAGTGTAGCTAGAATTTCAAAACTTTGTGGACCAAAAATAGTTATGGGATATTCAACCAAAGAATGTTATTTTCACTTGGACAAATACAAGAAATGAGTTTTCTACTAAAGATGAAAGGTTGGCTAGATTCTTGATTCTTGATTATTAGGAAAACTTGGTAGTTCTACATGAAGATACTCCCCCCCCCCCTTTTATAGGCTTAGACCAATATGATGCAACTTTAGATAACACCAAACAAACCCCTTAAAAAATTTCCTTTCAAATTTGAAAACATATGGTTGAGAGATTCTAGTCTAAAATTCTTGATTGTTAGATGGTGGTATGGGGGTTGGAAACCATTTTTAACATACCAAATAAACAAAATGTTATACTACAACAAAAATAAATTAACTGTATGGAAAAGTGTTAGAGTAGTTATATGTTAGCTAATAATTAAATCATTTAATTATTAGTTTATCATACTCTAGGCTTAAGTTTCACTTAGGCGCTTTATAATTCTTTAGGGTTTTAGCCTTTAGGGTTTCGTG
>MU225022.1:180436-214579 GCA_018584345.1 Thuja plicata | reverse complement strand
AAAGTTGTCCTTGTTCAACTTGGGCACATCTCGTCTATTCATCTTGTGATCTTTTACTTAGGTCTTGAAACCTTCCTTCTAAGCACACAAGCTCTGATACCAATTGTTAGTAATAATTGAGAGGGGGATGAATCAGTGGCCTCAAAGATTTATCCTATTTAAACTTTAATCCACCAATCAATACTTCTCCAATTATTAAGTCCCTACAAGATGTATGCCTTTGAAATACTTGAAACAAATAATTGTCTGTCGGTTTACCTTGTTTGTCCTTATTCTCCTTGATAACCGATAAGCAGTAAACTGTATTTACCCATACTCAGTAAATATACAAAGTATACCAATCAATCCATAAATACTTATGTGAAATGTAAAACACTAAAGTAATAAACCATACACACATAACACAAGGATTTTAACGTGGAAACCCTGTTAAGGGAAAAACCACTGGGACCGGTACCCTAAATTTTCACTCATCTGAAGTGAGCCCTGTTAGGAGCCAACCCTGTTAAAGGTTATAAACACACGGTTAAGTGCGACCTTGTTAGAGTATTTTTATGCATAGGTTGTCACTTAGTATCTGGCATCTATGCTACCATCCTTGAATCAGTCTCATGACTTTCAATAGGCTTTATGTTAATCTTACTACCATCCTTGAATCAGCCTTCTTCTTAGACTGTCAATAGGCTTTAGGTAAGACCGAGGCTACTATCATGAGTCAACCTTCTAGTAATCTGTTAGGATATACCTCAATTACAAAAGACTGTTAAGTCCTGCTCTGTTAAGAGACTTAATGCTTCAATGGTTAAACTGAAACAAAATGACCTGTTTCTAATGCAACTGAATTGCAGATTTTCAGATCTATTTTTAACAATATCTTTCTGATCAATGTATCAATACAATTCCTTTGTACTTAACTCTTTCTTCTCTGTGATGCTATGCTTTTCTATTCATCGGTGTCTGTAGAATTCTTTAGCTCTCCCTTAGCTTGATTGATCAGGACTGTATGAAATTTATTCTTCATCAGTTTCTCTTCAGCATCTTCTATTAGTTCACTCCCCCGTGTATCTAATTGCTTGCGGGAATAAATTATGCTTGTCTCTTAAATAGACATGATATCCCTTAATTCTAGTTCTTGATTCTTGATTCTTGGCATGAAAAACAATCCATCCAAATTGATTTATGGCTTTAACTCCTAATTTATCTCGTAGTTATCTTCTTGCCAACTGTACAAATCACTCACTTAACTATGGTCGAATAAAAAAAATAAAACAACCAGTTAAGTCTATCCTTAAGCTCTGCCAGCTATATATTTTGTCATTTTCTGATCTCTCTATTCTGTCGGTCAATTATGCAGTTCGTCGCCAGTGACAACTACCAGTTCCTTCAGTGCAACTTCAGTTAGCTTCGGGATCTCCATCTGTCGGGCATCATTGGATCTTGCTTGTCAGGCAACATTGGATCTTGCTCGTTGGGAAACACTATTTTTAGCTCGTCGAGCATCTTGTGATTCTGCTTTGTCAGGCAACATTGTCTTCTGCTCGTTGGGTATCACTATGACTTTATCTTTGTCTTTACCGATGGTGTGCATTCTGCCAGTGTAGTCTGTCACTTGGTGAATAATTGAATTTTATGCATTGCTGAAAGCATAACCTTTATTCCATTGATTCTTTGAAGTCTTTGGCATTATGTATATGACCATACAAATGATATCAAGTTGACATCAATGACAATACAAACCATTAACTAATTTAATGTCTTGCTTCATCTTCAACTTAATATAGTCAAACATTCAATCAGTTACATGTCATCAGACTTTATCATCTTCATCATAAATATTATGTGATTTACCCCAAACTTTCTTTGTGGTCTTATAATGCATTATCTTTACAAACTTGGAGTTAGATAAACTACCTAAGGTAGCATTTCTTTCACTATCATTTCTCTCACAAGCTTTCTAACTTGATCTCTTTAAGGATTATATGAAATCTAATAGTCATCTTCTATTGCCTACCAAACATCAAACCCTAAAGTCATCAAATAGGCTTCCAACCTCACACTCCAAAATGCATGATTGTATCCATCAAATAGTGGTCCCTTGTTTGAGGAAAGAGCTCATTGAGAAATAGTGCATGTCATTCTAGATCCACCTCAAGCTATTAAACTCCTTCCAAGGAACTTAGCTCTGATACCAATTGTTAGACATATAGATATACTAGGAGGGGGTGAATCAATTTATACCAAAATTCAACTTCAATATTAAAACAATTATGAAATATCATATCATAGTTAGAGTAGCCATGAAATGATAAATACAATCACAAATCAACACAAGAGAACACTACGTGGAAACCTAGAAGGGAAAAAACATGATGAGAATAGTTACTTACATCTACTGCCCAAATCCAACCTCACAAAGGTAATAAAAAACTTACAATACTTTGCAAGCACCAACTTACATGAGATGACAATCCTTTAATTCATAGAATTGAGTGTAAAGTTGTATTATGAGGCACCAAATTTAATTCATATAAGAGATATTTTGTGGATCTTTACAACTCAACATTCAACATTTATCTTATCTAAACTATATTAGAATACTATTACAGCATATATATGGTATGTGTCATAGTTTGCACACTTCATTGCATCTTTGCCTCTCCTTATTGAGTATACAAATTCCACATTAAAAAAATTATGTAATATCATATTATCATTAGAGTAGTCATGAAAAGATAAACACAAGAAAAAATCAACACAAGATAACGCTACATGGAAACCTAGAAGGGAAAAAACATGACCAGAATAGTTACTTAGATCTATTGTCTAAATATAGCCTCACAAAGGTAGTAAAAGACTTAAAATACTTTTCAAGCACCAACTTACATGAGATATCAATCCTTTAATTCACAGAATTGAGTGCCAAGTCATATTTTGAGGCACTAATCTCAATGCATATAAGAGATATTAAAGATGTATTATGATAGCCTTCACAACTCACCATTCAACATTTATCTTATCTAAGCAATATCAGAACACTATCACAAGATGTATAGGATATGAATCATGGTCTACACACTTCATTGCATCTTTTTCTCTCCTTTTCGAGTATACAACTTGCATAACTTTTTCACTTTCACCACAATACATTGGAATGGATCTAATTGGTAGTATATATGCATTCTAATATTAATTATGTCTTCATGAGCCCAAAAAATATTACATTATATGCCAGTTAGCCATAATTGTTTTCCTTAAAAAAAACATGTACTCAACTCCGTCCTAAAGCCAACGCATTACATGAGGAGTGAGAACACATTATGTTGTGCCCAATACAAACTCAATTGGTTCCAAACTAGCTTCACATGCGTCCTCTAGTTGGTGCATGTTACAAGTGTCCAACACATCCATTAGAAAATTCATCATGGTCAACCATCCTACATAGAGTGCACTCTATCACTCATTGATTTAGGTTTGTTGAATCTTGAAACCTCTACAACTTGAATATATTTTTCTTTGTGTCTAGCCTTACTTGTCTTCAAAACTACAAACCATATCTCTCAAATGTGGTAGAATGTTATGCCAAAAACCAAGACAGTGCAACTAGTAGCACATATTGTTTTTGAGCACCAAATCTCAATAACATATTACAGACACTTTTATTCTTCCACAAATGTGCTAGATAGTCATAAATAAGTGGTACTAGTACATGATGACAACATAAGAGATCTATCCAATAATGTTTGATTCTTTCCTATAGTAGCATGACCTGACAAAATTAATTACAACAATTCAGTAATCCTCAACCTCTTGACATCAATGACAACACTATGCTCAACAATAACTCTATCCAATCATAGTAGCTAGGAAGAAGAGAAGGGATCCCTGGGAGGTAAGATAGATGAAATGATTAAAACTTGATGAGAAATACCTAAACTAGATTCCAAGCAAGAGGTAAAGCATAAAGAGTGCATTGTGTAGGAGGGAGATGTATTTAAATAGAAGGATAACTGGAAGAAGAAAGCATAGATTTTAGACTTGACACATGGAGAAAAAAAAAAAAAAGTGGAAAGATTGGTTGTTTTAGGATTTTTCAAGAAAAGCACCCTAGGTTTAACCCTAGCCCTAAATGCAAGAGAGAAAGGGAATAAAATTTGTGTTCTTATGTTATTTTTTAGTAACGAAAAATTGTATTCAAGATGGTAATCATACTCCTACTAATGGTCAATGTAAATTCACTTTTTAAATTCTTAAATTTGTTGATGAGATTGTATTAGATTTTTTTAATTTGGTAAAGTAACACATCTCTTTTCATTTTCTAAGTCTTTGAAATTCTTTATATGTAATTTAAGCTTAAATTAAGAATAGATTGAGCTTGCAAAGTATAGTATCTCTTGTACCATGAGCTTTTTATGAGAGTTTTTCTCAAATTTTGATTGTGTATATTCGGCAAGGGAGTTCATTAAGTGTTAGAAATTTGAATGGTAGAGGGGTTTTAGTTGGTTGAGAGAGATCTTAGATGGCATATGCATTGTGACCATTTTCATTAGTCATTTCAATTACTAAATTGAGTTGATTCATTATTCTATTAGATTTTTTTCCCACAAGGCTTTTCTTTGTATTTTATCTCTTTTCTTATGCTTAATAACAATGTAATCTTGTTGAGTATTGAGATTGTAATTTCTCTCATATTTTACTATATGTATGTATAATTTGTTAAGTTAATGACTAACTTGGATTGTAAATTTGGAATTTTTATTTATCAAGATAAGCTATAGTGGAATAAAAGAAAGAGCAATCCTAGTAGCGAGGACAAAGAGAAGGGGTCCCTAAGAGATAAGATAGATGAAAACATTGAAACTTGGTGAGAAACACCTAAAATAGATCCCAAACAAGAGGGAAAGAAGCAACACCTAAAATGGATCCCAAACAAGAGGGAAAGCATAAAGAGTGTATTGTGTAGGAGGGAGATGTGCTTATATAGAAGAATAAATGGAGGAAGAAAGAATGAATTTTAAACTTGGCATATGGATAAAAAAAAGAAATAGAAAGTTTGGTTGGTTTGGGATTTTTGAAGAAAAGCACCCCAAGTTTAACCCTAGCCCTAAATATAAGAGAGAAAGGGAAGAAAAAAAATTGTGTTATTTTTATGTTATTTTTTATAAGGAAAGAGGTTTGATTTTGTTAAGAACATTGGGTTCGCTAAAAAAATATAAAACTAGATGTTTACTAGGGTGTAGCAATATGTCCGCATTTAATCACAATATAACTTTCTTACTTACTTAAAATTGAAAACAATGACTATAATAAAAATTCAAATAACATATAATTTAATATCTTAAACATTAGAAAATAACAAAGTTGATTTTGAGCTTGCTTAATTTAGAAAGAAGCATAAAATGAGAATGGGAAAGAGGCTATATCTAATTTGTTGATTGAAATAAAAATAAAAATTGAGTCAAGAAGAGGTTCTCAAATTAACATTAGGTTTAAACGATATGCTCTATTATAGTCTTGTCACAAACTCTTAACACATATGATCATGCTTAATTTAACACAAGTCTACCTTGTCTTGCACAATGATGTATGCTATAACACACTAGTTTCATACTCTAAGATGCCATATTTTCTCAAACTACCAAAGATAATCATTAGCTTGTAACTTTGAAAATAGACACCTAATGGTCGTTTGAGGGACCTACTTAAGTCAAATGATTGGGACAAGTTAATAGTAGATAATGGACATGTTTAGGTATGTTTGATCGGTTGTGCCTGATGTACCTTTACAATAACATTTAGTTCCTTTCATATCTTCTTTTATATATAAAAAAAATCATATCTCTAGCCAATTCAAAGGAGTCAGGGTTAGGGTTCTATGAAAAGGGAGGTATTTGAGCAAGAAAAGTAGAGTTTGAATTTGGGGGACCCTACGATGGGCTACCCAAAGGTGATTTTGAGCTTGCTTAATTTAGAAAGAAGCATAAAATGAGAATGGGAAAGAGGCTATATCGAATTTGTTGATTGAAATAAAAATAAAAATTGAGTCAAGAAGAGGTTCTCAAATTAATATTAGGTTTAAACGATATGCTCTATTATAGTCTTGTCACAAACTCTTAACACATATGATCATGATTAATTTAACACAAGTCTACCTTGTCTTGTACAATGATGTCTGCTATAACACACTAGTTTCCTACTCTAAGATGCCATATTTTCTCAAAATACCAAAGATAATCATTAGCTTGTAACTTTGAAAATAGACACCTAATGGTCGTTTGAGGGACCTACTTAAGTCAAATGATTGGGACAAGTTAATAGTAGATAATGGACATGTTTAGGTATGTTTGATCGGTTGTGACTGATGTACCTTTACAATAACATGTAGTTCCTTTCATATCTTCTTTTATATATTAAAAAAATCATATCTCTAGCCAATTCAAAGGAGTCAGGGTTAGGGTTCTATGAAAAAGGAGGTATTTGAGCAAGAAAAGTAGAGTTTGAATTTGGGGGACCCTACGATGGGCTATCTTTTCCTAGAGGACAAAAAAATTGCAACATTGTTATTCAAGAGGGGTAAACAAACAAGAATGAGTATACAAACAAGAATGAGTATGGGAAGGTATTTGAAGCTAACATGGGCTTAATTTCACTTATAAGATATGGAGTTGAAAACAAATTAATACTACAAACAATTATAATGATAATTTCCATATCAAATATAAATGTAAGGAAATGACACAAAATATATGTTCTTGGTTTAAATAATAAAACAATTGTTTAAATTAATGAATAGTATGATGTTAAATGAAATTTATGTTTATTTTTATATTTTGATATATTTATAATTTGATCATCATTTATGACACTTCCATAAAAAAATTGAAGATAAGAAAGGTTCACTCCAACATCACAATGTAAACTCACTAAATTGCAAATAAAATAAGAGTTGCATTGCAGCATAGTTCTTCCCATGCCAAATGCTCGCAAAACAATTTTGGAAAAAAAAGTTATTTGTTCTTGCCAAAAGCTAGCAGAACGGTTTTGGAAACAAATTATTTGTGAATGAAAAATAGATTAATTACATTCATTACTAAATCAAAAAATTACCTAAATACAATATAAAAATGAAGCCTATGGACAACACTATTTTATTATATGTTGATTAAATTCTACCCTAAATCTATCTTGTTCCATTAATCCCATGTTCCCTAAGAAGGAAAAGGGGGGCTTTAAATAAGCAGTGGTGGCTGCTTATTGAAAAACTTCATGTGTCTTTATAAATTTGTTTCCCTCCCTTATTTGTTTCTAAATTTTCTCTTTCTCTTTTATCACCAAATTTTCTCTCCAATTTTCATATAAAAATTTAATACTAAATGATTGTTTAAAAATAAGTAGCAATATTAGCAATTGCATGGGGTCATCAGCTCCACAAAATACTCCTAAAAAACCTATGCAGTGGTTGCTAGCCAAAATAATCCTAGTAGCCCTAAGAATGTGTTTCTATTTACTAATGTGAAGATGAGTAATATTTGTTATATCAAAGTCTTTAAAGATGTTATAGAAGGGTTTTAATAACATTGCGTAAAAACTGGTTGTTACTGGTTGAGAAAGAATCGAGGAAATTTTCATAAGGAAACTCACTCCAAAGTCAATGAAATTAAATACAATGGACTATTCAAAGGTTTCACCAAGGTTACCTGGAGACAGGGAGACTTTGAGGTCTCCGGTACTGGTACCGAAAATAGGAGACGGGGGTACTTGGAGACGACAAAATTTATTATTAATATAATTTAATAATTTCTAAGAAATACCATAGATTCATAACATAGTGCTTTGAAAACAAGAACAATGGAAAGTTATAAGTATGAAGTTATGAACATTGAACATTAAAAGTTTAAAGAGTCAAAGACTAATACTAAATAGGAATGTCATATTAATATAGAGTCAAATAGTTCAAAACTCTTATTGCATATCTCATAGTCATATTTGATTTTTGAATATTGCGTATGATCATCATCATATCAATAATCAGATTAATAATCGCTGAGATTATCATTACATATTGAAATTTGAAATTCAAAAATATATAATTTGATGCTAAATCACTGATATACAAACAAAAACTCAAAACTGTAAACAAAAATCAGAAATATATCTATATCATCTACTTATTATTATATTAACAAATAATATATTATATAATTCAATAACAATATATTATTATTTAATATTTTATATGTTGTAATTTATTATTTGTTATATTCATATTTAATTAATTATTTATTTGAATTTTGTCTATTTAATATTTATCGAAAATGTTAAATCATAAATGGCCTTGCTAAAAAAATATTTAAATAAGGGTCAAAATCATAAAATGACTTAATGTAGTATTTTTATTTGTTTTTTTAATCAGGAGACATAGTGGAGACTTCATTTTTTGGAATCAGAGACTTTGATTCTTCAGGATACTTCGCTCTGGCCATTTTTGAAGACTCCGGAGTCTCGTAAGTACTTCTCAAGTGGGCTGAGTATGATTTGCACCTACTTTGATTCAGTGGTTTACCTTAACTGAGTTTATGCAGTGAAAGATGATGAACTTGACCCAATATATCCATTCCCCAAAGAATTGCATATGATTATAGACAAATTTCTCTTTTTTTATCCATAAGAGGTCGAGGCTGAGTAGAATATATTAATAATTGTAAGAAAGCATAACATGTGAGTTCCAGATTCTGAACCAAAAACTACATATCGAAGATTCTAACAACAAAATGAGCATGTGAAGCTCAAACTAATAAGCTAACCAAATAGCAAAACCTATAAACTATTGCAAAGCTTAAACTGTCCATAGCATAATAATCACAAAAAACCCTAGTGAACTTAGCTCGGAGCATCAATCTGAGGCCGAGGTGGAATCATTTCCGGTACTCCCTGCAGAGTTTTCAAATTCTGAACCCCCGAGCTAGTCTGAGAGATCGGTGTCCTCACCCTGCTCCTCCTCCTCCTCATCCTCCTCTTGATCATCTTCGTCAACCTCCTCCGACTCAACTTTTGTAGCACCATCATCCTCGTCCTCCTCATCCTCAACCCCCATCCCATCTTCATCTTCCTCATTGTCTGAAGAGTCTAATATATCCAGTTTTTCATCATATTTATATTGGCATACCCAAACTATAGCTTCATCCAGATTATCTCCATAGCGAACATTCAGCCCATCATTGATGCCTAGAAATTTGGTAAGAAATTCGATACCCCTTTTCATCATGGACCTCCTGATTTGGTGGTCTTCCCACTCCCAACTCCACGGGATGAGAAATCTCCTTGGAGGTCCACCATAAATGTTTCTCTGCGGGCCAGACCCAAAACCAAGGAATGGATCCCCAACATTCATGACTATGGCTAGGTCCCAAGGCAGTGGAGTGGTGAGATCAGCGTCAATGTTGATGATTGCCTCATGGAGGCCCACCAAATATTCCTCTGCAAACAGACGGCTACATATCTCCTCAACCAGGATTTTTCTAGTTCCAACGACCAGAATACTTGCCAAAAAGCCAGCACATATGTCTGAATTTACTCAAAATCTATGTTTTGTACTGAGAAAATTGAATCCTAACACTTTCCTAACTGCATGGAGCATAAGACGGTGCTGATAATTGCATACTTCTATCATCCAAGTACTGTCAATAGGATTGTCGAAGGCTACCTACTCCAATTCTGAGTGAAGCTTGATCGGGGTGTCCATATTTGGAAATCTTCGATCGTGACTGGACTCTGCTAAAGTAATCAGACTTAGCTTGAATCAAAATGTGAAGCCTAATCCAGAAGTGTAGGAAATACCTTCCTCGGGAACTTGCACGCCATCCAACATCGAACACCAAACCACTTTTGTAACCACTTGCAAATTTATCATCACTTCACCGCCAATCTCAAACAACTTGCGTACCATCAAGTCCCAATTGCGAGTCCCCGAGGAGTCCGAGATTTGGCAATTTCCTAATTTGGATCTTACTAAATTTGATCTCCTCCGAAAAGAAGCATTTATTCGATCTCTTGAATTGAAATATCTGATCCGCTAAATATGGAGAGATTTAAAGTGGGCCTGATCAGATGATAAAGGACGATAGTCCTCTGTGTCAGAGGAAAAGTGAAGGCATCGTAAAATGGAGTCTCTCATTCAAAGCTGATGAAGCAGAGACAATGGGAAGGAAGTTTTTCTCGCCAGAATGATTTGACTGGGTGAAGGGGTTGAAGAACTCAACTGCTGACTAGCTCAAACAAAACATACTAACCAACCATCCTACGAACCACTTGTATCTACATTTGTACCTTCTTCAGATCTCCAGCAACTGTAACTTCACAGTGGAGGCAACACCAACATAAATGTCAAAATAACATGATGTGACCTTATTTCCCTCCATCCATCACTGCCTCCAAATGAATGTTGAAAAGATGTCACAAATTATGGAACTAAAGTGCTTGGAGCTTGAACCACCTCCATATGTCGAGTGTACTTCAAGTATTCACCTGATGTGGCTTTATTAGCCAACTTATCTACCATGTGATTTACTTGACAGAAATTATGGTTAGTCATTGTAGATTCAAATTTATTCATCAGATTTAAAATGACTTCCAAAGTGGCTTGCAATCTCCAGTTAGGTGTAGAGCATGTTCTGACAGCGTTAACTATTATCATTGAGTTGCCTTCAATCTCCAATTTGTGCAAACCCAATTCATATGCAATAGACAAACCAAAAAGCAGAGCTTTGAATTCTGCCATATTGCTGGTGCCAATTTCCAAAGGTCTTGCCAATTTAGCTAAAATCTTGTCATCGCTGGAATGAATAATGCAACCTGCCCCTGATGGGCCTGGGTTACCTTTAGAAGCCCCATCAAAATTCAATTTGTACCATCCCTGAGAAGGAGTCGACCAAATACAATTTGCTCTGAGATTTGCATTTGCTTTCATGCCTCTGCCTAATGTGGGGGGAGTCTTAAGCCCAAACCAGTTTTTCAATATCATATCATCCCAACTGGTATAGAACTTGTGTTGTGCACTTTGGGCTTGGATACGAGCATTCATCACTTCCACTATGGCAGCTTCAATTCTGTTAAAAACAGAAGTTTTGTCCATTGTTTCGTCTTAAAAAATCCTTCTATTTTTTTCTTTTCATAACTCCCAAATAAAAATGGAAGGAGATAGATCCATAGGTTACCACATAGACTATCCTTGAAAGGTTGGGGCCATGATGTGAAAAGAGAGAGAATGTCGCATGGGAGAGCAAAGGACCAACCTAATTTTGCACATAGCTATTTCCAACAATTTGTAGTGAAGGGGCATGTTAACAACAAATGATTTGTATCTTCTTCACTATTATAACATAAAAGACATATTGAAGGGCCAGAGTAACCCATCTTCTTAAACCAATAAGTAGTAAGAATTCTAGCCTAAATTGCTGCCCAAGAAAATAATCCTGCTTTTGGAAGACAAACTTTATTCCAGCATAATTGATTAAAAAACTGAAAATGATTTTGAGAAGAAACATCTGTTAAGATCCTGTATCCATCCTTCACATTGTAAACCCCTGATTTAGAGCCATTCCAAATGATTTCATCAGGCCTGTGCTTGACAAATTTCTTTAAACGACCTCTAGATTTCATTATATCATATGAAAACTGCAAAAGCATCAATAAACACAATTCACAAATATTAATGAAATAGAATTACTGTACTGCCTTAGATGTCAGAAAATAATGAGCGTAGCTCTTCATATACAAAGAGCCAATACCCTTTCAATTAGCAGGGATGAATCAGGACCATTGATCTATGATTGACTGTTTGCCTATGGTAGAGTATGCAGTGAAGGTAATCCAATGTGAACACCAAAAGTGACATAGGGGTTTGAAAAGCAATTGTTTTACACCTTGTCAATCTGCCGCCAAAAGGCCAAAAGACAAAAAATTATCAAATGGTAACTAAGACTCATACCAATAACAAACAGCCATAACAGACCAAGATATAGCCACAGGAACAAAGGAAAGTTAATAGTGAACAGGGAAAATAGAGATGACACCTTCCCCTCGGTACAGAAGTGAATATCCCCACAACAATACCGAATTCAAACTCATGCACGCGTATGTATAATCAATATCAAGATGGGATTTTGTTAGCTCCTCTGGTTGCCATAAATCAGCATTCCTCACTGATCTAAGTCATGAGGCTAACTGTCATTTCAAAAGTCACACAAATGAAATTGGTATACCCAGTCACACAAATGAAATTGGTATACCCAGCTCTTCTTACTGCAGAATATAAGATCAAATTAATTTTTGCCGACATCATTCTGATTGTACTCATTTTTCACCATTGAAGGATATACGAAACCCCTAGTTTTTTGCCCAATTCATAAAATCCCCCTCCCCTTCTCAATACAACTCAATCTCCCTGTTTTTACTAACTTTATCTTAATCACATCAAAATTATCCATAGTCTGATGCAATATTGCAGCCACCTCTCATTTTATGCAATCTTCCTGCCTTAATGGCTTCCGTACGGACGAATACTTCCTTGGCTAGACATTTTCAGCAGACCTTAAACCCATTTATCAAAACGCCACAGCTACAGCAGCTGCCACGAACATGCTCTGTACTCTGGAAGAGGAATGTGTCAAGCAACAAATATATTTTTAGTGCCCTCCTTTTTTATTCTCACCTGCATGAAACAAATATGGAACCCTTATCGCCAACTGCTTGACACCTATTTTACCGCCGACTGTCCTTTCTCACCGGTGCATAGGTGTTTGTTTCTCTCTTTCTTTGAAATCTTTTTCCTTGGCCTTGAAAGGAAATGGCTATACAGCACAGACAATTTCTACCTGATTTGACAATTTCATTGCATTTATTAATTAAATTTAAAAATAAAAAACAACTATTTTCTAAATTTGAATTTAAGAAATTAATGCAATGAAATTGTCAATTCAGGTATAAATCTTTAAAGTTCGGGACAATGTTAATTATAAACTTGGAAATTCACGCTTTCTCTTGCATCGTGAGACTACAAGTCTCTGCTGCATTCTGCAGAGGTCAATGATAAGCTACCAAGTTGAGGTCAATGATATGCTACCAAGTTTCTGCTCATTTAACTTGTGAGCACCTTTGCCTCTCAAATCTTTACAGTCAATATCAAGGAAAATGAAAGCTGATTTCTGATTGGGAAGGCAAAAACGTTATAATCACCCGTTAAACTCTGCCCCTCCCATATAGTTCGATGCATGGCAGGAACTAAAAATCAAATTTAAACAACTTTGATGATCCAACCAGCAGTGTCCAGCACCTTAAAATTTCAACTAAATTTAGAGTTAGCTTAATTATAAACCCTATCAATAAGGTTCTGTCTATCAGAATTTAAATAAAGTGTAGTAAGCAAGCAGTATCTACATTGTACAATGACTTGTTGAGGAAGACACTTGAAGGGAATTCCGGTGACGAATAGTAAGGGAAACTTTTAAGATTATAACCATAAAAAAATTAACAATTTATTTTGACCAAATGCTATGAAATAGAACTTGTTCTGGTGAAACATGTCATGGTATAGTTGTGCTCTTTTACTTGACATATGATTTGAAATAGGGCTTCTAGTGCAACAGATCGATCTACCCTGTTTGGCTTTGGACCTTAGTTCAAATTGTCAAGTTTAAACCTGAGGCAATGAATCACCCCTCGAATACCGATCTGTTTATATATACAAGGGAACTAAACAAGTAAACAGAATTTGAGGTATATGAGCATTAAACAGTAGATTTATAACTGCCACTCTAGTTTAGAAGTTAAAGAAAAACACCCTGATTTGATTGCAGCATCATTCACCTCACAGAATCTATGTTCCCAATCCTGTAGCTGAATGGCCGTATTGCAAAGGCCAGGTGTTCTGTCCAGCAAAGCAGAATTTTAGGACTCATTCCAATCCATAACATAAGTAGACACTCTTCTCCTAAACTTGGCCTAAACTCACTCTATGCCTGATATTTATAATGATTTATCACTGTCATGGAGGACGGCACATACAATGTCTTGTATCCCTTCATCCGGTGGAAACGGTGAATTACAATAAGCAATGAGGGAGAGGCAGATTCCAACAAAAGTATGGATTTGAACCTTTTCTCCTGCCTCTCCCTGCAAGTGTACCCTTGGGTTACCCCTCTCTTAGGGTGTTCTGTAAGCGCTGATGGCCCAAAGGGCCAAAATTCCTACACTCGAAGAAAACTTGCCCTATATGAGATTCAGAAATTGTTGAAGGCTGCTTCCTCTGTGAGCTTAGACTCATAACCATGTTCGAGAGAGCCCCTGAAGTAAGAAATTTGCTGTTGGGCTTTACTGTCTGAATGCCCTTGGCCTGAGGACCCACCTGCTTATTCAACCAAGAATGGGGGAATACAAACTTATCCACATCGGTATACATCATCCGCTGGCACTTTTCCCTGGCCATGAGAATAGAGTGGGAAACCCCAGCTTTCTGTGTCTTAGCTCATGGCCTTGGATATTTTGCTCACGTTATACCCTGACAACTTACTTTAAAGAATTTGTTCCATATTGTCTTCACTCCTATTATCACACGGAAAGAAATGCTCTGCACCCAAATGGGAATTGTTCATTACCCATTCTCTTAATGAATTTTGCAACATAGTGTATGGGAATTGTATATTACCCATTCTCTCATGAATTTTGCAGCATTGAACACCCTGGTGCACATACATAGTTTCATCTTACTGCTTCCAGTAGTTCTAACATAAGCATACTGTAGAGATCTGCGATCATATGTTGGGATGTCGGAATAAACAACACAAGGAATAGGTTTTCTATGGACTTACAGAGTGATTTTAGATCCAAGAAGCTGATATAGTACTTCTGGATGCTCACACCTAAATACCTCTTGTGCATACACAGTTACCGTAGTTTTTATTGTGACATTGAAGATGCAACGGAGGTCTTGTGCTGCAACATTTAGTCCTTGTTTATGGTTGATACCTTTAGCTGATAGAACACCATCCTTAAATGTAATGAAGCTCTCATATACCATGTGATGCCATTCAACGGGCTGGGAGTAATTCATAAACTCAGTATTCACTTTCATTGTGTCTGTTACAGCTGGGTTATGAATGTTTTCAACTGTGGCCACTGTTCTTGCAGACTGTTGGACATCTTGTGCAGGTACCTGGCATCTTACTGCAACAACTCCTTGGGCTCTATCTAAACATTCAATTCCCTTCACTGTGGATAGAAATTGTCTGAGAAAGAACATTGCAGAGATTCCTTGTCTTTGAATCTGACTCTTGGATTAAACAGTGGGACCAATAGTAACACTTCATCAAGTAAGAGGACAACATCTTGGATGAATAAAAATCCATGGCTTTGCTGCATGGTCAGATTCAGGGGTTAAAAATGATTCCTCTAAAGCACTTGCCTGTAGGTTGTACTCTATCATCTTGTTTCCAAATCCTTCTTGCAGACCTCCAGGTAAGCTCAACGGAATCCTTAAATTTGTGTCCAATAACACATCATCTAACGTAACTGCAAATCAACCAAATAACAAGTCAACAACTAACTGGGAAAAATATGGAATACTTATAATTCTAAACTGCTATGACATCTGTTGCAAGCACAAGAAGGTTATCCATTATGACTACATATCACAAGGACAAAAAAGTTATTTCTCAAACAATTTCTATACACAACCTAAGGGAATCGAATAACTACTTAGAGCCCAAGGAGTTGCTACAATAAGAGGCCGGGTACCTGCACAAAATGTCCAATGGTCTGCAAAATCAGTGGCACTAGTTGACAACATTCATAACCCAGTTGTAACTGAGACCATGAAAGTGAATGCTGAGTTTGTGAATTACTCCCAGCCCATTGAATGGCATCACATGGTATATGAGAGCTTCATTACAGATAAGGATGTTGTTCTGTTTGCCAAAGGTATAAACCATAAAAAAGGACTAAACGTTACAGCATGAGATATCTTCCGATCTTTAGTGGCACCATATAACCTCCTGTAACTGTGTATGCACAAGAGGTCTTTAGGTGTGAGCATTTTGAAGTTCTTTATCAGATTCTTGGATCGAAAATCACTCTGTCAATCCATGGAAAGCCTATTCCTTCTATTGTTTACTATGACATCCCACCATCTTCTTATCATAGACCTCTGCATTATGCTCATTCTAGAAAGAAAGCAAGAAGATGAATATCATAGATATATAATGTCATATCTTGGTTAGACCAATTAGCAAGCTTCCAGTGACATGACATCCATGGAATTGAGGCATTCCATATTAGTTTAGTTTAGTCGTGGGGTGTTAAATTTGACACAAATTTAAGGATTCCTTTGCGCATGAAGGATTTGGAAGAAATACAACAGAGAGTACAACTTACAGGAAAGTGCTTGAATCATTTCCAACTACCCCTGAATCTGACCGTGCTGATGGACTTTTATTCATCCAAGATGTTGTCCTGATAAGTGTTACTTCTGTGGCAATACCAGGGTTTGAGGGTCTCTATCATCTTTAACCCATGTAAACGTGGTAAAATTGTACATAACATGAGAGTACAAGCTTTTGGAATCTTCTTAATCTTTGTCATGGTATAATTTAATCCAATATAGCAGAATAGAACAAAATCTTGAACTAAGATATAACCAGAATTTACTTATGGAAACTAAGACATACCATTGTATGATTAAACAAGTACACGGTAACCCTGAAATACAATACCCATATGAATGATTTTCAGATCTGTAATCCATAAACATTAAAGGACCTTCAAAGCTTCCTCCATTGGCCTGCTAATTGATCTAACCAAGATATGACATTATTTATCTAAAGAAAACATAGAGCAATCTTGTAAAAGGACAGTCCATAGATTATAAGACCTTCAATCCTTCACTCATGGTGCTGCTAATTGATCTAAACAAGTATTGACTTCCAAAAAAAAAATATCAATCCACGGGAAGAACCCAACAAAGGACTGGCCCACTGGCAAATAAAATAGCCTTTCTTGTTAGAATCCACATGACAAAACAATCCAACCATTTTGACAATTGCATTCTCTATATCAATCACCTCGTAAAATCATCCATAAAGAAAAACACCTCGGTTTAACCCTAGCACTAAACGTAAGAGAGAAAGGGAAGTAAAAAAATGGTTATTGGGTTATTTTTTGGAAAGGGGAATGAAAAATAGTTATTGTGCTATTTTAGTATGAGAACAACTTTTTTTTTTTGTTAAGGGTATTAGGCTTACTCAAAATAATATAAAATAGATGTTTATTAGAATGAGGTAAAGTTTTTATATTTAATTACAATAGTATTTTCAAATTTATCCAAATTCTAATTTTAGTTAATATAATAATATATCAAATAACATATAATTTCATATTTTGAACATTAGAAAATTAGAAGGAAACATGAAAGAAGAATAGGAAAAGAGAGTATTTTAGATTTTAAACACTATATTCTATTATAGTCTTGTCACAAAATCTAACATATATGATTATATCTAATTTGGCTCAAGCCTATTCTCTCCTACACAAGGGTGTCTCCTCTAACACACCAAGTTCCTATTCCAAGAGGTCTAACTCATTGGGCTAAGTTAAATAGTAGAGAATGGATATATGTAGCTATGTTTGATCATGTGGTTAATAAGAGATAGGTGTGTGTCACAATAAAGGTGTCCTAAAAACAATCTAAAAATATATATCTCTTATCAATAGAGTGGTATTAAGGTAGGGGTTTTATGAGAAGAGAGTATTTGAGCAAGAAAAGTAAAATTTGAATTTGGGGACACCACTATGTGTTATCTTTTTGCAAAGGACAAAAATGTGGCACCCTACTATTCAAGACCATAAAACAAACAAAAATAGGTATGAGGAGGTGTTTGGACAAAAAAAATGGACATTTTGAATATAAGATATATACTTAGAATAAATTAATATTCTAAATAATAAAAATGATAATTTGACATATTTTAAGTAAGGAAGCTAAATATAATTAAAATATATAAAAATTACAAAATATACTAAAATAATTGAATAATATAATTTTATATGAAATTTATTTTTATCTCGTTTCAAATCTAATCATTTATTATTTTGATATACTCATAATTTGATACATTATTTGTGACACATTAAAAAAAAAATCAAAAATAGGAAAGGTTCATTACATCATAAGGTCAACTCACTAGATTGCAAATATAAAATCAGATTGAGACAACTATGATGACAGTCAGCACCTTAAATTTTAACTATTTTTTTGGAGTAAGCTTGATTATAAACCCTATCAAAGAAGGTTGTGTCAACCAGAAGTTAAATAAACCATATGCAAACTCGTAGCAAGCAAGCAACATATACAATGACTTATTGAGGAAGGCACTTAGAACGAAAGTCTGGGAACGAACAGCAAGGAAAACTTTTGGTCTTAAGATTATAACCATAAAAAATTTGAGACACTTTTATTTTCACCAAACAAATCGAAATAGGACTGGTTCTGGTGAAACATGTCATGGTACAATTATGCTCATTTACTTGACATATGATTTGAAATAGGCCTTCTGGTGTAATAGATCGATCTACCCTGTTTGCTTTTTGTCAAGTTTTAACTTGGGGCAATGAATCACCCCTCAAATGCCGAATTGTTTTTATATACAAGTAAAAAGAATTTGAGGTATTTGAGCATTAAACAGTAGATTTATAACTGCCATTCTAATTTGGAAGTTGACTCATTAGTATTACTCAAAGAAAACACCCTGATTGCAAAATCTTTCAGTGCAGTATCATTCACCTCACAGAATCTTTGTTCCCAGTCCAGTGGCTGAATGGCCTTATTGCTAAGGCCAGGCGTTCTATCCTGAGAAGCAGAATTTTTAGACTCGCTCCAATCCACCACATAGGCAGATACTCTTCTCCTAAACTTGACCTTAAACTCACTCCATGCCTGATATTTATAATGATTTATCACTGCCATGGAGGACTTCACATACAATGTCTTGTATCCCTTCTTCAGCTGGAAACGGTGTATTATATTAAGCAATGAGGGAGAAGCAGCTTCCAACAGAAGTATAGATTTAAACCTTTTCTCCTGCCTCTCTCTGCAAGTGTACCCTTGGGTTACCCCTCTCTCAGGGTGTTCTGTAAGCCCTGATGGCCCAAAATTCCTGCACTTGAAGGAAATTTGCCCTATATAAGATTCAGGAATTCTTGAAGGCTGTTTCCTCTGTGAACTTGGAGTCATAACCATGTTCAAGAGAGCCCCTGAAGTAAGAGTCTTGCTGTTGGGTTTTACTTCCTGAATGCCCTTTGCCTCAGGACCCACCTGCTCATTCAACCAAGAATGAGAGAATACAAACTCATCCACATCTGTATACATCATCCATTGGCAATTTTCCCTGGCCATGAGTGCACAGTGTGAAAACCCTGCTTCCTGTGTCTTAGCCCATGGCCATGGATATCTGCTCACATTATACCCTGACAACCCACTTTCAAGAATTTGTTCCAGATTGTCTTCACTGTTATTATCATACAGAAAGAAATGCTCTATACCCAAATGGGAATTGTACATTATCCATTCTCTTATGAATTTTGCAACATTGAACACCATTGTGCATGCACATAATTTCATCTTCTTGCTTTCTGTGGTCCTAACAGATTGGAGAGGTCTATGATAAGATGGTGGGATGTCATAATAAACAACAGAAGGAATAGGGTTTTCTTGGATTGACAGAGTGATTTTGGATCCAATGAGCTGATAAAGCACTTCTTGTTGTGGATGCTCACACCTGAAGACTTCTTGTGCAGACACAGTTACAGTAGTTTCTATCGTGCCATTGAAAATGCAACGGAGGTCTTGTGGTGCAACATTTAGTCCCTGTTTATGGTTGATACCTTTGGCAAACAAAACAATATCCTTATCTGTAATGAAGCTCTCATATACCATGTGATGCCATTGAATGGGCTGGGAGTAATTCATAAACTCAGCATTCACTTTCATGGTCTCTGTTACAATTGGCTTATGAATGTTGTCAACTAGGGCCACTGATTTTGCAGACCATTGGGCATATTTTGCAGGTACCTGGCATCTTACTGCAGCAACTCCTTGGGCTCTATCTAAATATTCAATTCCCGTCACTTTTGTATAGAAATTTTCTGAGAAAGAACATTGCAGAGATTCTTTGTCTTTGAATTTGAATCTTGGAGAAGACAGTGGCACCAATAGTAACACCTCATCAGGTAACAGGACAACATCTTGGATGAACAAAAATCCATGGTTTTGCTGCACTTGCCTCTGTGAAGCACTTGCCTGTAAGTTGTACCCTATCATTTTTCTTCCAAATCCTTCTTGCAGACCTCCAGGTAAGCGCAATGGAATCCTTAAATTTGTGTCCAATAACAGCTCCTCCAGTGTAACTGCAAATTAACCAAGAACAGGTCAACAATTAACTCAGAAAAACATGAAATCCCTACAATTCTCACCCGCTCTGACATCTCTTGCAAGCACAAAAAGATTATCCACCATGGCTACATAACCAGAGTTTGAGGACATTAGCAGAGTTTGAGGACCTTTCACCCATGTAAAATTGTACATAACATGAGATCACAAGCTTTTGGACTCTTGAGAATCTTGTTTATGCTATAATCTAATCCAGTATAGCAGAATAGAACAAAATCTTGAACTAAGATATGACCAGAATTTACTTATGGAAACTAAAACATGCCATTGTATGTTCAAGAAAGTACACAGTAACCTTGATATACAATACCCCTCTTAATGATTTTCAAATCTGTAATCCTTAAACCTTAAAAGACCTTCAATGCTTCCTCCATTGGCCTGCTAATTGGTCTAACAAAGAAATGATACTATATCTAAAGAAAACATGTAGCAATCTTGTAAAAGGCCAGTCAATAGATTATAAGACCTTCAATCCTTCATTCATGGTGCTGCTAATTGATGTAACCAAGTAATATCTTCAAAAAAGAAAGAAAATCAATCCAATGGGTTGACCCACAGGCAAAAAGCATAACAAAATAATCCAACTATTTGACAATTACATTCTGGATATTTATCGCCTCATAAAATCATTCGTGCTCATGGGAAGAATTATGCAAATGAATACATAGAGAGCTGACCTTGAAATTTCTGATGAAGGATGGTTGCACCAAGTGTGAAGATCAAAATAATCAAAATAATATAATGGAACCCAAATCGCTTGAGTTTAAAATGAGCTATATTTAGTGACAATGAATCTCTATTGATATATTTCTTCTTTAACTTCTCCTTTGCACTGCCTTTGCTGAACCAGATACCCATAATTGGTATCATAAGTATACACCCAATTCTTCTGAGAATTTCTGAGCTCATATCCATGGAAGCTCAGAAATATTTCTTCTTCACAATTACTCTCGGCCTTGGATTGTTCAGCTTGCTAATTCAATCTCAAGAATTTTGAATATTGATCAAAGAACAAGAAGATGCAGAGCAGTAGATCAGAAAACAATCAATTACTCTCAGCCTTAACCTCTTCTTTAGAAAATAAAGAAATTGTAACTGTACCCTCTTCTTTTTATGGGAAAATGGCGGTCAACAAATCTGAGGAATTTTGAATATTGATTGAAGAACAAGAAATGCTAAGCCGTAGATCTTTAAAGAATGAAAACAATAAGTTTTAAGAGTTTCTTGTTGCACTGAACTGATGGTAACAAATTAACTTATGGAGACCCAAATATTTGAATGGTAGTGCAGACGGTTGACTTGCTTTCATAATAATTGTAATTTGCTTACGCCACTGTACTTTATACATGTTATGGTGGATTACAACTTCCTGTACTTACAATGGAAGAGAATGTTTATTTTCCCCAATTCTTTAGATAGTTAAAGTCAAATTTTGGTTATAAAATCTTATTTTTCAAGGATTAACTAATTGTAGGAAATAAGTTTAAAATAAGTATAAAGAAAATAATAGAAGGAGAAGGCATGTTCATGTTCTTTCATCTTTTAAATTATCTTTTATTATGTGATGAGGTGTTCTATCACAATATTTTTAACTTTTTCAATGAGAAATAAACGTTATGAATCATTAGAACAAAACAATTTCAATAAGCATAAGCTATAGATAAACAAATAATCAACTTCTCATGCTTGTTCGGTTAGTGTGTTGTTAGTAGTGGCACTTCTTGTGCTTGCTGTGTTATTTTGTAACGGGTCAGCCCCCTTATTTTGGCTACTTCATTATCAAAAACAAATAATCAACGTCTTTTGATAATCGTACTCTAATGAATAAAAAATATAACCCTTTAAAATGTAGGAAATAAGTTAAAAATAAGCATAAACAAAAGAATAGAAGGAGAAGGCATGTTCTTCATCGTTTAGATTATCTTTTATTATGTGATGAGGTGTTCTATAACAACTTTTTTAAATGAGAAATAAATGTTATGAATTATTGGAACAAAACAATTCATTAGTATTGAAAGCGCAAACTATAGATAAACAAATAATCAACTTCTTTTGATAATTATAACCCTTTAAAAGTTTATGTTTTGAGTCTTGAAAAATGATCTCATATTCTCTTATTTTTAAAAAAGTCACTAATAAAAATAACTACCATTCATTAAAAAAATATAAATTTATAATGTTATAAAATTTATTTAATATACAAAACAATATACACATGCACCCAACATTTGTTATTATTATACTTTATGTTTAGTTTATTGGCCATGAGAATTTGGTGTCATGTTACATTCCCTTGATTCTTACACTATGAGGAAATTCCAGTCTGTTTGTGAATTCCATAAAGTAAAAATGACTCCAACTATTTATTATTTATTTATTTATTTTTCTCCAGATAAACCTATAGTGTGATGATGTCCAAGGGAGGTAAACCTTGTTTAAAAATGTTTTTATATTAATATTATTTGGAAAATAGTTGTAAAAACGTATGCATGCACGTGTCATAGTCTACGAGTCTAAACTTTGCGCAACAAATTTCTAGACGTGTAGTTCTCGCCTGTTTTCCGGAATTTTCTCTAATTTTAAGGGTTTGGGAAATTTAATGATTGGGTTGCCGGTACATCAAGCATCTTTTGCTTAGTCAAAACAACTTTTTCTTTATATTATAATAAAATTTAAGGTTCAAATAATGTTATTGATTTTTTAAGAAATTTTTGATGGATTAGGTTATATAATAATATAAAATTTAAAATAATATTATTATTTGTCAAGTAGTTAGTGGTGTGGGATTATATATTTTTTGAATTATTTTACTTAAATCAGAAGAAGATCAAGTATCAAATGTAAGTGGTTTTTAAAAGGATATTTTTTTGAAAAGAAGGTTTGAAGTAATTTAATATTTTAAGTCTAATTTTATTGGAAACACTTTTACAATCTTCCATATAAGATTTAGAGTATATCGAGATATTATAATTAAAAAATGTACAATCTAATCTAATTTTTTATTATAACATTATTTATTTTACATTTTTTTTCATCTCTTCTTAAAATCTAAGTGTGTATTTAAGTTTTTTTAAAGGAGGCCTTTATGTGTGATTATTAAGTCAATGATATTTTTATATGTGTTGCAAGGAATTTGACATTTATATTAAAATAATTTTAAGATACTTCCATGAATAGTCATCATATTACACCCTTTTCTAATGTATGTTGATAATGATTGTAAGTCAAATTAACATAGCTAGCACACAACCACTTTAAGCATTATTATAGAGAGGAATATTGTATGTAATCCTCCACCTTAAGTAGTTGTTTCCCTCTTTAATATGACTTATTATTTCTATTTGTATATTCTAGATCTCTTAATTACCTTGGTCCTTTTTTTGTTTGTATTTATTTATGTTCATTACCCTCTCTCTATTCAAGGTACTTCTCTTATTAGATTTTCATTCTCACCACCTAAGTGGCGAAGAGATTAAAATGACTAAGGAAGAGCATATGAAATTTCTTTAGTATAAAAGACCATGTCTAAGGAAAAACCCAAACTAAGAATAATCAAAATCAGGGGAAGTCTTCTTGCATGAAGTCAACTCATATTTACCTACATCCTAACTAAGAAAATAGCACTGGCTTGGTTGACCAAGGGAACAAAAATATTTCCATTTTTTCATACCATTGTGACAAAGTTAGGTGAATTACATTTGATCCTTCCACCTTCACCCATTTACATCCAAGTGATCAATTTATATAAAATAGAGGTCAAATATTATTTACCATTATAAAACATTGCACATGAATTGACGTTGGAATTTAGCACTATAAACCACCTAATATTAATGTTATAGCAATTTCATCATGAATTTCCCAAACTATCAAGTGCATTGCCACTAAAATGTATAGTTATCTCTTGGAAATGAAGATTATTTGCCTTCTACATGCGTGGGTATCTCAATTCCAAATGCAAGTACCACTAAACTATAGAGTGAATTCCAAGAAACCACCATTACCATATGGTAAGTTGTAAGTTCTTATCTCTCACACCCATATCTACATGTGTGAAGAAATCCTTAACCTAAACACAAAGACTTAAATTCTCATGCAAATTACAAATAAAAATGTTGGGAAAAACAACATATGAAGTGGAGTAGTGTATGAATATGATGGACTGTATACATGTATGAGGTTCATTTGGATTTAGAGATTAGAACTTTTAATCTATTATTAAAGAAATAGAGTACAAATTCGGGAATAGTCTTTGTGATCAATGCTACAATCTAGTTCTTATATAGATTGTAAAATTGGAGAGAACACTACTATTTACATATTCAAAGATGTTTTAAATAATGAAAATACGTAGGAGACATTTCTATAGGCATAAACATTTATAGAATGTGATGGATAAAGTTTATATTTCAACACTCCCCTAGGAGCTTGATTTCATCACACATAACCAAGAAGGAAAAAATTAAATGGTGAGAATTTCCAATGAAAAATACACTTCTATGTTACTCATGTAAAAACAAAGAAAATTTAAGACCAATGCCTTCTCAAAATTATGCAAATATATCTCTACTCAAAGGCATATTGATGACATGTATAATCTAGTTGCTAATTAGTTGGCCTATAAACTAGCTCAATTTTCTTATTAAGGACATGCTCATGAAGGAAGTGACAGAGTACTTCAATAAGATATGTGTAAACATAAAATATTACATTCTTGGATATTTTCAAGATATTTTATTATCACTATACATAATTGTGGGATCAAGTTATGACTTTCAAGGATCTTCAAGACGTTGTTTTTATTATTAAAGTAGCCTAGCAAGGAGCTTGACACTTAACACCACCCTAGCTCAAGGGATGTCCAGAATAACTATTTAAAACAAGGTCAAGGAAGACCATTAACAATAAACTAGCAGCACAGCTTCTAATCCGTATCAAGAATAGGTAGACAACTCACCACCACTTGGGGAGGAGAGTGAGAGTCAACAAAGTAATTTTTTCTTCAGCTATAGACAATCATCTAGGCGATACTTTCAGTAGGGTCCCCACCACAAGGGGAAGGTGGTGAAGCCCTCTTCGAGCGAGAATCAACAACAGGAACAGAGTGGTGACCATGCAGTATCTCAGTTGCCAAGGGTTGACAAACTAGGAGTAGTAGCAGTCGAAGAAGGATCCACATGGCTAGAGGGGACTAAAAAGAAAGAGGTGGGTTTAGATCCACCAGGTTAGAGGAGGCCAATTCAATAGAAGCATCACCCTCTAGGGAGTCATCATCAGCCTGTGAAGAGCAATCAAAGGAAGAATTGGATGCATGAGCAGCTAAATGATCATCATTTGCATCCCTCCACCAAGTGGTAGCACCTCTTCGACGTGCAAGAGAATAATAGGTACAACCAAATAATCAATGGAGAAGAATCACTGACACCGAAAGGGGAGGCCCTCATAATCCAGCGATTGAGCCCACGACCTATCCTCGACCATGAGAACCACCTCCCCAGGGAGGGGAGTGGAGATGTCAATGTTAACCAAAATGCAAGGAATAGTAGAGAGCCCCATCGCAGGTGTAGTTTCATCCACCTTTAAAAAATGACCAATAGAATTGTCAATGGCCTCATAGCAAGAGTTTTCCCAAAAATGTAGGGGGAGATTTGGGAGACGAACCGACACTAGATGCACACTAAGCAGTTCAGTAAGAGGGTTCAAGGAGGTTTTCCAGCATTTGGCCGAGAGAGTGTGAATCCCCCACACCCACAGCTTGGTCACCACCAAATCATGATCCTCAAGACAATGTTTTTGCCATATGACTTCACAAGATACAAAAACAACTACCTTGTACTTTTCTTTTCTTTAGTGGATGACAATGCGAAATAAGATTTATTCTTAGAGCTTCATGAAATAATGGTGTGTCCAAGGCTTTTGATTAGGGTAAAAATAGGTTTTGAAGGGGCCCTGAAACCCTTTTTCAGATTTTGAGACGGATCTGAAACCCCACTAAGACGAGTAGTCACAAGAGGATAAACAATACAAAATAGCAACCCAGAACCAACAACCAAACAACAACTTAAAAACAAATTTCAAACAAAGTTGCAACTGCCCCAAGATCATAACATACAAGCCAAAGCCTCACAACAAAGGGAAAGAATCTGAAACTAGGAGAATCAAAGGGTTTTGAAAGGCTCCCCAAACCTTAACTTGGGTTTTAACACGACTCCCAAAACCACCATCACAAATTGCCTTAAAAGATTGATCTTCAAAGAAGTAGCTAAAACTATGGGGTTTTGAAGGGTCCCCGAACCACCATGGGTTTTGACTGGGAACCCACAACCACAATGGGTTTTAACTGGCACCCAAAACCATTATGGTGTGTCTAAGGTTGAACTAGTAACCAAACATTTATTTCCTAGAACTTTCACAACCTACTCATATTTGAAAAGTAAAAACTAGAGCAAGATTGAAATATTCATGATTTGAATATTGTAATCTAAAGTTGCATGTTTCTCAAATATATCTCAAAACTTACTCTACAACTAACCAGTAACATTTCTTTAACCTAAGTCATAAATTAGAACAAGATTCTAGTTGCATAAAATATGTATGGATGAATAGTAGTCAAATAAATCAAATTTCCTACCAAACTTCTACACATTATTTGGTTATTAAATTAGCCTAGTTGAAATCTCCATCACTGTTAATTAAGCTTTATGGTCTTGTATCATAAAGTGTGAGAATATATTTAGTGCATAATTTATTTGAGAGAAGAATATTTTCTAGATCCTTGTACAACTCTTCAACTCCAACAAAGCGATGAAGTAATCCACAATCAAATATTTTAGATTTGGTCTTAAATCTACTTTTAATTCATGTATAAGTGACCAAAATAAGTAAAAATATCAACATTCAACAAAATAATGAGTAACTTGTAATAATAAATATTAATGACCTTTAGTGTAGATTAGCATCAAATTTGTAAAACCCCATCTAAAGGAAGTGCTTATCAAATTTTGAATACTATGGTTATGGAATCTATTTAAAACCATTAACTTTTTTTTCCTAGCCAATATACCATATGTTTCTTTTCTTCAACAAAAATAAGAGATTGTGTTACATACAACTTCTTTGTTGAGTCTCCATTCAAGAATACTTATGACATCTAATTGGTGTATTTTCATACTATGCTGGAAAGTAAATGATATCAAAATTGTGGTTATGATAATATTTATGATTGGAGAAAATATTTCCTTGTAACCAACAACCTCAATTTACACTTATTTTGAACTTGGTTTTAAACACCTATTTACAATCAATGCCCTCTTTACCAATAAGATAATGTACAAATAACCACGTTTGGTTCTAATGAATTGAATACATCTCTTTATCTTCATAACACTTTACCATTTTTCTTCTTCTAAAAGTTCCTCAAAAGTGTTTGGTTAATGAGCACTTAGAATAGAACTGTCAACAATGTATGATTGACATCATAGTCATAAAATATAATGATAATTCTACTTATTATTCCATATATCCTTAGAGGATCATTGGATTGTGGAGTGGATAATTAGCTTGAATTCAACTCATTAATAACTTTCTTTCTTCTTCTAATTCAATATCACCTTTAGTTTCAATGGCTCAACTTTTTTGGACAAGTAATAATGGTATATAAACTTATCATCTTTATCTTTGAGGAAATCAAAATTGAAAAAGGAAAGAAGGTGATATTCTTCCTTGAAAATTAAATCTTTATGCATGTGAATTTTCTTTACGTTGGGATCAGACATCATATCTAGCAAGTATATGTTTTTCTATTATCACTGAATTTTTATATAACAAATGTAAAGATTATCAACTATTCTAGCTCGGTTTGATTAATGCCTACTACTCTATAGGCCCGCCCTAGGGGTGGGTGGGAGGAGGCTATTAGAGGGTGGGAACTATAGTTGAGGAGACGTCAGAGGGAACTATATCTAACAAGGAGAGAAGGATGATTTTGATCTACCCCTACAATAATATGAAGGGAGACAAATGGGGCCTGCCCCTACCCTTTCCTAACAACCTGCCCTAACCCCTTTTGAATAGTAGGGCCATAGAATTGTAGGAGGTCCCTACCCTTTCCTAACCTAGCCTCAGAAGGGGCAGGTGGCTATAGTGGTAGGTACTCTAATCCTCCCTCTACATGCATCCTTCTATGTCGGAAGGAAGGAAGGGAGGGATAAAGGGAGGTAGGGTATGTTACGTACATAATATGCTCTCAATTCTTCTTGAGAATGACCTATAGGAGCAACAATTGACTCGGATGCCCATAAATAGTAGGCATAAACTCTTGCTACTGATGTTGCAATTGAACCCCGAAAATAACGTCAGGCATTGCGGGAGGCCCCTACCCTTAGAATAGTAGGGTAGTTGGCCCCTACTATTCTAAGGGTAGCGATGATTCAATCAAAGTACTATTCTATTATTACCATATTCTATACGTAACATGAATTAATGAAGGGAGGGTCGGCCATACTATAATAAAGGTGGGCCCCTACCATTCTATAGGTAGTCAGTATATTATTGAATAGAAGGGGCTCCATAGAATTCTAAAGCGAGCGGTAGATTAATAAGCTTGCTAGCCCTATAGATAATAGGGGGCTAGAATAAGTTCATAGGGAATAATCTATAGTTTTGGCCCCTACTATTCACCAGGGGTTATTTTTGGGTGGACCCGGGGTGGCTGGGAGGATACGCCAGGGGCCCTACTACTCTAAGGTGGGCAAATCAATTCTCAACTATCTAGTTGTTGGAGACAATAAGTTGAGCAATCTACATCCACCCACAGTACTTAATCCACCTCCACTATAGTTTGAATTCAAGTAGTAAATTAAGAATAAAACTTATACTGGCGAGTTGATTAATTAGAGAAAGTGAACCCTTTTCTTGAACACCCTAATCTTAGTTCCAAGGGGGGCTACTATTCATTGGGCTAGTGAGATGGGTGTGCCTATATGCGGGGATTATAGTTGATGGGTGGGCCCCTCTATCTATCTGGTAGTTACAAAGTTGGTGTGGGATTTTCATGTATATAGTTCATCTCATTCTTCATTGTCCCTTTGTCCCTTGACTCCTCCCCTGGAATTAGTGGAAATGAATCAACGGAATCCTTATAGAAGAGTAGGGCCTTGGTCGAGAAGAAATGGATTGAAAGTGAGCGACGATGGATCCAATCCCGGTCGAGAGGGAACGATGGTGGTCGAACAGATTTAATGGATAGAAGACTTAATGGCATTGGGAGAGAGAGAGAGCAAGAATCGATAGACAAAGAGTGATACTCATGTTGAATGAGGAAATAAATAAGCATCTTTATATAGCAACCCTAGCAGGAATGAATAAGCCCAGTGTTCATTCCTTTGGCTCGGTATTCATGGATTTCTTGACCCCTATATTCATTGTGTCCCTAGCAAGTGATTGAGTACCAAGCGATTGGAAGTGAATCCATATTCTAGATAGGTGGTTAGAGTCTTTTTTAATTTGAAGTGATAGGAGTTGTTGTACAAAGCATTCATCCCTCGGGAGATCCAAATTATGAATAGTATTCATTCTTTGATCCTCCCTAAGAGGATATATATTTCATGCCATGTGTTGGAGTATCAGGGTGGGCCCCTACTATTCTATGGTGGAGGAGCTCTATATCCTCCCACCCCCTACCCCTACTATTTGAAGGGGCCCCAACTATAGCCCCTTTTTATATAGTTGTGGCTATAGTTAGGGCATATTATTGCTAGCAAGTTGATTAATGCCAGGGTGGGAACTTAGGAGGCTCTAGATTAGGCAGGGTGGATGGGAATTAGTGCCATTAATCAGCCTATTAGAATAATGAACTATAGGGATAGACTAGATTCTAGATTCTATACTACACATGCCAACAGTAATAGAAACTGAGCCGCCCACCCCAATAATGAATGGATCACTTTTGACCCCATGTCCACGAGAAAAATGAGAAATGGAGAGATGGTTTCCTAGCGAAATTAGCATTGGTCACTTAACTAGTCATGTATGCGAGCCCTTTATAATACTAGGTTCTCTATGGAGAGAGGGTTTATTAGGGGAATTGAGAAAGGTCACTTGAACATTCATATGAACCAGACAATGATGTTTGAAAGGGCTCAACTCAAGGTAGGGTTAGGCCCCTACTTATTATAACCAATTGAGAAAGGTAACTTTTCCAAAACTAATCTATTTTAGGGGTGAACCAAACCTCAACCTATTCTATGGTGGAGGATATATTAGAGCCCCACCCACCCTGCATGCACACTGGTAATTAGGGGGATATAGTTCTCCCACCCACCCCAAGCGGTCCTACTATCTATGGGTGATTTGTAGAATAGAAGCGGTAGTGACAACTTTAGTCAACTATCGATAATAGAATAGAGGGCCACCCAACTATAGATAGATATCCTCTATGTAGGGGTGGGTGAACTTGAGCGGGTGTTCATAGAAATAGTGCCTCTTATAATAGTAGGGTCCTTAGATTAGTAGGGGTGTTCATGCAGAATAATATAATAAAGGGTGGTGCAGAGGGTGATTTATAGAAGTCGGGAGGTGGAAGCAGGGAAGGATGGATTGATCGATGGAAGGTTCGCCCTAACTAGAATACTTCCCATGGTAACTCAGTTTGAAAAGGAGGTCATTCATGTGAGACCATCTTCTTTCTCAGGACTGAACTAAGAGTTGGTTTGTCCAGCTTGCTTGGGAGTTCGTTTATCCCTACTATCTATAGGGGAAGTAGTTCGTCAACCTATAGCCTATAGTCATGTTACGTATAGAATGTCGAGCCACCCCACATGAAAAATTATATGGGCCCTACAATAATCTACCTCAATTATCAGAAGCATCTATACATAACATGACCCCTAGCCTACTATCTATAGGCTATCACGATTGGTTATAGGCTATCACGATTAATTGGTCTTGCATTTTTTGAAACGACCCATTAGAATTGTAGGGTGAACCTTTCCATAGCTCCCACCCATTTTTTTGAATAAAAAATAAGGGGCTAGCCCCTACTATTGAAAGGGTGAACCAAACTTTTGCCCTTAAAATAGTAGGGCATTAGGGGCGGACCAATCGTCAAACTCAACCGGTGGTGGAGGTTAAGACAATTAGTTTATTAGTTTTGGCCATCCCAACAACTCAGAAGGGGGGAAGGGATCCTATAGATGCCCAAGAGGGTCACTTAGTTTGGGGCTCGCATCAACGACTCGGTGTAAAGAACTAAATGTTGGAGCTAAGGCCGCCCGTCGGAGCTAAGGTCTTCACTGCTAGAGCTAAGGTTGGAGCTACCATCCATTCACCCATAGGTTACCATCCTCAAATCATTATATTTATTTATGACACAACAAACTATAGGTAGTTCTCTTCTCACACCCCCGGTGGCACCCCTGGTTTGACTCTCGAGGTATCACAGTGGAAGATGCTCCCTCATAAAGAAGAAGTCCATTCATGCACCCTACCCTTCACCCCGGTGGATAAATCAATGTTACGATAGGGTGTAAGGGTGGGGAGGAGTTGATGAAAGTAGGAGGAAATTTCCTTAAAATAGTATGGGAAGATTGTTTATCCATGAAGCCTCTACCATAACGAGTTGGGGAAAGTTAGTTAGGCAATTAGTCGGGATAGTGACAAATTTATTCTAGTAGTTCATCCCTCCATCAACTTCTCAACGAGTTGCCTTCCATCTAGTTCTCGCTGCTTGAAACCCACTCTGTATTTTATAATGCATGTCATCTGAGGGCCCCATATATATTTAGACTCATTGTTGAGGGCTAGAACTCCCTGCCTCCTTCTGTGGGTGGGAGGCCTACCTTTCTGTATTGTCAAAAGGAAGGTAGTGGCTGGACAATAATCCACTTTTGATTGTTAAAACCCTTCAAATGAAAAGACCTTTTCAAAATATCTATGTTTCCCCCCCTCTATTCCTGGCCCCTTTATAATAGTAGAGCCTTGGAATGGTAGGGGCCCTATGAACACTCGATTCTAGAACTATTTAGCAACTTTCTCCTTAGAATAGTAGGGGAGCCAAACAAAATAGAAGTTAAGGCCGAGAAGCTAGACTAATCATGGTTCTTCTAAAGAGATGTTTCTCAACTTTATTGTCAAACTCTAATTATTCAAATAATTCTCAGTTGTACAAATTTATTTTGCAAATAAATATCTCCAAGATTAAATGCCCTGAGAATTGATGTAGCTTTCTCTTGAATAGTCACATTGAATCTTGAAAAAAATTCCCCAAGAAAAATAATCATTCTTTCATTTATCCACCAGAATAATTTTTCCTTGCTATCAAATACCTTACAAGTTTCCTATTTAAAAGTTACTTTTATTTTTACAATGATTGAGGTGATTAATTAACATTTTTATCTCTAGTCCTAAAAAATAAAATTTTATCTACCTATTAATCTCAAGCCTAGAACACCAAGAGGAGCTTTGCTAACTCATTCAACATGTAGTTATGAATCATCTCTTAATAAACAATACCTCTTGATTGATTTGTTGTATTTCTCAAGTTAATCGTATCACTAAGCTTGGGATGAATGTCACCTAAATCAATTATATTAATATCATCATTTTTTACATATGTAGAAGCACCTATTGAGAATATTCTTTGAATTTTACAAAATAGTCTACAATATTAGCAACAACCCTTATGCCTACTTGTTTACCTTTATTCATATGTTTGTTCTTATGGAAGTAATAGCACTCAAAATGATCAAGATGGTTACAATAATATTTATTTGAACTTTCTTCTACTCTTTAGTATCCACAATAAGAGGCCTTAGATCTATTGAAGGTATTTATTGATCCACTTCGTCATCTATTGGGCATTTCTTCATGTTGCAATAATGGACACTCACAAATTTATTGAATTTTTTATCCAATTTTTCACTTAAAGTGAGAACAATGTTGAAATTATCAAATAACTTTGGCAAACTATTAAGGGTTATGGAGAAATAAGCAATAGTTTCCAATTCATCCATTCTTAGATTATATAAGTAATTATAAAGAATGTCTATCCTCGCATTCCCCTTGTGCTCAAATATTAAGTTGGTTGTGTCTCAAGCTTCCTTTGGTGTTGCTGCAATCCACACATTTCCTATTAATGTGTCAATTACAGACAAGTTTATCAAGGCTAGAGCTTAGAATTTCTTGTCAAAGTCTTCTTGTAGATGAATATATATAGGATGTATTGTTGTAGTTCCATTTACAATGGAGGTGAGGTGTAACAAGATTGGGGAAATTTTTTTCGATGAAAAGTTGTTAGCCCGCATTAACATTATAGAGATGGCACTCAATATACTATTTTTTATTTTGAAATATTATACGAGAATGAATATTGCAATCTAGCAAAAGATATGTGATATCAAAGATATTTGTATTTTACCTCAAGCGTCACAAACTATCAAGTGCGCTACTAGTAGGTTACACAATTGTCTTCTTGCAATTAAGATTTATCTTCTAGCTATGTTGTGATATTGCTATCAGGATTTAACTTTGTAATTTTTGAGTCAAACTCATTGACCCATAATTCATGAGTAGTGGTTCAACATGAACCCATCTCTCATGAGAATGAATGGAACACTTAGCACTCATTGGATCTAGGTGATGCTCACAGAGGTGAA
>MU225022.1:164584-177822 GCA_018584345.1 Thuja plicata | reverse complement strand
TTGCATCCTCATTTGCAAAACCTTCACCAAGTGTTGTGCCTTATGAACCATTCATTAGAAAGCCCCTTAAGCCTCATCAATTGATAAGTAGGAGATATTTTTCCACAGCAAGTCAAATTGTGATATTTTCCAGCGCGCTCGAGCTGGAGTAGTACTGGGATGGGTGACCTCCCGGGAAGTCCCAGTGCTTCACCTCTGTGAGCATCACCTAGATCCAATGAGTGCTAAGTGTTCCATTCATTCTCATGAGAGATGGGTTCATGTTGAACCACTACTCATGAATTATGGGTCAATGAGTTTGACTCAAAAATTACACAGTTAAATCCTAATAGCAATATCACAATTTGACTTGCTGTGGAAAAATATCTCCTATTCTAGCTATGTGTTTACTTCAACTCATGTTGTAGGTAATAATACACGACAAATTTCATTCTAACACACCACCAATATCATATAACAAAGTGGTATGTCCTTAGCTCTAATATACCTAGATATGCACACTTGACAAATCCCACAATAAATACAAAAAATGATGCCAAAAAGATTTTATGGAAAAAAAAAATAGTGTATAAATATACCAAATGATATATAAAGATGAAACCCATTTGAATTCAAAAATTAACACTGAAATTTAAACAAGGAAAAAAATTGCAAATAAAAAACAACCTTCAAAATATACCAATGTCTCTAAGATTAACACTACAATTTGACTACTTAAATACTACTTAAAATTTAACAGCATACTCGATATTCTTGAGAGATCCAAAAATTCTTTCAAATAGATTAAAATAAACATATACTATCACAAATAAAATTTATATTTCTAAACTCTAATGTAATTGCAAATTATCCTTGAACAAGCAGTAACTAATTTAGAGGATCTAGATCACAAGAATAGAAAATGCTTGTGTGCCAGTGGCATAGTTTAAGGATCTCGATCATCTTTCACACAGTTAAACTTGGCATAATTATATAAAATAACATCAAAAGAATAAAAAAATCTAGTGTGCCAGTGGCAAAGTTTAAGGATCTAGATCATCTTTTACACAGTTAAACTTGGCATAATAATTATATAAAATAATATCACAACCTTCTGGGATATCGGTAACCTTGGCCATGATATAATCTAATCCAATATGGTAGAATATAACAAATTCTTGAACTAAGATATAACCAGAATGTACTCCATGGAAACCAAGACATGGCATTGTAATTTAAAAGAGTGCATATATATCCATAATATCATAAGACCTTCAATACTCCTCCATTCACCTGCTGCTAATTGGTCTAAGCAAGATATATCATTATTTATCTTATGAAAAAATACATTAGAATACCCATATACAAGATTTTTAAAAGGCAGTCCATAGATTTTAAGACCTTCAATCCTTCGTTCATTTTGCTGCTAATTGGTCTAACAAAACACAACTTGAAAACAAATAAATCATAGAGAGCTGAATTATAATGAATCCTGAGTAAATGAGTTCAGAGAGAGCTGACCTTGAAAGATCTGATGGAGGACGGTTGCACCAACTGTGAAGAACACAACAATGAAAATGATGCAATATAACCCCAATCGCTTATGTTTCAAAGAAACCACATTTAGTGCCAAAGAATCTGTGTTGGTATGTTTCTTCTTTAGTTTCCCCTGTTCATTGCCTTTGAACCAGAAAACCATCTTTAGAATTACAAAAACTATGCATCCAATTCTTGTTAGGATTTCTGAGCTTTTATACCTGAAGGCCATATCTTGCAACCTCTCCATATTTTCTCTCATCTTTGGATTGTTCATCTTATTAATTCAATCTCCCTCTGATTGTTTTTTTCCTTTTCCTGTTGGGATAAGATGTCTGGATTTAAGGAAAATAGCACAGCCTTGGTTTTTTTTTAAATGTAGTTTAATAAATAAATGTATTTAAGTAAAAGAGTTAGGATTGAAGAATTAAAAAGAAAATGAGAGAAAATAAATAGTTTAATTTTGATAATTAAATGTGGTTGACAATCAATATTGTATTATAATAGGTATTTGGTAATTGAAATTTCAAATATATTTTTAAATCAGCAATATTTTATTAGCAATATGTTTGTTTAGAATTTTGATTTTATTGGTGTATGTGGTTATATTTGTAGATTTATTCAAAGATACTTATTTTTGTCATGATTTGCTTTCTGTAATATAATGCTAATTTGTTTTTCTCATTTTTGATAAACAAAGTTATGAGACATGTCACACTAGTGAAAAAAAAAAGTTTATTTATGTATTGATGGTATCTACTTATGTGATGGTGATGAAAGCTATAATTGTGCTTTGTCTAATGTGGAACACTTGGTTCTCTAATGATTTTTGTTAGAGCTATGAGATGGAGGAACTCAAACTTTCCATAGCCAAATGTAAGTTTAAAACTTTCAAGCCATTTGTATGGAGGTCATCTTAAACAATATTGACTTTATGAAACTTATTACAACATTTTATTAATTTTTTTAATTATTTAATGATACCGATAAAACTATCTAGAAACCTTTATCCCAAGCACCTAATAAATAGGAGAAGTGGCACATGAAACCATCAAATGGTAATTTAAAATGTGTTGTCCAAATCTTAAATTAAAATCAGGCAAGATGAGTCCCTAGGCTAAAAATAACATATTTCTAACAACTTTCATGAGGTCGTGATAATTCACTCACCAACTTGGATGCTCCATTTTGGCCCTATTATCTCTTTTCAAAATTTTCTCATGATTAGTCATAGCATATGCCATAAGGTGTTCAAGTGTAACTCCCTCTTACGATTCTATTATGCATCAAATAAGCTCTTACATTTTTTGTGTAAAAGGCTTAACTTCTACAAGCCATAAATTTCATTTTAAGAAGCTAGTTGAGCTCCCCCTTTTAAAGTTGAAAATCTTAGAAAAAATTAATTAAAATTAATTTTAATATTTTTTATATCAAAATTATCTAAATAATCTATAAAAAAAAATTATTTTTATGTTTCATAGCCTAAAACTAGATGTTTTAAATGCTCTTAAGATTGGAGTGAAAGGTTGGTTGTCTTTCCTAATAGAAAACACAAGAGTGAAATAAGAGACATGCAAGGACATGAAAGAAAACATAGAATAAACAAGCATAGGAATAGAACATGGAAAAGAGTTCCATGTATGTGTAGTGACAAAAATTGCACGAGCTACAATTTTCACACTATGTTTTACATATTTTTAGGTCCATTCAATCATATGCCAACCTTTGTCTCACCCTTAGTGGTAATGTGGTCAACCTTTTCTCCATTTAATCTCCATCTGATGGGAAATATGGCAATGCACCAAATCTTTAAATCAAGAAAACATAACTCTAAAATAGAGCTTACAATAACTTCAGTTTGACCTTTGAAAACACATGCATTAGAATGGCTTGCATCAGCGGAACAGTGTTGAAATTTAAGGTGTTTATAAGTGGAAAATGTCTCTTTTATTCCAAGAGTTTGTCTTGATTATTGTTCTTGTTATATTTTGTCTCAATCTTCTTCCTATGTGATGCTATGAAATGGAGGAACTCAAACTTTCCAAAGTCTAATTTATGTTAAAACTTTGGAGCCGTTTGTATGAAACTATCCAAGCACATCTTTTACATAGAGAGATGGGATTGGACAATAAAAAAATGAGAGGATAAAAAAATAGTTCAATTTTGTTGATTAAATATAGTTGGCAATTGATATTCTATTATAATACGTATTTGACCATTGAAATCTCAAATATATTATTGAATTAGCAATGTTTTAGTTATCATCTACTTGTTTAGGAATTTGACTCCACTCATATTTGTAGTTGTACTTGTAGATTTATTCAAAGATACCATTTTTGGGCAAGATTTGTCTTCTACATTTCAGTACTTGCACACGTGCAAGCCTATTTGTTTATGAATTGTGTGGTGTTGAGAAAGACTTTTTGGGGATCATTGGTGTGCTAAGGGGAAGACTTAAACCTTCTTTTATGACAAATCATTCCCATTACTCATAAATAAAATAATCAGACGTGTTAATCAAGTGATAAAAAGTATATCTATATATTGATTTTATCTACTTATGTTATGGCAATGCAAGCTATGATATGGCTTTGTAATAAGGTAAAATGTTTAGTTCTTTATGACTTAATAACATAAGATTCTCCATTAAATAAAAAATTCTAGAAACTCTTTATTTAAAATATTATGTAAACTGATGAGCAACAATATAAACTCAAATTACACTTTATCTTCTACAATAACCTTCCATTTAAATTAGAATAAATTTTACCACTTAACTAACACTATGGAGCATGTCATAATACATGTTTTACCACTTAACGAACACTATATGGTAGAATCAACTCCACTAAAGAGAAGATGAATACAATCAATAGAGTCTCCAAAATATAAAAGATAGGACTTTAGAAACAAAGATGCAATGTTATTAAGTACTCATCCCAAGTAGCCATATTTGAAAGATAATGTATATATGTTGCATTGAATCATAAGGAGTTATAGTGAACAAAGATTCATGGTGATGGTAAGTCGTTGTTGCAAGAACAGTTAGAAAAAGATGTGGACTTTCATGTTTCAAAGCATCAATTTTGGAGGGCAGAGTGGTAAAAGAAAAAGTTTTGAGAATCTTGATGATGAGTTAGAGGGTTATCAAGCAATAATTATATAAACAAATTGAGAAGTTTTACTGTGAAGTCTATTGCAACAACTATAGGACTGTAATAACAAAGGGAAAGGGAGATGAGCTAGAAAGAGAGTGACAGTGCGAACAAAAGGAAACAAATAGTAACTATCATGTCAAAAAAGACAACAATAAGACATCATGGCAGCCCATAATTGTTCAATCGCATGCTTTGAAGAGAAGGAAAAGGCTTCATCAAAGATTGAAGGATGTAAGAAAGGATGATATAACCTAGGAAGTAAGAAGCATAGAACAAATGACAGTCCGTAGAAAACATGTTAAAAGCTTACCACCCACTAAGTTATGATGGCCTTCACATGAGAGTAAAACATTTTAAAAGTCAACAAAGGCAAGCATTGTGAAACATGTAGGAGCGGTGGCCATCTTGACAAGGACAAACATAAAATGTTATAACAGTCCATAAGATTTCAGAGGCATGTTTTGAAGAATAGATGAAGAAAACATAAATTTGTTTGAGAATAAGTTAGCTTAAAGGCTTGTATGACGGTGCCAATTCACCAGTATAGAGACAGTCAATGTCAAACTAAAGATGACATTCATAGGTAAAGATGACATTCATAGATGACAGTGCCAATTTACATGGCTAGGGATAGAAAATGTAACTTCTGAAACCAATGAAATGAAAGCTAGTTTTCTGAAGGAATGTCAAAAAGATAAGTAAATCATTAAGAAAGTTAGAATCTAACAACATGACAGGGAAGTGGATAATTCATAAGTAGACAGTCATATACCTATATGTATTTAAGGATATAGTCCTATGACAGTGGCAACATGCACTTAATTTTCTTCAAAACTTAATGCTAGCAGATGTATGGAGAGGTCCCTTGGTCATTGGCAAGAGCTTGTGTCATCTTCATTCTTTTAGGGTAAAAGTTGTGTGGTAGGGTAGATTGAGGATATGGTAAAAATCCTTGTTTAAGCCTTATTTATTGATTAGAATTTCCAATAGCCTTGTACATTTTTCCAATGCTTATTCAAGATGTAATTTATACTAAGTATTTCTATTTCCAAAATGTTAAGCTCCTTTGGCATCTAAATGTTAAGTTCCAGATGAAAGTGCTATGAGGAAATAGTAAAGGTTACGGGTCATAACAATCAAAGATCAAACACTAAATGGAAATCCCATTAAAAGAAGACAGAGACAATAGGAAAAAGCTTCATGAGGGACTCATGTATGAGGAATAAACATAGTCTCAAGGCAATGTGACAGTGCAGAGCACATCCTTATAATAAAAACATGTTTTATGCATAGGAATAGAATACAATGACATGGAGAGAGAGCGGCATATTTTTAAAAAAAGATAGAGCTAGAAGGCAATCTCCAAGAGATAGTACATGATGATGACAAAGGGATTCTAACAATGTTGATGTTGGAAGAGAAGGATATAGTAAGATGATAGTTGAAAACCCTCCTAAGAACCCTATCAACACAAAGAATATTGAAGATATAAGAGGGCAGTTATAGAAATCTATAGATTGCTCCAAGCGTTGATAGTCCTAAAAGCCTGAAACAAGTGGACAGAAGTAGGGAAAATTTAACATATTTTGACCGACACAATGATAGTGTACTATCCAAGACAAAAAAAAATCAATATTGCAAGAAAAGATAAGCACAGTGGACAAGTCTCATAAGTTTCAAGAGCCAAAAAGAAATGACAAAAAAAAGGGACATTGTCCTATGTTGTTGAAGGGTCAAACTTGACACATCAATCCAAAAGAACCTTCATGATGACAGTCAATAGGAAATTCATGCTTAAGAGGTCAAGCTAAAATACAGTACCATCAAACAGTCACAATACAGTGTCAAGGACAATCAGTCATTAACGAAAAGATAGCCAAGGTAGCTTAAACAATTTTTCCAAGGGACATTGTATAAAAGACATGCCAAATGATAGCATACAATTTTTTAATGATAGTGGATACCATTAAACGTTTGGTGGTAGAGAGGTATCAAAGACCATTAATAGTGAGTATAATTATGATAGTTATCAAAAGGGAAGATTTAAGAATGGGTATGATGAATAAAGGGTAAAAACAAAGAGTGACAAAGATGCATAACATCGTGGTTGAGAAGGATATTCCTGTCAACTTGTTGCAGGCTACTGATCTGGGCTCTTTTGGTTTTGTTGGCTATGTTCCCATTTCCTCAGTGTTGGATTGTGACAGGGTTTCAATTGATATGTTTGTTGGTGTTGTCCCTTCAGCTGATGTTGTCCCTATAGCAGGTTCTGTTGGTTTTTCTCTCGTTGCTTCTGTAATGGATTGTGATAGGGTTACTAGTGGTGTTGTTCCTTCAGTTGTGGATGTCTCTAGGGTTGTGGCTGGCCCTAGCTCTCAATTGGCGGTGCCAGTGCAGAGTGTTGGCCCCCTCACGAGTGTTACAATTTTGGTGATGGATCCAGCAGTCTGGCTGGGTGAGGTTGTAAAGGTGGAAGAAGACTAGATCATGGTAATAGGTAAACACCCTAAGAGGTCTTCGCCCTCTTTTGATATGACCCTTCGGTCCCACAAGAAGGGGGGCAAAGGAAAATCTTAATGTTGGATGATCGTAGGTTTAGGTTGGGAATTTGGATCCTTTCTCTAGTTTGAGTTTGCATGTAGTTCTTTTTGTGCATTGTTTGCTCCAGGTTGAAGGAGCATGTTGTTAAAACCCCCACTTTGGTCTTGATTTGTTCCTTGTTGTGGGTTGTCTTTGAATATCTTTAGCAAACTTTATGTAATGGGTTTTAGGTCCCCTTCAAAACTTGTTTTCACTTAATCAAAAACATCGTTATGTGTTTAAGATGATCTTTATGTTATTCAACCAAGCTTATCCATGCTAGAAAAAAATTCAACAAAGTTTACTAGAGACGGTGTCAAAAGGCATGATACTTTATGATGAGAAACAGGTAATGCCAATCTAAATGGACAACAAAGAGGTAGTTAATAGCACTGAAATGAAGTTATAAAATCAGAAGAAAAGGTAGAAGGTGGAGCTAAGTGATAGTCATGAGATCATACCATCAATCTTCATATCTTGATAGGGCCAGTAATATTCAATGAGCAAGGTCACTAAGAACAATGACAAAATGATGAATTAATGCCTTGTGACAGTCTATAAGATAATGGATTCAAGATGGTTATAGTGAAAGAACACTTGTAGCACATGGACAGAGTTTCAAGAAATAAGGATAGTCATGAAGGAGCAATAATAGTGAGGTATCAAGGCATGTAAACATAAGAACAATGCCAAAATGATGAATTAAAATCTTGTGAAAGCCTATAAGATAATGATCCAAGATGTTTATAGTGAAAGAACACTTGTAGCATATGGACAGAGTTTCAAGAAATAAGGATAGTCATGAAGAATAAATAATAGCAAGGTCTCAAGGCATGTAAACAGTTCCTACATGACAGTCATTGACAAGTGAGTAAGAAAAATGTATCATGATAGTAAAATGCTTTGTCATGAAAAAAATAGTGAAGGATGAAAGGTGACAATAGTTCTAGTGGAAGCCCTAGATTTGGATCCAAGTGTTCATGGAGGCATGGGCTACAAAGGTAGTGATAAGATAGTGATTGCTTACTAGGTAAAACGATGTTATGTATTCATGTTCTTAAAGATGCAAGGTTTTGTTCTCGTTGTTTTTATTTGAAACATTGAAAGACACTATCAAGCATCCCATAACATCACATGGGAAGTAATGACAGAGATTAAGCCATAATGTTGTAGATATTCATGGGATAATTCTTAAACGAGTATCAGTTGTGGCAATTACTAATCCTTAAAGGTTTCCTGAACCTCCTAAAACATTCAGTCATCTTCACATGTCCTAACATATCCTAAAAGCAAGGAGAAAATAGTTGTAACCATTAAAGAGAGATGGAATCCAATTATGAGCTAAAAAAGAACATCTAAAGAGAAATTTGGTCAATCATGGACAGATGGAGAGCATCTAGGATACTTTGTTCGCTTGGACAATAGAATGAGGGGTGGCTGGAAGCACTTATAGCAGCTTTTGCAAATATTCATGGGGTTAAAAGACCAGATATAACAACCAAAAAGAAAGGGTAAAAGAAGGCAAGGTCAACAATCAACAAGCTCATACACCACATAGGAGAATCCAACAACAAAGGAAGACAACAATTTTCAGCACCAAAAAATAAGGTTGACTAAGTGATATAGCCAAGAAACATGTCTTTTAGACATTAATTCCTCGTGATGTTGATAATAGAATGAATTTAGAATAACTGAGAGGGGAGGGGTGAATAAGTTATCCTCAAGTCTAGATGTAGTAAAATAAAACTTTCTGTATTTCAGATCTACTCGGCAGCAGTAGCATAAGTCAACAACTTTAATCATGCAGTTTACTGTCAAATGAAATTACCTTATAAAACATAACAGTAAAGAAAACCATAGGCATTCATACAAGTTGACACAAGTATTTAACGTGGAAACCCAATATGGATGAAACCACCAGTAACATGCTACCAAGTTTTCACTCTTCTGAAGTGATGCCTTGTGAGGAGCCAACCCTACTAAAGGTTACAATAACACACTGCTAGATGTGACATGGTTAAAGGATTTAATCACCCTGTCAGGAGTGGCCTTGTTAGAGGACTTAGAACATTCCACCTGAATGTCACCTTGTTAGAGGATTTATACAAATGACTGTTAGGTCAACCTTGTTAAAGGATTTAATTGATACATTGGTTAGAAAGTAATCAGCAGTTGTGATCTAATACATACAACTTACTTTGCAAATTCAGATCCAATTACAGCTCTGATGTTAACTTACTGGATAGCCTGTATTGTCATCTCAACCTTCTAATCTACTTGGAAATCCGTCAAGAAATCACACATGCAACTCTATGCTTATGTATTCAGCCTTCTCTGCTAGATCATGCTAAACAGTAAATCAACCATGTAATCATCTTGCATACACACATGTACTTCCACATTCAGCAGCACCCTTTAGCATACTCAATGAATAACCCCTTGAGGTTAACATATACCTCTTTGTTTCATGTCAGATAAATCTTTTGCCGCTTAAACAAGATCATAGATCTTAGGTTAAGTCAGATCCAACGGATCATCCCATCTTTGCATTACATTTACTTCTCCAAAGTAGTCTCTAATTAAATCTTGAAACCATGCATTAATTACGGTTACCCATACATTAAATGACGTGGATAAATCTTTAATTAACATTATATATCCCAATAAAATCAACTAAGTCGGCCAGAGATCTCAAATCTCATCATTAATCTATTTACTGTAAGTCGGACAACATCATTGTTTTCACTCGACAATTTCAGTGGTGCTCGGCATTGAACAAATTTTCTCGTCACAAGCAACTTTGCTCGGCATCGAATAGCCAGAAAAACTGTCTTTGAAAGATAAATAGCTAATTACTTTGCCAGAGTGCCAACTGATCAAGTACCCTTTTATTTGCCTTAACTCAACCATTCACTTGGTTTTCTTGTTAAATATTCTCCATCAACAATAGATATGGTACTCAAACAGATAACAATAGTCTCACCAGTTAAGGTTTGACAGCAATGACAAAATAACAATTGCTTGCAATGCCACTTTCCAACAATCTCCCTCTTTGGCATTAATGGCAACACAAAATATTAAAACAATGATTTAACAAGCATAGTCACCAACCAATCCAAAAAGTCATCTGCGTTCCTTGATATGAATGAATCTTCATTAATGTCTTTAGCTTCATTCTGATTCTTATCTGTAAAACATTTCTCCCTCTGTGTCTGTAATCACACTGTAATCATATATGTCTAATCATCTGTAGACTCCCTCTCAGTAGATAATCACTTCAATGTTTTGCAATAGTAACTATTGCCTCTATGTAATCTTTTCTCTTGGTAATCTCTCTTACTAGGCAAGCTTTTCCTCAACTTCTTCCTCTATATAGGTAATCTCTCCCTCTTTGACAACAATGCCAAAGACGTCAAAATCTTTATCATGTAGATCTTCAGTATCATGCTAAACTGGTCATTTTGATTATGACTGATTTTTTTTTCTGTCCTTGTTCATCTTCACAACTTTAGCCAGCATCCTAAAGTGTGACTTAGTGTGCATCAATGTGTCAAATATTCTGAATGTAACATTTGATACAACAGTACTATACAAAACTTAATTAGCCTCAGTGAGGGGAATCACCCCCAATTTACCTCGTAGATACTCATGAGCATCCTTGGGTAGTGCTTTTGTGAATATGTTTGCTAATTGTTCTTTAGTGTTCACATAATCAAGTCTTACTTCTCTACTCTGAACTAGCTCCCTCAAGTAATGATACTTGATAGCTATATGTTTTGTTTTTTAGTGCATCACAGGATTTTTAGAAATATTAATAGCACTCGTGTTATCACAATATATGACAACTGGGTCAGTGATTTCTTCCTTCATACCTTTCAGTAGTATCTTCAACCACACAATGTTAGCACAGTTAACTATTGCTGCCACATACTCGGCTTCAGCTATAGATTGTGAAGTGCAGTTTTGTTTCTTTCTTGTCCATGAAATTAATTTATTTCCTAAAAGAAATGCTCCACCAGTAGTGCTTTTCCTGTCATCAACATTTCCAGCCCAGTCAGAGTCAGTGTAAACTCTAAGTTCAAACTTGTCATTCTTTTTGTAATATAGACCATAGTCATCAGTTCCTTTCAAATATCTCAGAATCTGTTTTACTTCCATCATGTGAGTTTCCTTGGGATTAGCAGAAAATCTTGCAACAATTCCAACAGCTAAGGCAATATCAGGTCTACTGTGTACAACATACTGTAGTTTTCCAATCATTGATCTGTAGAGTGTTTGGTTCACTTCTTTTGTGTCATCATCTTTTGTAAGCTTCTGTCTAGTAGCCATGGGTGAACTTACTAGTTTGGACTCTTCCATTCCAAAAAAATTTAGTATCTCTTTGATATATTTAGATTGTGTGATATAGATACCATTCTTCATTTGATAAATTTGTAAACCAACAAAGAATTTTATTTCACCAAACATAGACATCTCAAACTCAGTTTGCATTTCTGTTGCAAATTTTTGACATAACACATCTTGTCCACTAAATATGATGTCATCTACAAAAATTTCAGCCAATAATGTACCTTTGTTTTTCTCTGTCTTTAAGTACAGGTTGTTGTTGTCATTTTTTCTTGCAACTCCAATCTTGATCAGATAATTGTGCAATCTCTCATACCATGCTCTTAGCGCTTGCTTCAATCCATATAGTGCCTTGTGTAATCTGCAAACCATATTCCTTTTGCTTGGGTCTGTAAAACCATCAGCTTGCTCAATATACACTTCTTCTTCCAAGATTCCATTCAGAAATGCAGATTTCACATCCATCTGATAAAATTTGAATCCTTTATAGGCTGCATATGCAAGTAAGGTTATGACACCTTCGAATCTAGCAACTGGGGCGAAGGTTTCACCATAGTCAATTCCTTCCTCCTGTGCATAACCCTTGCATACCAGTCTAGCTTTGTTTCTTATCACATCTCCATGTTCATTCAGCTTATTCGTGAATACCCACCTTGTGCCAATTACATTTTTGTCCTTTGGCCTAGGTACAAGTGTCCAATTTTTGTTCTTCTCAATTTGTTCAATTTCCTCATTCATTGCTTGTATCCAATCTTCATTATCTAAAACATCTTTCACTGTTTTGGGCTCAAATTCACATAACAGACATGTGCCATTTTTCAACTTACTTCATGTCATAACACCAGAATCCTTTGATCCAATGATTTGATCATAATTGTGATTCCTTCTCACATATTTTGCTAGATTAGGCTCAGTCCTTACTTTAGGTTCATTGTCTGTATTCAGTTCTGGTTAATTCTGTGACTTGGCATCTCCGTCAGATAGCTCGGCATTCACTTCCAGTTGCTCGGCAACTCCACTCTGTGACTTGGCAGGTGCATGTTGTTGTTCAGCAGTAGTCTTAGATAGTGAATTAGAATCTTCCTCATCTAGATATGTGAATGATCTGTAGCTTTCAGGCTCTTGTGTACTTTCAGCTTCATTTCTTTTTGCAAACTCATCAATTCTTACATTTGCACTTTTGACAATTTTGTTAGTATTAGAATTCAAACATTTGTATGCTTTGTTTTTCGTTGAATAACCAAGGAATATGCCTTCTTCACCTTTAGCATCTAGTTTTCCATTTTTGTTATCCTTCAGTATAAAACATTTGCTTCCAAATACTTTAAAATACTTTACACTAGGTGCATAACCATACCAAAGCTCATAAGGTGTAGCATTTGTACCTTTCTTGACTTGAACTCTATTCAGTGTATAAACTGTAGTACTTACAGCTTCTTTCCAATATTTATGTGCAAAAATTTTCTCCATCATTAGTGTTCTAGCACAGTCCATGATAGATTTGTTTCTTCGTTCAGCAATACCATTTTGTGGAGGAGTCCTGGGTGCGGACATCTGTCTCTTTATGCCTCGGTCATTGCAGAACCTATTAAACTCATTAGAAATAAACTCTCCACCTCTGTCAGATCTTAAGCATTT
>MU225022.1:144046-162252 GCA_018584345.1 Thuja plicata | reverse complement strand
GGAGTGGCCTTGTTAGAGGACTTAGAACATTCCACCTGAATGTCACCTTGTTAGAGGATTTATACAAATGACTGTTAGGTTAACCTTGTTAAAGGATTTAACTGATACAATGGTTAGAAAGTAATCAACAGTTGTGATCTGATACATACAACTTACTTTGCGAATTCAGATCCAATTATAGCTCTGATGTTAACTTACTGGATAGCCTACATTGTCATCTCAACCTTCTGATTTGCTTGGAAATCCGTCAAGAAATCACACATGCAACTCTATGCTTCTATATTCAGCCTTCTCTGCTAGATCATCCCAAACAATAAATCAACCATGCAATCCTCTTGCATGCACACATGTACTTCCACATTCAATAGCACCCTTCAACATACTCAATGAATAACCCCTTGAGGTTAACATATACCTCTCTGTTTTAGGTCAGATAAATATTTTTCCGCTTAAACAAGATCGTAGATCTTAAGTTAGGTCAGATCCAACGGATCATCCCATCTTTGCATTACATTTACATGTCCAAAGTAGTCTCTAATTAAATCTTGAAACCATGCATTAATTACGGTTACCCATACATTAAATGACGTGGATCAATCTTTAATTAACATTACATATCCCAATAAAATCAACTAAGTCGGCCAGAGATCTCAAATCTCATCTTTAATCTATTTACTATAAGTCGGCCAACATCACTGTTTTCACTCGGCAATTTCAATGGTGCTCGGCATTGAACAACTTTGCTCGTCACAAGCAACTTTGCTCAGCACAAGCAAACACTTGCTCGGCACAGAACAGCCAGAAAAATTGTCTTTGAAATATAAACAACTAATTACTTTGCCAGAGTGCCAACTGATCAAGAACCCTTTTATTTTCCTTAACTCAACCTTTCACTCGGTCTTCTTGTTAAATCTTCTCCATCAACAATAGATATGGTACTCAAACATATAACAATAGTCTCACCAGTTAAGGTTTGACAGTAATGACAAAATAACAATTGCTTGCAATGCCACTTTCCAACAGTTGATTTGCAGGTAGTTTTCATAGGCTAAACACAATGCCTTACTAAATTTTGGGTCTGTTCTTTTTAGTTTACACAAGCATTATAGCCAAAACGCTCTTTCTTGCAAGCAAAAATATTCTATAACTCTCAACCCAAGTTGTCGATCCTGGTTCTAATTCAGATTCGGGTTCGAATTTGAATTCACGAATTTAGCAAAAAAAGATTGGGCGGGTTCCACTTCCACAAGTGTGTGTGTGTGTGTGTGTGTGTGTGTGTTCATAGATTCATACATGTAACATGTTCAATGTTCATTCATCATTGGTTCAAAACTTCAAACACGTAATAATAATAAGTTAGAAGCGTGATACTTATAAATGCATAATTGCCAATAAAATTATAAATAAAATACCTCATATCATATTCATACTTTGCAAAAGTCTCAAAATGTCATTACACAATGAAAATTTAAATTACAAGCCATATTTCATATTTAATATCCAAATTCATTTTCATTATCTTCATAGGAATCAAGGTCAACATTTGGTTCCACTTCAACTTCATTTGAACCAACAGTCGTGCCACTCACTATATTCATGTCATGTGGAACAGCTACCTCTTGTTCATCTACAAAGACTTGGGCAAGCTGTGCAACTATGGCATCTAAATCACCACACTCAAGGACTAGATCCTCATTCCTTGTCACTCCCTCACAATAGTCTATTTTCTTGTGACAATAGTGCTTTATGGTCAAAATTAGGGGTTTAGATGCTTTTTATATTATTATTATTTTTAAATGGCATGTGGGGCTTGTTATTGGGCGCCCACGGCCTTGGGTGCCTGTGGATTCCTCCAGATGCCCGGTCGGAATCCGAGCAGAATCCGGGAGGAATCAATATCGGCGTCGCACTAGAATCAAGATTCGAGTCATATGCAAGGATCTGGTAACTTAGCTCTCAACTTGTCACTTGTGACTAAAAATAAAATATAATTTTTATTTTCAAGAAAAAGATCAATTTATCAAATTATTTCAGATTTGAATTCCTACAACACCTCCCATCAATGTAATCAAGCATTTTTGACCTACAAATAGTATATGGTATTGTGTGTAATTCGGTAATTGATGTTCATTTTTGCAATTTCATAGCAAAAATTCTCAAATGTATGTCTTATCATTAGCACGTTTAAACATAAAAGCATGTTTTACATGGGTCATAGCCTATGTTATTGTGCAAGTAGTTATGCTATGGCCTTTACCATACAACCTTCTCTTGGGCAGGTCTTGGATTCATGTTTTGGGAATGGTTAGTTCTACTCTTCATGGTTATGTTAAGTTTGTTTATAAAAATCCGTTAGTTACAATCAAAGTTGACCCTGATACCATGCAATTATGCCAAATGGCAGCAATCGGTCATGCTTCAACTACACCTACATTTCAAAACTATATTTCATCACTATCTTCTAATATATCGGCATTTGCTCCTGTGGTAACCTCTAAAGAGGAAGCCCAAGAAACATTTGTGTTGAATGGAGAATCTCTTAAGAAAGAGGACTGTCCTAAAGTAGATCCCCCTAAAGAAAAGAGTCATAAGTATATACCCTCTCTTTCTTCATCTTCTTCCAAATCAAATGCATGCCTTGGTGATGATTGGGATTCTTTAGACTTAACAATTTCCTTCATTGAAGAGTATAAAGTTAACCCCATCCACATTTACATTCCAAAAATATCATTCGTGCCCGCTATCAAAGATGATTATTCTTCTATGTCGTGGGATCATGTGAACACTATTGATTATACCATTCCTAGTGATCCTCCCCATATTGAGCAGTTGCAATCACATTATGGTACAGGGTTCAATATTCTTTCTAAACATGGATACAAAAGACATAGTCCTAGGCACACGGAATAAGGATTTAAGGTCCCCTTTCGAATCAAAACCACGTTCTTTTACAATGGGTTTTATCTACAAGCCTTCTCCTTTGTCTTCATCCCCTCCTTTGTTGTCCAATGTCTCTATGTCTACTTCTTGAGTGGTCAAACATAGAGACATTGGACAACAAAGGAGGGGATGAAGACAAAGGAGAAGGCTTGTAGATAAAAGTTTGACTGCTCAAAATAAAAAGATGTAGAGGCATTGGACAATGGAGGTGATAGAGCTCAAATTTACTCTGAGTTCCTCAAGCAATAGTGAACCTTTTTCTAACTAAAGTGCATGATTTGTGCAGTTGATATCAGCATTTGAGCTTTTAGGGTTGGTTCTCATTTTAAAAGCAGTTGAAAGTTGAGATTTAAATTTTTCCCACTAAAAGATGGAGGAGAGCAATTTTTTAATGTTTGTCCCATCCCTGCGGGTTTTTGTTGTTCTGACCGTTAATGAGTTGCGAGACCATGACATAGATGGTGACGGTCATGTTTTATATCTCTCGTGCCCTCACAGCAGTTAGGAGTATAAATTTTAAGGTCGTGAGTAAGACCATGACAATTAGTAATTTTTTGTTAATCGTGGCATACAACAGTCAGATGAAAATAAATCATGTTAAGGTTGCGAGCACGTGAGTGGGTGACAAGTGGCAGTTGAGTGTTACCTTGGCGGTTTAAGTTTGATGTTTTCGCATCCTCGTAGGGTTTGCTTGGTAGTCGAGAGGTTGCGATAAGGGTGTAGCGGTTAGCACAACAGGTTATCGTGGCATCGCGGTGGTTTGGAAGAGTGGAAGGTTTGGTCTACGATCTTGCGAAATGATGACTCGTGGTGACATAACTTATAATCGACTGCATAGTTACATAAAGTGTTTCTTTCTCTCTCTTTGTGGTCAACAGAAGAGATATGTAGCGGTCGCAAGTCCGCGGTGGAAGCTGTGACGTTTAGTAAAGGCTATGTCGCATCCTCACAGTGGTAATATTTAGGGAAAGGTTCGGTTGGCGAGTGCGCGAGGATGTGACACGTGTTACCCCATACAATGAAAGGCAGAGGTTGTGAGATAGCGACCAGGGATGAGGTTTGTAAATTTTTTTGCTGTCACGACCTTGCAGGATTTAAAGCTCAGCAAAAATAAGGTTTGGGAGGATGCTAGTAGTAATTTGAAAGGGCATCCATAAAATGTCATTTGATGTGATGTGCAGAAATCTAAAGATTACAAGGAGCTAGAAAATTCAGAGGATCTTTGTACTTGCAAAAGAATGTTAATGAGCTCTGGGATTGTCAATATGTTGAAGGAAGCTCTGAAAAGTTACTTCGATACGCAAATAGCATGTCTAGTTCAAAGGCTATCATCATTTTCCATCCCAAGAAATGTATGACAGAAATTGAAGGTTATAAAAGGCATCTCTCAGTAAAATTAATCATATGGATATTGGCAATAATGGATATTGTGGAGAACACATAAGATTTCTGGATATAGTTGTAGGAAGAGCACTGGGATGAAATGCAAAAGTAGAATGCATAGGTGGTTGGAGGGATATTAAAATGGAGGTTCGTGGCCGGAGGGATATTAAAAGTTGAAAGGAGTGGAAAACTTCTAATCCACAAGGCTAACGTTTTAATACCCCTGGTGGTGGCATTGCAAGAGGAAGCAGGATAAAGAAGAGAACGATGAGACCTCGAAGTCATGTGGGTTCCAGTAGGAACAAGTTTCAAAATCCTTGATAGTTTGCAGAAGGAAATTTTGAGAATCTTGCATCTTGGTTTTCTCTGCATAAATATCAATGAAAGGGTGATATCGGCACGGCTCCAGAATATGGTGGTTATTTGGGAGACACTCTGACTTCCACATGGGCTAACTGTTACACACCTGAAATGGTTAGGAAGTAACAAACTTTGTTGGGAAATAGTTCTATGTAACAAATTTTGTTGAGCATATTAGATTTAGGAAGCGACGTGAAGCTTGTTGCATTCCAATATATTGGAATCCCAAGGTCGTATAAAAGGGAGAAGAGAGTTCTGAAGTTTTGTAATAAGTTTTTCTTTTCTAGTGTTGATTTTGAAGATCTAGGATAGAATTAGTAGAATGTAAATGGGTGATGAATGAATGATAACCAGTATGTAGCTAGAAGATTATGTTTCAGATCAATTGTTTCCATTATTGTATACTCCTTATCATTTGAATACAATGCATCAAGGGTGTTTTGGGTTCAGCTTTTCAGTATTCCAGATTTGTGTCTATTGTTTCACACTTTCTTCTAAGGGAAGAATTAATTTGCTTTGAACAACCAACAGTGATGTAAGTGGATGATAAATTTATGCTTATGGTAAAGCCCTGGCATCCGGATTTTAATCCTTCAACTGAAGTCTTCAATAAGATCCCTATATGGGTTAGACTCCCTAACCTTCCTCTTCATCTTTGGCATGATTTCATCCTTGAGGAAGTGGGTGAGGCTTTGGGGGACTTTTTGTTGTTGGATCACGATTTTTTCAACATATATCATTCCACTTTTGCACGCATTTTAGTTGATCTTGACATTTCGAAGGGTCTCCCGGCTGAAATCAAAATTGAATCAACCTTAGGATCTTGGATCCAACAGCTTGACTACAAGGGTATTCCCTTCAAATGTCGTAAATGTTTTAAGACTGGCCACATTTCAGCCCAATGTGGCTTGGATTTCAAAAAAAAGAGATCTTCTCCCTCTTGGTTGAAGGGTCCACTCAACATTACATTGTTCTGAAAGGCTCCTCTCAGCCTGGAAAGATGGATTATGTGTCTGTTGGAGTTGAATCTGCTCTTTCTCCGCTGATTGTTGTTGTTGGTGGGTCTACTGACAGCAATGTGTCTGCTGGTGTTGAACCTACTCCTTAGCTGGTTGTTGTTGGTGGGTCTGTGGGCGATGTTTCAGCTGGTTCTGCTAGTGTTTTGGCTCATGATAGCTCTGGTTCGGCAGATCTATTGAATGATAGAATTTTGGTTGGGGCTCAAGATGGCATTGTGCTGGAAATGTCGCTGGTAGACTCTACTCCACTGTTGGGTGCAGATTCGTTGTGCTAGAAAGATGAGGCTGCTAGAGTTGAAGAGGTTTGGGTTACTGTTAAAGGCAAAAAATTTAAGAGGTCCTCTTCTTGTTTTGATATGACCCTTCAGTCCCATAAGAAGGGGATGAAAGGATAGCTCTCTCTCATACCGTTGTTGTTCTCTAATGTTTCATTTTTAGTTGCGTCTTAGTAGCGTTTTTTCTGAGTTCTTGGTGAGTGTGTCTCTCTTAGGCCTTTTGTTCAGGCTAGTCTATTGGGTTTTGGAAACTTTTATTGCTCTATCTTAAGCTCCTTTTGTGTACAGGGTTTCAGAAGCCCTTCAAAACCTGCTTTTACCTTAATCAAAAACAGTGATGTAAGTGGAGGATATGAATTTCTAAGAAGAATTATAAAATAACAAAGAGAGATCTATTAATGTTAGGCATTAATAAAATAGAGATCTTCTGGTTGTGTTATGTTTATTTATGAAATTCTATTTGTATTCTCTTGTTTGACTCTGTACCCAGGTTAAACACTGGTCTATGAAAGTTTATTTTATCTTCAGAATACAACTAACATCCAAGTATCATTTCCCTTTCATGTTATTAGGAGTAGTTTAATTTTGGTTCTCAGTGAAATGTAAAGTGTACATGGGATTGTACATGAAGGTGGTGATACGTTCAACACCCACGATTTCCAAATCTAAGAACTATCCACATGTGATGGTCTCTAATATATGTCAATTAGTGTAAGTTTATTATCTGTGCAAACCTAAAAATAGGTACACCCGCGTGAGTCTTGTGGAGCTCGAAGAGAAGAAAGCTTGTATGCATTGTCGATGATGTTTTTTCCTGTCCTCAATTTGTAGATGATGCAGAGTTTATGAGTTAGGTGAAGATTGCTAGGTCTAATTCCCATATTCGCTTCTAGGATTGAGGGTTGCAAGAAAAAGAACCAACAGAAGGAGGGGATGAAGACAAAAGAGAAGGTTTGTAGCCTAAACCCACTGTAAAAGAACATGGTTTCAATTCCAAATGAACCTTAAATCCTTGTTCCATGCACCCAGGACTATTTTTTTGAATCCATATTTATAAAGAATATTGAACCCTAGACCATAACATAATTGCAACTCCTTAATAGGGGGAGGATCACCATGAATGGTATAATCAATAATGTTCACATGATCCCACGACACAGAATAATAATCATCTTTGATAGCGAGTGTGAATGACATTTTTGGAATGCGAAGGAGGATGGAGCCAACTTTATATTCTCTAGTGAAGGAATATGTGATGTCTAAAGAACCCCATTCATCACCAAGACATGGATTTGATTTGGAAGGAGATGAAGAAAGAAAAGGTGTAGACTTATGACTCTCTGCTTTAGGGGGATCTACTTTAGGAGGGTCCTCTTTCTTAGGAGATTCTCCATTTGGGACAACAATTTCTTGGGCTTCCTCTTTAGCGGGTACCGCAGGAGCAGGTGTCAAAAAATTAGAAGATATTGATGGAATATAGCTTTGAAATGTAGGTGTGATTGAAGCATGACCGATTGTCACCCTTTGGCATTAATGCATGGCATAAGGGTCAGCTTTGATCGTAACTACTTGATTTTTATAAACAAACTTAAGAGAACCATGAAGAGTAGAACTAACCACTCCCAAAGGATGATTCCAAGGTCTGCCCAATAGAAGGTTGTATGCTAAAGGCCCTGGCATAACATGAAGTTGTGAAAACTGAAGCTGAAGGATGAAGTTTTAAGTTGTCCAAGCAATTCCCAACGTCAATGGGTGATGGTAGGTGTTACACTGCACGGGTGGCAATTGTAATATCTCAACAGCTCACTACACTTTTGCAAATTTGTCTGACAAGAGCATGTTGCAGACATCTCCACAATGTGCATACATCTTGTGTCGATCAAGCCACGTAGTCAAGAATCTAAATGGGAAAAGGACAAAATGGAAAGCAGGCGGGAGGGGGTGGCATGGAGGCTTACATGGAATTTTGTTTTTCAGCTAAATGGAGCATCATATAATGGCGCAATTTTATTAAACTACATTTACAAATCATGATTTTCTAGACTTGACAATTCCCTACAAGCAATATCTTTTGGCTCTTCACTATGCTTCACAAACAACGCCACAATCTGTCACTTTTCTTAGATCCTAAAGTTCAACTAAGCTCTAGTACAATCTTACAAGAATTAAAAACAAAATGATTACCAGTATATTTGATATTAAAGTAAGGAGCAAAAATCCCCTTAAATAATATTACAAAGAGTAGGATAAGAGCGACAACTAAGAGGGTAATACTTACAACTAATAAATCAAAAAATAATCCTAAAGTCTATGCTAAAAGATAATTGAGCATTATAAATAAAACGTTACTCTAATAATTCCTCTACTCTTGTCCTTAAATGATACTTGCAAACTGTACTTCATGAATAAGACTACTAGGCACCTAATTCCTTCATTTTGTCACTGTTAAAATACTTCCAAATTGTTGGATGCTACTCACAATCCAATCTGCCACTAAGCATCTTCTCCTCTGCCTTAGGTGCCTTTGTTTGCCACCCTTAACATTTATATCCTATTCAAAACATGCCTTTGTTTGACAACAAACTGCCGCAAACTTTACCAACCTGTGATAGTTTTTAGTTTGATGAATAAAACATTGACATGAACAATCTTGCAAGCCAACCAGAAAAACCACTAGTCGAATTTGGTCCAAACACAATGACTATATTCTTGACAACAAACAAAAGAACTAAGTATGAACATTGAGTTTCCTTGTATTGCAACACTTCAGACAATTGAATTCTCATGGAGACCAATTATGCTAAATACTAAATAGAAGATAAAAAGACACCTCAACGTCAAAATATGCAAAATTTAAAATGCCACTGGCCTTTTTTAACACGTGACAGAATTGTCTTTTAAATCAAAGAGCAATTACAAAACTGCCACTTTTAAACAGGAGCAATTATGAAACCACTACTTTTGTGCAATTTTTGTCCTCCAACTTCTGCAAGCCATAACTTCTACATACGGATGCCAAATTAGGTGTCGTTTATTTGAAATTGCATAGCTTTTCACAATATATTGGAATATGCACAAATATTTCAGTGACGCCAAAGTATGTTTTGGAACCTTCAAAACAAGTGTCTTCTTAAGTTTTCTTGGAAACTTTATCATGGTGGTGTTGTGATGTAACTCGTTTTCAGATCCCTTTATGAATCAAAGTGTGATCCAAAGCAATAGGATGTGTCAAAACTACCATTACACATCCTACCATTCTCGAGCCCCACTTAACATGGCTGCACGAAGTCACCATTTCAACAAATAATAAATACCAAAAAATGTATCTTTGAAGTTACCATTTCAACAAAAATTGTATCTTTTGGGGAAGTTGCTGTTTTGACAATTAGCTAAAGAGACAACGTACATCTTGTCATAAAATGTCAAATGACACTGCATACAGGTCAAGTACCAAACTAACTGCTCCATTTTTTTGGGTTATGGAATTATTCTACATCAGAAACTTGGTTTTGTGTACAGATAAATTGGGTTTTAAAGAGTGAACAAGGATCTCAAGTTTTCCAAAAAAATATGGTTAGCTTGTTTAGATTACTCCGGCAAAATGCAATGCCCATCCATCCAAGATGCCTTTGAGACAGTCAATTCAACTACCTTTACCCATGCTTTTGGTCTTAATTTATTTGCATGTATTAGAGCTAAAAGAATACAAAGGCTCCTAACTCCAAATGCAAGGGCAACTGGCAGATTCTTTTCTTGAAGACCCCCCAGTGGCTCAGCTCTAATGCTCCAGAATGCACATCAAATATCCATGCTTTATAAAAGCCATGCTAGTGATTTGCAACATCAGTCTCATGAGTAACATCTGGCCCATGGGTAATCCCTAAATTCATTTGGCCAGAAGTTCACCTCGTACTCTGTAAAACCATAATATTACAAACTGACACTAAAGTTCTGCTATATGATTCATGGTTAGAAGATCTTCATAATTCTTCTGAAATCTCTCCTGAGACATGTGAACCTCTGACCAGCCTCTCAGGTATAGCTCTGGATTTGACATGAATTGCATTTCTTTTTGCTCAAACAAACCAACATTGTCCAATCCGCTCTCTTCCTTGTCCGTTTCCATTGGCACGGGTTCTTGCTTGATGGAATCTGCATCAGTTGCTTCTCCTTGAGTTTGTGGCCTGTGAGATTCTACTGATTGATTACTACCGACAGCTTCTGGCCAAGATATAATCTTCCCAAACACCTGCCCATGTATTTCAATACAGCCATTCAAATCCTCCTGACTTCGAGCTTTACTCAATTTATCATTAAGTGCACTAACCAAAGACATTTTTTTGAGGCAAGCCTTTCCCACTGTGTTTGCTTTGTTCACTTCTGTATGATCACTTGAGTACACTGCAGAATTTTCATCTTCAAATAGAATTTTGTCTTCGTGTTCACCTCCTATAAGCTTTTGTAAGCCTTTATCAATTAGCTTTCTCAACCTTTGTTTATGCTTCTCTGATCTTTTAGGATTTGATTTTAACCGAACTTTCAAACCTTCCACAAGCATATCATCAATATTATTTTCAGCTAGACTATCAGCCTGTTCTGCTAATATGCCTTCAGAGATAACATGCCCATCTTCAGAAAGTCCTTGTAACGGTGTCGTACTCACGGAAAAAATATCCTCAAGCAATGATACATTCTGCATATACCGTTCAAATGCTTCATCTTCAGCTTCAATCTGAGAATCAAAGTGTTCTTTCAATTTTGCAAACCTCCAGCTGTTTATTGCCGCAATTTCCTGCACAAGATGATTGTAACTTATTATTTCTAGGTTAATTGCACAGAGAGATTAGCACACTACTTTTAGAGAATAGATTTGTTTTTCTTAAGCACCTTTCTCGACAAAGGCCTTTTCACTCTGATCTGAGATAGTGGTCCTGGCATGTAAGGATGAATATGATGCAAAGATGGAGGATGGTATGGCCTTGATGAAACTGCATGTGTAAACCTGGAAGAGAGCATCGTTTAATCATAAGCATTAAGTAACACCAAATATACTCACAATTCCCAATTCTGGTTAAAACTCAAGTACATAATCCAAAATATATACACAAGCAACATACGTGTTTGAAGAGGTTGTTGTTCGCTGCTGATCAAACAGAGTTGGACTTTGAGAAGGTAACTTTTCTGAATGGCCTACAATTTGCTTTAGAACTGCATAGGAAAATATTTAAGCAAACAATTCAGCAACATATATTTATTACTAACTAACGATGCTAATTAAAAAAAATCCTCCATTAAATTATGGAGCAGGGAGCATGCAGAGAGATAACACCATCCTAGAAACTAATTAAATGCAAAGTTTGAAATTGAATGTAGTGTGAAACTTTTTATTCATACAATAATATGGATAACTGCAGAAAAAGCATATAAATTCCCAGAAACACAGACAAGAATAAACCCTCAAAACATTATTGAAGCTATACAAATCAGCAAGCCAGTTTCGTTGCATGTAATTCTTACAACTACACTATATATGATATAATACACTTCAGTGAAGTCTTCAATATAAAAGGGGAGAGGATTGATGCATGTGTAGTCAATGATCTCATTGGACAAGTAAAGACTAAAAACCCATCATTATTGCCCCAGCCAAAAACTGTGCACTTTTCAAAGAGAAACAATATATAATATACTTCGCGTAGAGCATATTGAGATATTGGGATATTCTATGGATTAAAGTAAGTTGTGCCTATATTACTAGAAAATATTAGGATATTCCATTAGTCTATGATAATATAACCCCTCAGAAACTTTGTAGATTAGACAGGAAAACCACTGTTGTTATATTCTAAAATTCTAAGTAATTCACTCTTATGGACATCCGAATGCCATAACACAGAAAAATCTCATATGATATCGTGCTGGCACATGTCATAAAAGTTAAAACTGATCCCACACAGCAATTGTATTCCATTTTCCAGCGTCAATCAGAAGTAAAGTTCTTTTCATCTAATGTGATGAACATGATCCTCAGATTGTATTCAGAAATTTTAGAATGTATGCCTGAAAGACTGTTCATAAACACTGTTGCCTTTTCTTTGAACTTACAAATGAATAAGAAATTGCATAAATCTCGTTAATTGATTTTGTCAATAAAAAGTTACATAATATAATCAAGACCAGGTGCTTGAATACCCTTCCTTGGTGTTGAAGTTTCTATACGTTCTGTACCAAACACATTCGTCCTACAAAAATAAAGCAAAGACATGGATACAAGCTAAAAATGTTAACAAGGTCCTCCCACAATTCCCCTCAGTTAATGTTTCACCATGTGGCCCATTGTCATTCACCTTGTATCTCACATAATGAAACACGTGCTTTGAAATGACACATGAGATTACATTTTCAAACATGTTAAATGTTACAACTGTGGATCATGATTGTTCATTTGAAAATCTCTTGGTATCGTTGTTCAACAATCAACATCAATAATGATCAGCTACCATTTACATCTTGCCTTGCTTGATATCCATGCAAGATAGATTAGAGTCCCTGCAACCAAGGTTAGGCTTTAGCCCATTTATCTCTCGGCCACCTCATTCTAGCTATTTACTAGACGTCTCTATATCATCTTCATCTCTATGTCATCTTAGTCTATATCATTTATATTTCACCATAGCATACATTTATACATCTAGAGCATAGTTGGCGGACTCAACAACTACTCAGCACATTTTTTTGGAAGCAAGTTGCCGAGTCTGTGACAAAGACTTGCTGAATGCGGCAGGGATTTGGGATGCACCTGGGACGAAAAAAATGCTTAAAACCTGTGATATTTTTACTATTAAAAGCCAACATGCCCCTTTAACTTCCTCGCACAGCACTCTTGCATCCATTTGAGGTAATCGCAAGGATTTTTAAACAATTTTTAAGAGAAAATTCAAAGAATTTTGAGGGCACGTTAATATTTTTATTTTTATTTTTATTTTTTGCAAGCATTTGAATTCATTTTAGCTGCTAAATTTCGCATGTGGATTATAAACAAATCATAATTTATCTCTTAGTTGCTTCTTGAATTGATTGTGTATATTTTTTAGCATCAACGTTTCGGATCATACTCTATGATCCAGCATCAGGATGTTCAAGAGTGCAAGGATATGTAGAATGTAAATTGCAGACTTACAGTGACTCGAGGAGATATTTGCAATTCATAATTTCATATAACTTAATAGTATTTACAATTTTACTACCAAAAAATTGGATTTGTGAAAAAAAATTATTCATTTATACTGACTTTTTAATGGATTCATAATTTATTTGTAAATACTATATACTATAAACAAATTAATTTTCTGATTTTTACTTCTTTTTTTGGAAATAATTTAATTTATGCTGATTTCTACTCATTTTATGCTAAATTAAATTATAACATGATTTAATTTATATTAAATTTTGGATTTTTCTCTGTATTTAAAAATTAAAATGCTGTAATTTGTACTTGTAGGTTAGATACGAAAGCCGAGGGAGAACCCTTGGCCTTTGGATCAGGCTCACTCCCCATCAAGCTCAAGCTCAACCCGATTGATGCGAGTTATAGGAACCAGTCCTCCTAGAGCTAGAGACTACATGTAAATATGATGTACAGGGTTCAACACCTAGGACAATCATTTGCATAAGATACCAGAACCTATATCATGGAGGCATCAATCGCCTCAAACACCATCTTGTAGGCATTACCCATCGTGATGCCAAACCTTATACCAAGACCAAAAATGAGAAAGAACAAGAGAGAAATGCAAAGTTGCAAACCTTGCATTGATGAAAGAGAAAAAGATTACAAAGGAGAAGACGAGTAGCCATAGCAACATCCATAGATAGTGTTCATGGTCCCCATTTGCAAGCAAAAACAGATGAAGATATGGCATTTGAAAGCATAGTGGGATCCCTTCGTGGTTCACAACCTACAAAACAGATTTGCATCCACGTCATCCACATCGTGTAAAGCACCTAAACGCACACCACAACGTTTTTGTACCCAGAAACACACCTAGAGAAAAATTATCATTGGAAGGTACAAAATTGGACAAGCATGTGCATCGAGAATTAGATAAGGCATTGCCAATTGTTATACTTCAACAACCTTCCCTTCAATGTGGCAAGCAGCTCTTGGGGAATTTGGTAACTGCATTGAAAATAGCAAGAAAAGCCTACAAAGCGCCGCCTCGAAAAGACTTTAGTGGGAAATTGCTCAAGGATGCAGTTGAAGAGGCAAAGTTAGTTGTGGAAGAACAAAAGAAGCAATGGTGAAAGCATGACTACACAATTCTTTCAGATGGGTGGACTGAGGGAAAAAACCGCACTCTCGTCAACTTTTTGTAGCTTTAAATGGTGAGGTAATTTTTTTGAAGTCAACTAATGGCTCTAACAAAGAAAAAAATGTAAGTACTTTGAGTCTAATGTTGGAGAAGGTTGTCATAGAGGAGGGCATAGAGAATGTAGACTAAATTATAACTGACAATACAGCAACATACGTGGTGGCTAGGAGATTGCTCCAAAAGACTCAAAGAGACAGATCACTCTTTTGGACCTCATGTACAACACCTTGCCTTGTCCTTCTTTTGGAGGACATAATCAAACTTGATTGAGTGAGAACAATTGTAAAAGATGCAAAAAGCATAACAAAAATTATTTACAATCACCTTTGGGTTCTTCGTTCGATGAGATAACACACAAAAGGGAAAGAGCTGACACAATCAGCAATCACAAGGTTCGCAATGATTTTTCTAACACTGTAAAGCATTATTGGTTTGTTGACTTCTTTAAAACAAGTGTTTGTGAATCAGGCATGGCTACACTCGTCGTATTCAAAGAAGCCTAAAGGAGAGAGGGTTTCAAGGATAGTATTTGATAATATTTTCACAAAAAGAGGTACAAGAATCATCAAGGTACCCTCAAAACTTCAATTTCAAATATAAATTGAATATTTTATTTTTTATTTTAAAAGTATTTACTTTCATTATAAAATTCTAACTTTAATTTGTTTGTATTTGAAGGTGTCAAAGCCCTTGGTTAGACTTCTAAGTTTGATAGATAGGGGTCAAAACCCAATGGGGTGAATTTAAAAGATCAAGGATACGGCCAAATAGTCCATCTCAAACAATTACAAGGGGAACAAATTCAAATTTGATCTCATTTGAGAGATCATTGATCGAAGACGGAACAATGAACTCCACCAACCCATCCATGCAACAAAGTACTTCCTCAACCTCAGTTTTTTCTATTTGAGTGGCTTCACAAATCCTAATGGAGAGGTTATGGAAAGCCTCATGAGATGCATTGAGAAGATGAGACCTGAGGTTGAGGTGAAAGACCTCATTATTCAAGAATTGAACAATTATAGAAATGATAGGGGTAAACTCTTTCCTTCAGCACTTACATTCTATGAAAGAACCACTCATTCAATAAGTATCAAAAATTGGATTATTTACATCACATGCATCTTACAAGTTACAAATTTCAAATTTATAACTATTCATAAAACATGGTTTGCTTACTAATTCTTGAATATCTTATTTTGTATGTTCTTTGTGGGTAGATTGGGGTGCAAATACCCCAGATCTTCAAAGATTAGTCTTCCGCATTTTGTGACAAACTTGTAATGCATCCTATTGTGAGAAGAACTGGAGTTTGTTTGAGGCCATCCACATGAAAAACGGAAGAAATTAACTCAAAAACACCTTAATGACCTTGTCTTTATACGATACAACCTTCAGCTTCGCACAAGAAAGGTAGAGAACAAATCAAAGGAGGTCATTGATTTGGATGTTATTGATCCTTATAGCGATTGGCCAAGGCAAGATGAGGAGCCCCCATTGTATATTGCATACAAAATTCTTGATTTTGATAGGTAGGCAATGAAAGAGAGGGCTGCAACAAAAGGAGCTATTAAATTGTCAATGGATGACATTAAATGAGGTAAAGAAAGAGCCAATGTCATCTACTAGTAGGAAGGAGATCAAGCTGTAGCCATAAGCATAGCCTTCCATGTCAAGTGAGGAGCCATAGTAGAGAGCAGGGATTAGACCCTTGGCCTCTTCCCAACTTTTCACTAGATTAAGGATGGGGAAAATGTAAAAAATTGTAATATGCAATTTATGAATTATGGTGATGATGATTTTAAAAGGCAATCATCATAAATTCATTATGTTATCCGAGGATACATACCTGGCCAAAATAGGATCGTCATCGGTTAGAAACGTCTTATCATAAATATTGCAATTTGCAGAATCATGCTCAAGTTTCTGAAACCTCTTTGTCACTCTCAACACTAAAGTTCCCACTCCAGACAAAAGAATGACTTGGGATATTATTGTAGACCATTTGAGATTTTATCTTACTCACGACCAACATAATTTTTGCACCCCATATGGCCACCTTAGGGCTTGAATCTCCATATTTCAGTCCTAACTCAATTGCATATGTGGCTGCTCTTACAAAATAAGGCAAGGGACTATCAAGAAAGCTTTCAAGCCTCACCTCCAAGATTGAATTTCTAGCCATCCGTTAAAGCAAATGGGGACAATACTCCTAGCATCAATGGCTCAAAAGAAAATAATATTTGGCAACCATAACATTTATAGGCTGCTTAATTTTTTTTAATTCCCTAAGCTTGTTTTGCACATTGTTCTATTTCATAAACGTGCAGCCCCTTGTGTTGAAACATTTATGAAGAATTAGATATTTATGAAAAACATGATAAGTTGCTTAATGGGAACGTTAACTTTAAAAAGTTATTATAATCTATATTTATTGTATATTAATTGATCATATATATATATATATATATATATATATATATATATTGACAATATTAAATATTTTTTTTTCTAGATTAATGTGGATTTTGTAGGGGTCCACTCCCAAAGACAAAAAGTGATTAAAGTGAGGCCTTCAAGCCAAGATCACCTCAAAAAGACATACAAGAGACTCCAAATTCAAATCAGCACAAACCAACTGGGGTAAACTAGCCAGCAAAACATCCTAATTTATTTTTTGAGCTCAAAACAATCTAAGAAGAATCATTCTTCGTCAACAAAGCATTTTGATAAGACATATAGGTCCAAAACTCCTCTTTTGAGTCATCTCATGTGAATCCAAAGCATTCAAAGTAGAGAGCATATAAATGAGAAGAGAGGAAGAAGTAGCATTCTCTAGAAAAGAGTCACCAATAGAACGAATGGTGACTAGCTCAGAAAGCAAGACAAGCAACCAATCCACTATAGGAGCTTAGGGTTGGCACACATTCTAAGCCCAAGAAAACAAAAGCATTGTGTCTATAGAGGCATCACTATCAAAAGGAACACTAGTAGATGGAAAATTCTTGGATACCATAGAAGGCTTCCAAGTGCAATGCACCATTTAGCAGTGGCGCTTAGCCTCGCTCCAAGAAACTAGCCCAAAATCTTTATACTTTACTCTTGAACAATGTAACCCGGGGACGCTTACCCGGCCCAAAAAAAACTAAGCACGGGGGGCAAATGTCAGCTACCTTTAAAATGAAATGTTTCTAGTTCCTAGAAACACAGTCATGGAGGTCAAACAAACTAGGCCAAAAAAGGTTAAGCTTAGAAACCGAGTCCCTTATCGACATAATAAGCTCTTCTGCTAGAACATCATGATCACGTCCCAAGAAGAGCAAAACAAGGAACCAAACACACACCCTTAGCTAAACTTTTACTCCCTTCTGTTAAATTTATGATCAGATCTAACAAATCTGAGAACAAACACTTAATCTGATAACTTCTCAAATAATCAGATCAAACAATGAGTAGATTAAGCTAATTAGATAAACAATGAACACAACTAAAGATCTAAGAAACTGAAATAAACAACACCAATATACCCTGGGAAAACCTCCCTTGTGGAGGTGAAAAACCCAGCAACAAAGATAATATATATTAGACTCAAAAGTACAACTTACAAATTACACCAATGCTGATATTCAGAGATCTGAAGGAGCAATTAGATCAAGATCAAAGGACTGAACCAGCAACACATTTATCAGCAAAAATCCTTGAAGAACAGCTAGAATGATCTCTATATCAAATCTGGAATAAGTCTGATTCAAGCACTTCACAATCACCTTCAATTCTGGTCAACACTCCTCCAGCAGTAGCAATTCGTATGAATAGAAAATGATCAATACACATGAAGGGCTGAAACTCGAAACAGC
>MU225022.1:124913-142217 GCA_018584345.1 Thuja plicata | reverse complement strand
GAAAAAAGCATGATCTTATCCTAATGTTAGATTTAACATAAAAATGAACAAGAGTTAAAAACAAAGTTAACTCTAAACTATCTATCAACAAAAATTAGTACTAAAAGAGAAAGTCTTCCTTATCTTCAAGGTTGACAACTTCACTTGGATTAGCCTCTTGCTGATTGAGTTGAGCCTAACAATCTCCGACAAAGTGACCAAGTTTGTCACATCTGAAACATCGGATATGGGAGAGATCTCTTGGCTTCTTCCTTGAGCTGCTAGCATCATGAGATCTGAAGTCGTTCCTCCTAAAGTTGTTTTTCTTCCAATGATCTCCTTTGACTGATTGGGTGGAAAGAACTAGGTTTTCTCCATCACGAGAAGTCTTGATTCCTCTTGCTATGAGTCTAGATTCCTCTTGAATGTCGTCAGCACGAAGAAGAACAAATGTAGGAAAGTTACCTCTTCCGCTTAATCCTTGAATGAAAGGTTCTCAAGAGGGTGGGAGACCATTTAATGCAAGCATGACGAGATCCTTGTCTATAACTTCACCATCAATAGCACTTATTTTATCCTTTAACTTTGAGATCCTCATAAAGAACTCCATGACTGACTCATCCTTTTCCATTTTGATTTGAAGCAAATCTCTTCTCAAAGTAAGTACCTGACTCATGTTGTTTACTTCATACATGCCTTCCAATTGTTTGAACATATCTTTGGCTATAGTCATCCTGGAAATGACAGGAACAAATATGATCTCTAACTAAATCTATTAAGATCTTCTTGGCTTTGATAGCTTTCTTCTTGAATTGTTGAAGTTCCTCCGGATCCGTAGGTGAGTCAAGATTTTCTTCTTGAACGAATGCCAATAAATCATGTTCTTCAAGTGCAATCAGAATTCGCACTTTCCAAGAGTTGAAGTTGACGGCACCTTCAAGTCTATCTTCCACCTTCAATCCTGTAACCATTTTGACAAAAGAGAAAAACACACAAATACAACAAATCTGAAGTATACTATGTTAGATCTGATTATGATCAGCAAGAACTTGGCTCCGATACCATGTTAAATTTATGATCAGATCTAACAAATCTGAGAACAAACACTTAATCTGATAACTTCTCAAATAATCAGATCAAACAATGAGTAGATTAAGCAAATTAGATAAACAATGAACACAACTAAAGATCTAAGAAACTGAAATAAGCAACAACAATATACCCTGGGGAAACCTCCCTTGTGGAGGTGAAAAACCCAGCAACAAAGATAATATATATTAGACTCAAAAGTACAACTTACAAATTACACGAATGCTGATATTCAAAGATCTGAAGGAGCAATTAGATCAAGATCACAGGACTGAACCAGCAACACATTTATCAGTAAAAACCCTTGAAGAACAGCTGGAATGATCTCTATATCAAATCTGGAATAAGTCTGATTCAAGCACTTCACAATCACCTTCAAATCTGGTGAACACTCCTCCAGCAGTAGCAATTCGTGTGAATAGAAAATGATCAATACACATGAAGGGCTGAAACTCGCAACGGCAGTTGCATATATAAATCTGACTTGCATCAAGAACAATTTTGCATGAAGAAGATGGTTGAGAGATGATGTTCTAATTTACAAATGAATGATGCTTATATATACAAGGCTGGAGTATATTTTCAATAGCAGTCAGCCTTCATAGGGGAATGCATTTTGGTGCCGAAATTTCAACTTGAAGTAACCACACGTTTTGCAAGGCAAAACATTTTATACTTATGTATACTAATTAGATAGAGCCCAGCCCTATATCCAAACGTAATAAATTAGCTTATAATTATTTATTTACTTTTCTTAATTAAATAAATAATTAATCCATAATATTTATCTTTCCAATTTAATTCTCCAATAAATTATTTATTTAATTCTCCGATTAAATAAATAATTAATCCATTGTGATTATTTAATTCTCCAATAACATATATTTATTTAATACTCCAAATTACATAAACAATTATTATTTAATGCCCACTTAAATTATAATAAATTATTTATTTAATTCTCCAATTAAATAAATAATTAATCCATCCATAATTATTTAATTAATCCATTAATTAATTTTCCTTAATTTAGATAATTAATTCACTATTTTAATTTTCCGCTAGAATCCGATCTAGCTACTAAACATTAACACCTTCAACTACCACAAAAGAAGAGGAGGCACCCTCAAACACAATAGTAGCTACCACCATTGAAGCCCCAACAGCAATCACTAGAAGTTTAGAAGGAAGGTTAACCACCATCTAGAAGACTATTGGCCATCAAAAAAATATGGGTACTACCTGTTGATGTGAGATTTGTTCCACTACAACATGCAAAATCAAATACTTAATGTTTCAAGGTGAAACACCAAATATCCAATCCTCTCTTGAATAAGGATGCTCGTATGCTAAACAATGTAGATGAATTGTTGATTGAATGAGACAACCTCAAAGTTCCTTCTTAATTGTGGACTTTCACTCAATTTTATGATGTGATATGATGGTTATCACAAAGGAACTTACGTTGTTCATTCAATGGATATCAACTGCTTCAACTTCAATCACTTCCAACCAACAAACTGCAAGGAAAGGGTTTAGAAAGCTAATCTACTCCTAGAATGTAAGAAATAGTGGATGTCTTTGTGACTCTACTAGACTTAGTTTAGTCATCGACATCAACCAAGCAAGTGCAATCTCCTAAGAGAAATGTAAGATGTTCAAACTACCACCATTCCATCAACACCATCCATCGATGCATATCAATGTGCAAGCAATAATTGAAGTTAAGTTCATATAAATGTCATTCGACCACGCAAGGAAAACTTACAATCAGCAAGTAGCTAGTGGTTTGGTCTAAGCGAGTTCACCAAAGATACATCCAAACTCCCTTCCATTCAATTAAACACTACTTCTAATTAATTTCAAATGAAATCTACTCTAAGTGAGGAATTGAAGAAACCATGCAATACTTCAAAGCAACACAAGTAATCCACCATGAAGACCAACAATTACTTTGATAGCATTATGGCAACAATTTCAACAAGTCTCCTCTCCTACTCTACCTCCACTACTAACTCCTCTCTAATGCTTCTAAAATCTAACCTTTTACAAATGAGAAGGCCTTGGCCTTTTATAGGTAGTCAATTACAATGAAAAGCCCAGATTGATCCATTACAAACCCTAATTAGGGTTGCCACCACTATCATCCAATTACATGAAGGCACCACCCTGTGGGCCAATAAGAAAATTACAATGCTCTTGAGAACCAATGAGATAATGGTACACTTGGCATAATATGATTGAATGTGCTTGTAACTGGAATTTTCTAATTGGTAGAAGACAAGTGGGCGCCACCTCAACATCCTTATCCTATAGACTTAATCAATCCTTTGGTGATGGGAAAATAACTCTTGATACTCAACATTATCAAGCCTTCAATTGTGATGGCATATTCCCAAATTGCTTCATCTTCTCAAATTTTCTTCATATTCCTCTTGGAAATTTTCTCATTGCCATGATCTGAACTTGATTGTACTTGTAAACTTGAATCTTGAACTTCTTGAAGTGATGAAGTCTTCATGCACTTGGATCCTTCAAAGTAAACTTGGATTTCCAGAGGAAATTCAAGTTGATGATTTTTCCTTCTCCTTATTCTTCATTTTCTTGAACTCAATCTTGAATTTTCCTTTTGATAATCTGATTTTGAACCTCCTCATTTGAAGTCCTCCAGCTGCCTCATGCTTGAATTTTTGAGCTTGGTCTTGTAGCATCCATTTGTTCACGTGATGATGGAGGATTTGCATACCATCCATGTTTTAATCTTTCAAATTGCTCCTATGAATGAATCTCAATTCAGCCTTCTCACCTTTGTAGTTACCTTGCAAAAACCAAAAGGGAAATTGCATTAAGCTCACAAAAGTGATAAGAAAACATGAAAAAAATCTAAGAATTTTCATAAAATAGGATTGTATCAACATCAAACAAGGAGGCAGAATGGAATTTGATCACGAACACTCTCTGGTTTGAAAGCAAACTTCTCTTTTCTCTTGCAAATTTGATTCATTAGATTGGACATAGGACTTGAAATAGATTTCATTTCTTTGAGCAATTCAATCAAATTCACCTAAATTAGAGTTCATTTTATGCCATCCTAAATTCCTCCCTATGAAGCTTTGATCATCCTAACATGAGAAAATTGGAAATTCAGTTGCTCATATTTCTGATTTTGCATCAAGAATTTGAAATGAAATAGCATCATGTCAAAATCTGGGAAAAACAAATGAATTTCACAATATGATATACCCAGATTTTGTTGCCTCACCACCTTCTTAGCTCAGAATTTTGGAGAAAATCTTCTTTTAGCCATCCCAGATTGTTGTTCCTTCAAGAATTTATTTCCTCCTATAGCAGGTCGCTACCCTTTTGGATGAATTTCACTGCCAAAATGAGTTCTCTGTCCAAGGGCAAAGCTGTGTTTGTTTTTGAATGATGCTGAAATGGACTTACATCTCTCCCCTTATATAGGCGTTCAATTATCATGAAGAGGCATGTCTATAAGAGGGCTGACCCGTTAAGAGGGACTGAAGGTATGCTTTACTTTGTTTATTTATTCCTCAATTAAATTGCCATCTTGCCTTGAACAAGCCTTTCCTCATTGGGGGGGAAATCACACATGGGAGAGGAGTGTGGGTTCCTCTAAGGGTGGCAGAATCCGCCACTCTTAGAGGAATTTTCCGCGTCTTCATTTGAATCTAATCCCACCTCCAAATTGATTTCATCATTACTTCATTCTCTTATTCCTCATTCGCCTCCCCTTGCCATTTTCAAGTTTTGATCATCATATTGGGAAGCAAAAACATGCTATCATCATTCTAAGGCCAGAGCGGAAATTGGGATGTTAACAGGAATTTTGGATTTCTCAAATTTGCATCCCCATGAAAATTGATCTTCGTTTCAACCTCCTATCCCCCCTTCTTATCCTTCTATTTTGTGTGACCTTGGGGATTGAGGATCAGACTTCAATCATAGTAGTGCAAGGCAGAAATTAGCCCTATTAGAGGAATCCTCTGGTGGTGGCGGAATCTGCCAACTCTAGAGGAATTTTCCTCTTCTACTCGGTTTTTCCCCAAACTTCAAAGTTTCATCAAATTTGCCCAGCCATTTAACCTTTCATTTTTTTTGTTGATCTTCATCGAGTTATGGAGGCCTCCATTCATGTTTTCAAGCCACAAATACAAGGCAGAAATCACCATGTCAAGAGGAATTAGGATTCCTCACCTCACCTCAATCTCCATCTCAAGAAAACTCAGCCCAAGTTAATCTTGATTTCTCCTTCTTAACATCAGAAGGCTCAAATTGTATTTTGCTCAAGTCTAAGGGCCTCAAACTTGCATTTTCTTCACCTTTTCTAGGGGTGGAATTTGAGCCTTGGAGAGTAATTTGGATTCCTCTAAGGCTGGCGGATTCCGCCATGCCTAGAAGAATCACCTCTTGCCTTGGGTTTAAACTTTTTACTTCAATTTTCCCCCATTAAACCTTCCAAATATTCCTTGGTTCCTCTTTGCAATGCAGATTGGAGTCTTAATAGATGTTTTATCTTAATACATGTTTTGTCTTCCTTTTCCCAAGGCGGAAATATGAGGTAGGAGAGGAATTTGGATTCCTCAAGAGCAGGCAGATTCCGCCATGCCTTGAGGAATTTCCTCTTGGTCTTTCTCAGTCAGATTTTCATATCATTTTGGAAGCCATCTTATGTTTTGCAATCTGTCCAAGCTCGTGGTTTCTCCTCAATCATGCCATTCATCTTTGCCCTTAATTGTGTCCAATATGGTGGCGGAAATCAAGAGGTGGAGAGGAATTTTCTCTCCCTCATATTTCAAACACTTTAATCTTATCCAACCACCCTCTTTCAAGCTCAATCTTGCAGCCATTATGCCGAAATTGATTTGCCTCACCTATAGGATGCCCTTCAAAGCCAAATTTGAGGGCTGAAATTAGAGGTATGAGAGGAATTTGGATTCCTCTAGAGCTGGCGGAATCCGCCATGCTCAAAGGAATTTTCCTCATGGACATGCATTTTCCTCACTTCGCCATGCAACTTAGAATTCATTTACTTCACCCTCAAGCTCTCTTTTCATAACAATCTATCTTCCAATCATGTTTCTAAGGCAAGATTAATGATCTCTTTCAATCTGATTTTACTCCAATCAAGTCTGATTTCAAACCTTTCTTCCTCCTCATTCGGATTTTTCATTTTCTCTTGATGACTTGCCCTCAAAACAATGCCACTTACTCATCTAAACTCCTTGACAACTTGCCTATAAGCGGATTTGAGGGAGTGGACAGGAATTTAAGAGACAAAAGGGGGGCGGAATTTGGGCACCTCTAAGGAATTTGGATTCCTCTGGGGCAGGCGGAATCCACCATGCTCAGAGGAATTTCCTCTATACATAATGCTGTCCATACTTAGTCGATTTCTTCCTTTCTCCAAGCTAAGACTCAATGCAGATTTTGCTAAGGGACTGCCCATTATTTGAGCTTGGTTGTCTTGCACACTCAAACCCCTAATCCACTCGTCACATCTCGAAATTAAAGTCTAAGACCTGACAGATTTTTCCCTTCTTCCCTGACTTGACCCTCCAAAAGTGTAATGTCCCCATTTTGTGCACGCATCAGAGCTAATGGATTTAGCCTATCACTGGGTCCTTGTAGGCTAATACTGGTGATTAGAGGACCCTGTTGTGGATTTTTTGGCTCTTCAGAGGACAATTGTTGGTGTTGATATTCAGAGGTCTTTGGTTTGGTTTTGAGGGACTTGCTATTTAAAGTAAGTCAGTGGATGTTAGAGAGGGACCCCTACTATTTTTAGTAAGGCATCCAAATTGACAGTGAGAGTAGTGGGCTAACTAGTGATGAAGTCAGAAACATTAAATAATGGTTATTAATGGAGTTATGACATTTAATTATTACTTTAATAATTATTAATTATTTTAAGGGAATATTATATTGACTTCATGTGACTTTATAATTGAAGGGGATTTAATATCATAAAGTCAAATTATAAAGTGACAGCATTTAATGACTTTATTTGATTTTATTATAAAAGGACATTTATTGATTATAAAATCAAGTTATTAAAAGGTGCATTTAAGTTGGAATGAGCGCCCACTTTATGAGATATATTATTAAGTGACCAAGCAAATGTCATTAATGATATTAGTGAGCATTTATTATGACTTTGGTTTGGGCGCCCTCTTTGGAGATTTATTATAAAGTTTTTAATCAAATGGGGCCAAAGTCATCATTAAATGTTATTAAGTGTTTATTTATATATAGGCGCCCAAGACTTGGAGTTTGCTAAGTCAAATGACATCAAAAGCAAATATTATAATCATTAATGTGCCTTCTTGAATAAGCTTCATGGTTCAAACTTTTGAGTGGAAATATAAAAAGCTAAGAAGGAAAAATCGAACAATTGTGTGATTGATGAATTTTCTTGTCTTTTGTAAAGTCTCTAGAGAATATCCAAGGGTTTCAACATTTGCCTGGAGAATTGTGAATTCTGGTTATCAGCACTTTGAATTGGTGAAAGACCCAATGATATTGTGCAATTGGTAGATGGCTTCATCTTGGAGTCATTATTGTGCATAAATTCAAAGTTTTTGGTTGATGTTTTATCAGTTTGCAAGGCTATCTGCTGGTTTAAATTGCTCAAGGAGATAGAATTGCAGATCGCAGCCCTTTGAGGTTGTATTGTGGGATTCCCAAGGCAGCCGTACAGGCAATACCAGGCACGTGGGGTTTATTGGCATTGGGTTGAGATATTTTGGTTGAAATTCCTAGCAATTACGCCACCATTTTATACTGTATTGGACGTTTGGCTGGAAGTGTTGATTGAAACCAGAAAAGTGGAGAATTTGGCATAGCACGTGGGCTGTGTTTCATTACCAGGTTCTTTATCAATTTGCAATAACATTTCAATATAAAAATTTGAGAACAACTGAATGCATTGTAAATAATAAATATTTACTTAAATAAAGTTTAGGCAATTTATGCTTTGGAGAATTAGTTTAGTTCTTAGATTTCTTTTTGCAAGTGCGGTATTGGAATTATTCATCGCAGGGAAAAACCGTAAAAATTAAAAAAACCAAAAGCAAAATTTGAGATATTTCGGAAGTCACAGACAGTTTGCTAGGTGAAGTAGGAATAGAGCCAGCGGGACTCTTACAAAAACTCTCCTAACTTGACCAAAAGCACCTTGCCAAACTCACTCTCGGACTTGGAAACTTGAAAATTGCTACCACCTAAGACTACCTAAGACCACTACTTCTATTGCTTAAGCAAAAAGAGGGGGTCCCCATTTGCAATGGGGCGAAGGTGTGAAAACCTCACAACACTACCAAGAAGAGACAATAAAACACAGCCAGGAGTTACAACGGCCACAACACCCAAACCAAAAACCAACAAAATGGTGAAACCAATAGAAGGATGTGAAGCAGACTTGGCGGATGAGAATAAAGGACAGTGGCAAGGAGCATTGCATGCATTTGCACCCAAAGTGGCAAAGTCTCCATTTTTGTAGAAAACATACAATCAATGATCATTGCAGAAGTGCAGTGATAAATTGAAGGTGCAGGATTGGAAGCCATCTTAGTTAATGAAGTCCAATCTAGAAATATTGTGGGTTAAATCGTGGGGCAATATTAAATATATAAATATATATTAACTAAATTATTTTTATTTACATATAAAATTATTTATATTTATTTACAAAATATATATACAAAGCCCAACCATACCAAACCCTTGAAAAAAATGGCAAACCCCCAAACCCAATCCAGTGATATAGAAAAATAATGATACTTGGATTGGTATTGAATGTTTAAGCTTTAAATATTGTTGGGCATGTGCTGTATTCTTTGTATTTTTTTGTATCCCGATTCTCAGCCAGTGGTTCAGACTTCTATATTCATTGTATTGTAATATTGCTCAGCAGTGTCTTTTGTCCATGTGCCTGTAAATACAACCATACAGATTGGAATTACGCAAAACTATGAAATATCTCATTGCATTGTGAATGGTTGAGTTAATACAATAAGCAAGTTTTGTTTTTGTTGGGTTTTTCCAAGGATACATGGGGACGTGTCCCTTGCCCCAACACCACGTCCCCATTTGCCCCAACACCCCACATCCCCATCCCTTAGCTCTTTCAAGGAAGGGAGGATGCTGAGGGGGCATCCCCCTACCGTCCCTAATACTTGCTCAACCCTCTTAAATGCAAGGAAACGTCCCCTGTCATTTGGGAATGGCTGGCTGTCCCCAAACGGAGGGGACTTTTCCTAGCGTTAAAAAACAAAACTTAAAGTTTTTTAAAATTATGTTTGCTTCTATACCTCCGTATGAGAATCAAAACAATTTATTCAAATTTCAAATGTAAGAGAAACAAAACAGCTATTCAAATCAAAGTTGCATGGACACGGATACGGATACGGATACGGTATCGGATACGGATACAGCCATTTTTTAAGATCCCCAATATGGATACGGCTGGATACGACATTAATAAAAAAACACATACACATATTTAACACAATTTTCTAAGTTATTAGAGGAGATTTTCATTACTTCAAAAGCAATATAGACACATAAATGCTACATTAATAATTATAAGTTAATTTAACACTTTACAATATGCAAAAATGGTAGAGTTTCATTAGAAGATAACCCAAGAAATGGGTCGCTGAAATAGAAAAACATTTCATTTGTCTTTCTAATTTGCTGCAGGTTTTGTTTGTACCAAAAAAAATTAAAATAAATGCATTAATGAAGTTTTTTAAAATTAATTTGGGAAGATTTATGTCAAATCTTAGAAAAAAACAAATCACATCGTATTCGGCACGATTGGAAAATCAAGTCTTTTTACCCACACATGGGTACAATATTTGACGTGTATCCGAGCCGTATCGGATACGTTTCCAAATTGGATACGGGGAAACGCGCGCCCGAGGAGGGGTGGAGGAGTTTCCGGCAACTCTGATTCTAATTTCAAATGTATGAGAATCAAATATAGTTAATGAAATACACATTAGAAGTTACATCTGTTTAATTTTTTGAGTCATGCCAAGTCCGAGTCTCAATACTATGCTTGAAAAGTTTTCTTCTTGAGTTTTAAAATTAAAAAGATGAACTATTTTATTTCTTTGTACGATTGCAGCTTTGAAAGTGTTTACTATTTGGCACTGACCATAGTGGCTACCATTGGATGGTCCACTTCTACCAAAGGGGGATAGTGACTCAGATGGTTTTGAGTCTTTTGATATTGATAGCCAAGATGAGGATTAATTTCATAGATTTTCGTATTTTGATGTTTAAGACTCTTGGATACATGTTTGAGACTTTTGGATATTTAGACCTTGGATTTTTGATGCTTGAGACCACTGTTATAATGCTTTATTGAAATTTATTATGCTGTTATACTACTGCTCTCATGATTTATTCACATATCTCTCTCTTTCCCACTCTCTCTCTATAATATATTTAATATTAATATATTTGAAATATACATATATATATATGAATTTGTATACCGGCATCCCCTTAAAATAGTCCTCTAGGAAACATCCCGGAAACACATCCCCTGCCATCCCCCCATCCCTGTCCCCGAAACATTGTGGAACATAGGGTCTTTCCCAAAAGGATTTCCTGGGCTAAATCTCCTGTTATAGTGTGACATGAATCCTTCTGCTGCCTTTAAGATTATGATAGCGTTGCTTCTTTTGCAAAGATTTGTCATATTTTTGCTCTTGAGATTTATGCTTGCTGTATATTTGTAAGAAGCCTATCTTTTAATGCACATAAACACACAGACCGTGCACTTATAACCTTACATAAAAGCAGTATACATCCTGTAAAAGTTCTTACTGTTTTTAATGTTCGCTGATCCGTCAGGTTCAACTGATAATCTTCACTGTTATGTCAGTTGTTTATTTTACCCATGCTTGTAATTCACATTTGGCTAATTAGTTGCCAATTCATAGGCTATCATTTTTCATTATTACCAATGGCCATATATAAACCAGACATCAACAACTCTTGCTAGTTTTCAGTTTCAGATTGAAAAGTATTCTCTTAAGTCTTAAGCAACAATCACCCCTACATTTGTTAAATGCTTTAACAACACCTTATTGTCTGATAAGAAACAAGATCACTATAACCTGCGATATACAGGATTCACAAAACTTGCCTAGTTATCATTGCCTCACATTTCTCTATTCCATATTGGTGTTATAAACCACAATATATGCCGTCAGCAATTCATCATTTTCCCACTTTTACCCTCAAAGAAAACTCAAGATTCCCTGACTACAGAGAAACTGCAACAGATGTAATGTAAGCAGATCATTTTGTTGCCTTCTGCTATTGTAAATCATGTTTCCTCAATTATTTAAATATCTCAGATCAAGACATTCTATATTTTTCCAAGACCATTATTCAATTCACTATAAACTCTTTCACCAACCCATCTCTAAGGATCACCATGCAGAATCCCCATTATAGAGAATAATTACTAACAATTATGTAGCTTGGCAAGCTAAATCTTTTAGAGAAATTAGTGGTTGGATACATTTTCGATACATCAGTACAACAATAAAGAATTAGAGGTTGGATTCATTTCAGATACATCAGTACAACAAAAAATAGTTAGATACATCCATACAAAAAGTATTAAAATCATAATATGTATAGATTTGTAACCTAAAAGCCGAGATTAAATTCAGAATACCGCATAACATGTCATAGATATAAAAAACAAAACTAACATAAAAATTAAAAATACTACTTTGATTTAAAATTTGTCTAACTCAACTTTCATGATGGATACTTATTGTTCAACATTAAAATGATAAAATCAGCAATCGGTGTCATATGGGTCTTCTTAAAGATCGTTATCAATCAGTGTCATTCTGTTTAAGTTTTGTTTTCAAAATTAAGTACATGTGTTTGTTTTTTAGTTTCAGGTTAGTTAGGTCAAATTTATGGTTTAGGATTTCTATTTTAGTTGACCGGTCAATTCTAGTGGTCATAAAAGGAAAAGAAGAATTGAAATTTTTAAAAAACCGTTTTGGGTGCCAGTTCTTGCCAGGTCCCAAACACACCTGGGGCATATAATACTTTAAGACAATAATTTTATCCACTAAAACTTGCAAATATATTGGCAAGACACTTCAATACTTACCCACGAAGGTACTAATTTACTCAGAAAATGGTCCAAATTTGCATCCAATTAATACCCAGGTCAGGTCCTGATCTGGGTCTGCTATGGACTCCCACAAGATCCCCCCCAAGTGCATTCAGGTTCACCATGCAGAGTAACTGGACTAATCCTGGTTACATGGGGGGCACCCTGAGGGAATCCACCAGATGCAGAGTGGTGGTAGTGGGGGGGAACCAAGTGGAGGAACCCTGTCGCAATCCACAGGGGATCCAGGCCAAAACCTAAACTAAGTACATACTAGACCCCAATACAGATCATTTCTGAGCAAAATGGTAATTTTGTAGGTATCTATCAAAAGTGTCTTGCCAATATATTGTAAGCTATGGTATTTTTCTTTTTATTGGTTTTAATGGATGAACACATCCTCTTCAAGTACAATACGCCCTCCACAATTATTATTATTAGACATTTTCAAAAATCATTTGTGACATGTATCACATTATTATAAACAAGCTCATATATTCTTGCAATTCATCTACAAAATCAGAGATGATGTTTTCTTTCACTCTATCTGTATGAGGATAGGCATATTTATATTCTAAAAATAATCTACAATAACTAGGACATATAATCTTAATTCTGGCATGTCTGAATATAAGCATATACATTTGCACTTTCGGGTCTGATAAAAGTTGAGTAAGTCACTTCTTGCTTCCATTTGAAATATCAACTAGGCCATAATGTATATGGAACTTAAACTTTAAAATTTTTAACAATGCACAACGACAGAATGTGACATAATTGACAAGAGATGATGAATTTCATTATTAGTTTAACTTGGTGAATTAGTTGGGTTTGTTTTGTCTACTTCGCAATTCTTTGAGAGCTGTATTAAAGCTATGGTACAAAAGCTAGTCAAAATAACCAATTAAAATTTCACTGATTATGAAAAAATCATACCATGTATATGGCATGGATTTCTTGCTTTCACACAGCAACTCTTACATGCTTGAAATGGACACCTGCATACATATAAATGAAATCAAGTCAAATACCCACACCGCTAAACCTGCCAACACGCACTCTACAATTTGCAAATTCATGAATCATCATAATTGTCTTCAAAGAATACAGTCGTAGACTCGTAGTAATACCATTGTCATAAAATGTTAAGCATATATTTAATAATGCAACTTGCATCCAAAAGTATAGTTTAATTCATCAAAAAATGCCCAAAAAACTGCCTTTTTCAAGTGAGAAACCATTGTTTTTGCAATAAATCAGTCAGTGGTTTTTTTCCCAAAAAATTGTGATTTTATTGGTATATACTGCAAAAATAACTCACTTTCTGGAGGTTTTCTACATTCACACTAAAGTACAAACTCCTAGAAGTGGCATGATGTGACAAATGAGTACATGTGTAATTGTCATGTGTTGTCCACATGAAGCTACTTGGAAGTAATGCTTGCATAAATGTTTGCAAAGCCATACCACCAAATTATCAACCATGTGCAAAACACCTTGGAAATCTTTTGTGTGCGCAAGGGAATAATGCAGCATTAGAAGAGTTTACTAGAGTTGATATAGGAGGCAAATTGCACAGATTTGCATATAGATAAAGGTACATCAAGAGAAACCCTTAAATCGATATAAAACTCTAAGTAGAGTGGGCAACTAGTCCCCGTGCCACTAATCCACAAATGTACAAGGGTCACACAAGGGTTGCCTCTACCTCTATGCACATTGCCCTGGATATGGCATGACCTGTAGCAACTATATCTCCAAATGGTAGCAACAATCTCAGGGTTAGATCCAACTGATATTCCCTCCACTCTCTATCAAATGATGTTCAATGAGTTGCAGTTTACCCCAATGGTCCACCACGCAACACCTACAAGAGTTTCTACCAATATCTAATTCATGAACAATGGCCCTCTTTAATAATTTCACAGGAGAACAAGATGCAAATCAAGTACACCACACATGACTTCTTTAAGCTCCAACACATGTTTACAGAGCTCACTAAATCTGCAAGAATGATTGTACCACTTGCAACGCTATGTGACAACCACAGTTAATTAATGGCATCCCAAACAGCCGCTAGTCCAAAAGAACTTTGCCTTGGAATACCATTTCCCTCAACTCTAGCATGCACACTTTGTGTCAGCTCTCTATCTCCCTACATGCTTCCTTTGTTCTACTTTCTGCCCTTAAAAGGAACAAATGCTGCCAAGAAGGTGAAGGGTTATTATCTTGAACAAGGAATCAATGCGACCACACAAGACGGGAAATGATTGTGACCCTAATACAAGTAAAACATTGTTCAACAAATGAGAAATCAGTCGCGTACCAATGGGAACAACAAACACATATAAACCCATGGAGAGGTTGACAACCAAGAAGATGTAACCACCACCATGAATAGAAACATTGCCTATGCTACCACACATTCAAACCATCACCCAAGGGTAAGAGGAACAGTCACCCACCACTGCTAGAGCATGACAATTCATGCCTAAGAAAGGAAACAACCGTGTGCAAGAATGAAAATTCAATTGCCACTATGACAAGAAACCAATTGCACTCAGTTGTTGCTCAACACACTCATCTACCAATTGTCCCTTTGACTTCCATTTTGCTTTTTATCCTCAGCATTGTCCTTCAAGTTTTTCTGCTTCTACTTCTACTAATGATTTCACTTCCATGTTGTCACATCAATGGTGCTTCTGGATTTAAACATTGACTTGAATAAACAGATCAATATAATGAAGATATACAAATAACATCCTTAAGACCAGCTTGCCAATTGTCACACTCACTGCTCTATCCTCTAGCACTCAATAATATCTACCATAGCTAATCAGTCAACTATAGCATTGTTGCAAATAATAGCATCACCCAACATAAGTGCATCCAATCATCCAATAGAAAAAGGTTATCTAGCAAACTACACCTATTAAAAATGATGTTATGGAGGCTCTTAAAACACTCTTGGCGCTGCTACAAGTAAACTCACAGCCATTCAAAACACTTAACCTTGCAGCCATTCAGAACATTTAACCTCACAGCCATTCTGAAAGCTTGTAGCACTGTTGCAAGTCGCACTTGAGCTAATCTAACAAGCTGTAGGTGATACTTCCAGCTTTGACCTTGCAAGTTGAATAATTGATCCAATTTCAGATCAATAATTTAGGTAAAGTCATGGAGAACTTAATGGTCACTCAGAACCACAATTACTTAAAAGCTTCAAGTGCTTTCACGGTTCCCTCACTCAATTTAGGAAATGTTATGTACTTAATGATATGATATTATAATTTATAATGTATATAGGCTGATGAAGGTGGCGACATGGGGAACACAATTCTTCAATTAGTTATATTGGGTTATGTGGACAACTTGTGGGATTAATTACAATAAACAGTCAATAGGCCTACATCATGTTTAGTGGTTTACCCCTCCATTTTATTAGGAAAAGGTCTATATAAAGTTTGATATTTGTGGCCTTTTCGGAAAGATCAAATCAATGAAATGTATATTGAGATGAATAATAAATAATATAGTTATTACTTATTATTTATCTCAACATACATCTCATTAATTGTTGTATTAAACTCTGAATGAAAGATAAGAAACATCTTTTGGAGGGACGACTTCATATTGTCCAAAGGGGACTACTTGTGTTAATACTATGCGAAATATACTTATCCGATTCAGGTCGGCCTTTACCATTGATGTTGAGGTGTGTCTTTTGAATGTCTTCACACACATATATATGTGACCTATGGTGCGAATTATCCAAGACATAGAAGACATAACATGTCAAGGAAATTCGCTCTATAAGCAGATCCAAATTTGATTATTGCAGCAGTCATACATTGAATAATAATTATTCATTTCTCATACACATTAGAAAAAGATATGCAGCTGAAGATGGAAGTGCATTAGGCCCAAAGTGAAGAGGAATTATTTGCTACAAATCGGGTATTATCTTCTCCTTTCTTTGTTAATTTTTTGTAATTATTATTTTCAGTCTTAAAAGCTATCTATATTGTATTTTTCCTTACATAAATCTGAATATATTAACATAAAGGAGGGGAATATCATTGTAAAAATGTGCAGAGTATGGTATGTGTTTGGGATCTCTTGGAAATATACTTTGAAGTGGCTTCTTCTATAAAGAATATCGTATGGTGTTGCCCTACCTCGAGGCTTTGTCAAATTTCTGCATATATTAGATATTTAAGCATGTTGGCCCATAAACATCTCTTGTATTGTGTGTGATCTTTGTTCTACATTATCTTATTTCCATTGTCACATTATGGATCTTATCAAGTGGTATCAAAGATTTGATTTGAGCGATAGAGTCGATGAAAACCTAATTTTGAATGATTGCCTATATTCATCAACTATTGTGAATTTTTCTTTAAAAAATTATTTGGAAGTATAATTCAAAGAATCTACAATCCAATTTTCAGCTTTTTGTGATCAACATTAAGTGGTTTATTATATTTTTGGAGTTTTTCATGAGTTCACTCTACAAGCCACACTTCATGGAATTTTTCTGATCTATTTACATCTTTGGTAAGCCTGCAAAAGTTCATTGGGGATCTATTCTTTGAAGTTTGGAATTTGGAGCATACCTTATTCTAGAGGTTTAAACAAATTTTGGTCAATAATATGTGGTAGAAAGGTGATCTTTTGAAAAAAAAAATTAGAACCCCTAATTGCAATGGAGGTTCCTATGTTTGATGGAAGCTTAGTTACCGATTCGGGTGCGGATGCGGATGCTGGATGCGGGTGCACGGATGCGTGAGTTTTTTTTTGGGGGGATGCGGATGCGTTTGGATGCGTGTGTGTGTGTGTGTGTGTGTATATGTAAATATTATATTTAATGAATTCTCATACATTTGAAATATATTGTAACATTAATAAAATGTATATTATAATATATATTAAATAATTAAATATAAATATAAATAACAACATATTAAATAAAATAATTAAATATAAATATAAATATATATTATTACATAAAATAATTAAATATAAATAATTAAATAATAATATATATCAAATAAGAT
>MU225022.1:105467-124863 GCA_018584345.1 Thuja plicata | reverse complement strand
ATAATATATATCAAATAAGATAATTAAATATACATATAATATTAAATATAAATATACATAAAATAATTAAATATCCATCTTTTAAATATGCAAAGGCACCGATGTTCTATTTTCTGTTTGTTACCGGAAATATTGAACACGATGCCCTTCTCCTAATTCTCTTCCATGATATTTTTTTGAATTCCACATATTTATAGTGAGCTGCTGACTTGAATTGCAAGTCACATTAGCATTCAATCGAAGACTTAGATTACAGCAAACAGATTGTGGCAATGGAAGGGCAGACGAAAAAGGAGCAAGATGAGAAAAAATCAAAAGAGGGAAGGTCTAAAATGTCTTCAATCACTTCCTCTGTGTTCGCCATTGCAAGTCGGATGAGCAGTGAGGACACTGGCAAAGGATGAACCTTATTTTAAACAACAATGCTTTGTTTTTTTTATTTTTATGAGTCAATGCATCCACAAGGCATCCACCCCGCATCAGCTCCCGCTTCCACCTCCACCCGCATCCGCTCCCGCATCGAGCGTTGGGCAGACCGCATCGGTAACTAAGGATGGAAGTAGTAAAGGTAGAGAATGGTGGGTTTAATTCAAAAGGTGTTCATCATCATGAATCATGGAAAGAAAAACTTCATATTCACTTGATAGGTGCAGCTCTTAAATGTTAGTGGTTCTTGTTCTTTATGCATCTTTCTAGGGAAGAGATTGAAGGAAAATTTTTATTAGATAGATGCGCAAAAAATGAAACAATAGGTTATACAGTTAATGATGAGTGTAATGTCCCCTCTTTTGGGGATATACCTGATTTTGCCCAAAAATAACAATTCCAACAATACAATTTATTTAGAAATATTATTCTATAATAAAATTACATAATTGCAATTCAATTTAGAAAAAATCATAATTAATTAACATCAAGCATTAATATCAAGGGATTTATGATCATATACAAATAATATTAATCCCTATTGAAAACAAAATATCCTAAATTTATTTGTATCCATTTCAAACTTTATTTTCAATAGCCAACAATATTAGGAATCCAATGGAAGGGATTGATAGGGCGTCAGGAGACTATCCTCCTCAACCAAGCCCAAGGATATGAAATGAGCTCCGAGTCATTCAGCTCCTTGGCCACAAAAACGGCAGGACCGCCAATCCACCCCTCTTGGGGTTGGTGTACTTGATGAGGGAACCGGTACTGCTGAATCTTCCTACCAAACGTTTCACATTGATTCCAGATAAGATTGCTGATGGAAATCAGACAAATAATTATTAATCTTATATTTCTTGATGGATTGGCAATTTAATAAATAAACTTAAAGCTTCCTAGCAGATTTATAAACAAATAGGTAGTAAATACAATCATATTGAATACCAATCAATTTCCTAAATATTATAGATTGCTGAACTCTTTGAGTTATATTCAAATCCGACTTTATCATTTCAGGCCTTCTTCAAATGAGGCTTCCTCCCTTTATACCTTCCATGGTAGGAAGGGTCGTAACTTTTAGCCTTGAAAAGATAAACCTTTCAGCGATTGTGCCCTTTCCCTTGAGATTGCTGCCCTTTCTGTCGCTCCTGTTCAAGGGTCATTGCTTAGTAATGATTAACCACCACTTAAGGATGAACAATAATTCATATCATTCACTCAAAACAAATTATCGACCAGAATGATTATGATTTTCTTTCTTTGTGCCTTAACACTTACAATGGGTACAAGGTGGTGAATTATTATATTTTATTTTATTATTCTTTTATGGTGAGGGGCATGACTGTCCGCTCTTTCCAAGATTGCTTGTCCATAAGCAAATTCAAATTGGGATGATTAAATATTTTGGTTCCTACCCAAGTGGTGTCTTCCATAGGCAAGTTTACCCATCAAATACTCAGGAATATTCTTATTCCTTAACTTATTTTCTCACATATCAAAATGGCCTCAGGTTCCAAAATAAATTTTCCTTCATCATTAATCGGAGGTAATTCTGAACATCGTGTAAAAAGTTGTCCCGTTCCCTTTTTGAGGGGAGACATGCGGAAGACATTATGAATTCTACTATTTGCCAGTAATTCCAACTCGTAAGCAACATCATCAATCCTCCTTATAATCTTGTAAGGCCCATAAAATCTCGGTTTGAGTTTCTCAACTCCACTTCCTTTGAATGATGATTGCTTATAGGATTGCAATCTTAGATAGACTAAATCCCCAACTTCGAATGTCCTTTCAGTTTTCTTTGATCAAAATATACCTTTTGTTGATTTTGCGCATGGTGCAAATTATCTTTGCGTTTATTCACAATGACTATGCTTTTTTGTCCTAAATCTCTAGCTCATGGCACTCGACTTTTAGTAAGAATTATATCTCCAAATGAGGTTCGCCTCATACCCATACAATGCTTTGGAAGGACACGTCCCTATTAACATATGATGAGTAGTGTTATAGCAATACTCCTCAAGGTGTAACCATTTGATCCATTAGTTTTAGTGTCTGTTGACATGGTTTCTTATATATCCCTCACGCCATTCATTGACGATCTCAGTCTGTCCATTCGGTTTGTGGGTAGTAACTTGTACTTGGGTTAAAGTTCAGATCCTACTAGTATGAAGAGCTTTTGCCAAAACAAACTAAGGAATCTGCTCTCCATGTCACTGACAATGTTTTTTAGTAAACTATGCAATTTGAAAAAGGCATCGGTCACTTGAGGGGCTCTATAGGCAGTAGCTATTGCAAGGAAATGTGGATACTTAGCCAGACGGTTCATCACAACATATTATACAATCCTTTCCTTGCACCTTTGGGAGTCATCTAATGAAATCCTTTGAGATACTTTCCCATTTCTAATTAGATATAGGTAGGGGTTGAAGTAATCCTACGGGAGATGCATGTTCTTTGTTTCTTTGACACATTGTGCATTCCCTAATGTGTTTTAAGATTTCTCCCTTGAGACCTTTCTTGGAGAATCTCTCTTAATTGTTTGTAGGTTTTGTAGTACCCTTGGTGCTCTGCCGAAGGGGTAACATGATAGGATTTCATAATGTGTACCTTCATCTGTGACCTTGGAGTGATATGTATTCTATTTTTTGGAAGGAAAAAGTTTATATAATATTCGTTACCTTTCATCTTGTAGTTTTCCTTCTAGCATATCATTTGATAATGTGTCCTTGGCATATTCAACAATTATAAAAAAATTCCATTTGGTGGAGATATCCATCATAGAGCATAGATGGGATCTTTGTGATAGGTCATTGGCTACATTATTTCTCCCTTCCATGTACTCAATGTCATAGTCCTAGGCTTGTAATTTGCTGGGCCATTTTTGTTGTTGGTCATTTAAATCAATCTGGTCTAAGAAGAAACTCAAGCTATTATGATCGGTTTTTACAATGAACCTCCCACAAACTAGGTAATGTCTAAATTTTTCTAGGAAATGCATGATTGCTTGCGTTTCCTTATCATATATAAAATAGTTATTTTCAGTTTCTTTTAGTTTTCTACTTTCAAAAGCTATAGGATGTTTGTTTTGCATTAATACTGATCCAACACCTTCTCCAAAAGCATCTCATTCTGACTCAATTGGTAATGATAAGTCTGGAATGGCCAAAACTGGGTAGGGGTTCATTATTTCCTTTAGCTTTCCAAAGGCTTGTTGGTCCTCTATACTCCATGAGGATGCACCTTTCTTGGTTAAATCTATTAGCAAGGTAGTTAACCTTGAGAACCCTTTAACTAATCTTCTATAGTAGCCGCAAAGTCCCAAAAATCTTCTTAAATGTGTTGAAGTCCTTGGTCTTGGCCAATCCCTTATGGCTTTAATCGTTTCTTCATCAAAGCTGACTCTTTGGGCAATAATTTTGTCCTAAATATAAAATCTCCTCCAACCCAAATTCACATTTGGACGTTTTTGACAAATAATGATTGTGTTCAAGTATTCCCAACACTTCATCTATGTGTCTTAGGTGGTCTTCGCATATTTTGCTATAAATCAAAATGTCGTCAAAGAATACCAAGAGGAATTTTCTTAGTTGTTTGCTAAATAGGTGATCCATGCAACTATGCAAGATTGGAAGGTAGCAAGGGCATTGGTTAGTCTAAAAGGCAAGATAAGTAACTCAAAGTGTCAATAATGACATCTAAGAGTTGTTTTGTGGACATCATCCTTCCTCACCCTAACTTGGTGGTATCCTGAACGTAGGCCAATTTTTTAAAAGTACACTACCCCATGGAGCTCATCAATTAGTTCATCTACCCTAGGAATGGGGCAACAGTTCTTAATGGTCTTTTTATTAAGGTCCCTATAATCAATGCACATTCTCATAGTATCATCTTTCTTGTTTACTAATACAACAATAGAAGCAAAGGGGTTAGAGTTGTGTTATATATGTCCCATTTTCAATAATTCCTTTATGGTTTTCTCAATTTCTTCTTTATACTTTCTAGGATGTTGACATGGTGTGTGGATAATAGGTTTTGCCCCTTCTTCAAGCTCAATAGTGTGTCTGAAACCCCTTTTTGGTGTAAGTCCAGAAGGAATGTCACTAAACTTTTGTATGTTTGTTCAAGATAGGTTGGATGTCTGCATGTATAGTTTTTCCTCTACTAGTTAAAGATACATCAAATATCATACATCGTGCACCTCATTCTGTTGACCATGTCTAAAGGCTCTCTCCATTCTTTTGGATGATAGTGCCCTTGGGATCCCATCAGATAAACCTTCTAAGATCACCTCTTGGTCATTATGTTGGAAACAAAGCTCCATCTTTTGGAAATCTTGGTAATATCTCCCTAAGGAGTGCAACCATTGAATGCCTCAAACCACTTGAGTATCACCCATGTTCACTACATAGAAGTTCTCCTTGATTTGATGTCTTCTTAAGGTAATTCTTAGTTGTTGGATCTTATGTGCATGGAATGGTAAATCCATCTGCCATGACCACCTTGAAACCTTCAAAATTTTCTATTTCTAGTCTCATCCTTGTCACTAGACCTTCATCGATGAAGTTGGGAGTGGTGTTGCTATCGACTAGGACAGTCACATTTTGCACTTTTTGAACACTCTGAATTTTTAAAAGGGTGAAATTTAGGCGCTCCTAAAAGGGTGGCTAATGTGTCACCTGCATTTTCTTCATCTTCTTGTTTGCTTTTATTCCTTTGGGTTCATATTCTTCTTCACTTACCTCTTCATCCAATACTGCTACTAAGTTGTGTGCTTGTCTCCTTTTTGCACAATTATGTCCATACACTCGTTTCTCCTTACACCGAAAACACAATCCTTTCTTTTAAAGTTCTTCTCTATCATCCTTTAGAATGAAGGATCGACCATCTTTCTTATTAGAAGGTTGGGTATGCATGTTTGAGTTTGGCTTCTTTGTATAAATTTTGTCCTTTGTGGATGTGACTTCTAAACTAAAAGCTTTTTGGATTGCATCTTGAAGTGATGTAAGGTCAAGAGCCCATGGATTGATTCTTTTAACCCTTCAACAAATAGGTATGTAAGCCTAACTTCGGTAATCCCTGTTACCGTGACTAAAATTATTTGGAATTCAGCTGCATAATTCTCTATGGATCCTTTTTGTTTTAATTGTGTTAGTTTTTTTAAGTGCCTCTCAAGATGCTTTTGATCAAATCGTTTTATAAGCCTTTGTGTGAATTCATCATAGGTTGTTATGTTTTGATGACCTTGAGTAATAATACCATGATGCCACCAGTCGTGTGCAATTCCTTTCAAATGTAAATGGCAAATTTGATGGCATCCTCTTCTGCCATAAGACTAAGGGAGAGGAAAAATAGTTGTCGAACTGTTGGACCCATGAATGTGTTGTGACTTTTCTCAATCCATCGAAGTTGGGGACAGTCATTTTACTCAACCTTTAATGTAAGTCTTGCTAGGTTGCCTTTGTTCCTTTCTAGGGGTATTTTGTGTCCTACCGTCACAATATTCCCTCAATGGAATATTCCTCCTAATTTCAGAGTCCAATCTTGAGTAGAGTTCAGCATTTTCATCAACGTTATTAATTAGTGGAATGTTTTCTTCTTCCCTTATCAATTCGTCCCTAGGTAAGAATGAGGGTCTTGTTAAATTTGGCGTTGACCCTAACGGTGATATGTTGTAGTTTTCCAAGTGATTAAGAGTTTGTATCCCTCCCATTTGTTTGGTTGTGTCTAAGGGCATTGATTGTGTTATTCATGTTTTGTAAGGTTTGGAGAAGAAGTACTTGAGTTGTCCTCTCATTTTGTTCCATGAAGGTCCTCTCATTGTGTTCCATAAAGGCTCTCAACTCATTCCCTAGTAGTTCACCGATTTTATTGCCTTGAGTAAGGTTATCACTTGCTGCAAGTTTCCTTCTTTATCTTTCTAGTGCCCTTTGAGCTCTTTGGCTTAATTACATCAACTACTCTTCTTGATCCTCAAGTTGGTAGAATCAAGGCTTTGATACCAAGTATAATGTTCCCTTTTGGGGATATAGCTGATTTTACCCAAAAATAACAATTCCAACTAAACTTATTTACAAATAGTAATCTAAATGAAATTACGAAATCACAATTCAACTTAGAGAAAATCGTAATTAATAAACATCGAGCATTGATATCAAGGAATCTATGATCATCTACAAATAATCCCTATTGAAAACAAAATATACTAAATTTATTTGTATCCATTTCATAGATTATTTCCAAAAGCCAACCATATGAGGAATCTGATGGAAACGCTTGATAGGGTGCCTGGAGATTGTCCTCCTCAACCAAGCCCAAGGGCACAAAATGAGCCTGCCAGTCATTTGGCCCCTTGGCCCACAAAAATGGCAGGAACAGCAGTCCATCCATCTTGGGGTTGGCGTACTTGATGAGGGAAAAGGTACTGCTGCATCTCCTTACCAAACATTTCACGTTGATTCCAAATATGATTGCTGATGGAAATCAGATAAGCAATTAGTAATCTTGTATTTCTTGATGGATTGGCAATTTAATAAATAAAGTTAAAGCTTCCTAACAGATTTATAAACAAATAAACAATAAATATAATCATGTTTCATACCAATCACTTTCCTAAATCTTATAGATTGCTGTACTTTCACTGAATTATATTCAAATCAGACTTTATCATTTCATGACTTCTTCAAATGAGGCTTCCTCCCTTTATACCTTCCATGGTGGGAAGGGTCAAAGAAATTGCTGCCCTTTCAAACGTTGTTGTTCAAGAATCACTGCTTAGCAATGATTATCCACCACTTAAGGATGAATAATAACTAATATCATTCACTCAAAACCTATGTCACAAGATCCAAGTTCGAATTCGTGTTTGGCAACAATAAAATTCGGATGAAAGGTAAAAAAAAATTTAAAAAAATTAACATTAAATTCGCTTAATACAAATTTAAAAATATTAAAGAAATAACATGTTTAAAATTTTCAATTTAAATCCTCCTCTCAAGGCCAAAGCTTTGGTTCAGGGGAGCAAATCGAAGGCCGGATGGGTCAATATTAATTTCGATGGGGCTTCTAAGGGAAAACTAGGTCCTAGGGCTGGATGTGTTGCTTGCGATTCAGCTGGAAATATTCTTGCAATAGAGACAAAGAAACTGGCAGAGGGAACAAACAATGAAGCGGAGGTTCAAGCTGCATTGCTTGCAGTTGATTTGGTGACCAAGTTACATATGGAGCCATTGCACTTGGAGGGGGATTCGCATGTGATAGTAAATGTGATCGCCAATGGTAAAGCCCAAGTATGGAAACTTGATAAAGTTAACAATATTACTCAAAATAAACTTAGCGCCTTCGGAAATTTCAAAGTTTCCCACATATATAGAGAAGGTAATGCACTAGCAGATTCACTATCCAAACAAGCGGTGGCTTTTGCGAACATGTTTGGATCGAATTTGGCGGAAATATGGTGAGTCCGACATAAGGTGGTGGCTGACATCAGTGACATTTATGAATGCAAGGTTGGCGCAATGTGGTGGCTTGTAGGCTAACATTGCACATGAACCCGGACGACGCATTGAATGCTAGGTATTTCTTTTATGTATTTTTATTCCTTTTATCAAGCTCGAGGTGTGCATTTTGTTTGTCTTCGCAGTGAACACACACGCACAGAAATGAGTGGTGGTTGTGGCAGTGCAATGGAAGCCAGTTTCTGTTTCAAGGCACTGAAGCAACAAATGGTGTTTTGGGGGGTCTTGTTTCGTAGAAGCGGTTGAAGATTGTTTTGGCAAAAAGTGACCCCTTCTTTCTCATACTGGTCCTAGTGTTGCTGGGAATCGATTTTCTAGTGTCAAAATTCCATTTCTGCAAAAACATGGATATTTCTTCCTTGTTCTGAGCATGGGGCCTCCACTTTGGAACAAAGACAGGTGAAAAGGGTGGTGGAGAGGTGCGTTGGGCCGGAATGGCGAGTGGGTTTAGAGGAGATCTTGGCATGTTCCGTGTTGGGGCGTGGGTTTGCTGTTGCTCATGGAAATTATTATTTTGACAATCATAGGGCATCATTTTCAAACCCTTGGACAAAGCGAATTTCATTTGAAGGCATTGAATCCCGTTTTCCATATTCATATCAAAACTATAAGACTTGCAAATCTGCCCTTTGAAAGACAAATATGGGCATTTAAGTGCCACAAAGCATTGCCAATTTGATTAGAGTGCTGAAAGTAATCTTTTTTCCAACTTGCAAGGTAAGAACTCGGTGATTTGCCATAGATGTGAGGAGGTATTTGCCATTGTTTGCATGCAGATCTGGGTTATATATTGCATCATCATGGGCAGATCTGGTCATGATAAGCATTGTAAGGGTTTGAATTTAAGTGTTTAATTTGGTTTTGAGGAGGGTCCTCCATTGATCGAAGTTCACCAACGAAGTGGTGAACTTCCCTTTTCTCTTTTTATTCCTAGCATTAGCTTGTGTTGTTTCTTTCAATCTTTAATCACAAATCAAAGTAAATAACACACAAATATAACTAAGTTAACAATCAAATGCAAACTCTAAGTTAACTAGTTGGCAAGGGGTTAAGTGAACATCAATTTGACAATCAATGCTAATGGTAATCAATTAACAATTCATGGCAAATTTCTAACTTAGGTAATTAAAAGGCTAAAATTTACAATCTAAGTTGGAATCGATCTAAGGTTTAAGTAATCAAGTTAATTGAACTCAACCACAATCTTAATTCAACGAAATTAACTTGGTTAATGATTACAAGTTTTAATGGCAATATTTTATCGAATCAAATGAAGTAAGACGTGTGTTTTTTGCTCTTGCAGATTGGCAAGGAGAGGGTGCCAAGTTCAAGCTTGAGGAATTCACAAAAGAAAGGAAGGGCAACCAGAGTGAAAGGTGGATATGAAGGAGAAAGGGCTGAATCAAAACTCATCATTGGGACAACTTAGAAGATCAAAGCGTTGCTGGTATACATATCCTCCATCATCACGCCAACAAGTGAGTGCTTCAAGCTCAAGTTCAAAGATCTCAAGTAGGAAGGAAGTTCACACCAAGTTTTCAGAAGGCGGGTTCAAGGCAAGATGAAGATCAAGTTCAAGAGAGATGCAAATTCAATCAAGTTCGAATCATGGCAATGAGAAACTTCCAAGAACAAAGATAGAGAAGAGTTGAGAAGATGAAGCAATTTGGGAATATGCCATCATGTTGGAGAGTTGGACAATGTTTAGTATCATGAGATATTTTCTCTTCACAAGGATTAATCAGAACTACAGGATAAAGGTGATGAGGTGGCAATTGGGTGTCTTCTCCAATCAGAAAATTCCAATTTCAAGCACAAGCAATCACAGCGTGCCAAGTGTCCTATTTTCTCATTGGTTGAAAAATCATTGTAATTTTCTTATTGGCCCATGATTGGTGCCCTCATGTAATTGGTTGAAAATTTGGCAGACCTAATTAGGGTTTATGGGATTTAATCTTGGACCTTGATTTCAAGTGAATCTTGGCCCTTCGTTGTAATTGGACATCTATAAAAGGCCAAGGCCTTCTCATTTGTAAGAGGTTAAAAAATGAGCATTAGATTAGAATAGGAGAGAATTTAAATTAGAGTAGGTTAGCCAAGGGAGAGACTTGATCAAATTGTTGTTATGATGCTATTGAAGTAATGGATAATTCATTGTTGGTTCATCATGGTGAATTATTTAATATTGCTTTGAAGTGTTGCATGGTTTCTTTAATCTTTTACTTGGAGTAGATTTCATTCCATGTTGTTAGAAGTAGTTTAGTTGGATGAAAGCAATTGTGAATATTGTTTGTTTGACTCGAATATAAACTAGGCCACTAGCCTCCTTGCTGATTGTAAGGGTGTCTTGTGTGGTAAGCTAGTGATTGCTCTTAACTTTAATTGATATTCAATCTTTCGTTTGCATCCATTGATGGGATTGGAGAGGAGATATTGATTTGAAAATCATTCGAGTAGTCCTTAGAAGCTTGCACTAGGTGAAGTTGAGGTCACTGATAAGATTTCACTTGGTAGAGTCCAAGTCATCCATTATTCCTTGCATTCCGAGTTAGAAGTAGAAGTAGAAGTTAAGCTTAAGTTTAAGTTTAAGTTTAAGTTGAAGAGTTGAAAGAAAAAAACTATATTTCCATTGCACATTGTGAAGCCAAACCTTTAGAAGTAAGTCCCCCTAAGTGATCACCAGCAAATCACATTATTTCACTGAACGAGTTCCCACAATTGAAAGGAACTTTGAAGTTGTTTCATGATCTTACTTTGCAAGCTTAGCATGAGAGATGACCTTATATCAAGAGAGGATTGAACATTTGGTGCTTCATCTGGAAACATTGAGTGTTTAATTTTGCATGTTGTAGTGGAACGAAACTCACATCAACAGGAATATGCTACCACAATTGAAGGCTTGATAATGTTGAGTATCAAGAGATATTTTCTCATCACCAAAGGATTGATCAAGTCTATGAGATAAGGATGTTGAGGTGGCGCCCACTTGTCTTCAACCAATCAAAAGGCTTCAGTTACAGATGTTCAAGCACATTCAATCATATTATACCAAGTGTACATGAGGAAGACATCTAGTGCCTCTACCTAATCTATTTTCTCATCGGTTCTCAAAAGCATTGCAATTTTCTTATTGGCCCACAAGATGGTGCTTTCATCCAATTGGATGATAGTGTGGCAATCCTAATTAGGGTTTGTAATGGAACAATCTCGGTCCTTGATCTTGAATTGATCTTGGCCCTTCATTATAATTGAACAACTATAGAAGGCCAAGGCCTTCTCATTTGTAACTCATTAGAAAGGAGATTAAGATAAGAGTAGAGTAGGAGACTTGTTGAAATTGTTGTCATAATGTTATCAAAGTAATTGTTGATTCATTGTTGGTCTTCATGGTAGATTACTTGTGCTGCTTTGGAGTATTGCATGGTTTCTACATTTCTTCATTTAGGTTAGATTTCATTTCATGTTGAGTAGAGGTAATAGAAGTAGATGAATGGAAGATATTGTTGAATTGTGATTAATGGTGGAGCTAGTGTCCATATCTTTTGGTACTTGTTGATTGTAAGTAACAGTGCAAGGTTAGTTTGGACCTAAATTGCAAGTGTTTAACTTGTATACGAGATGTTCATTTAGATTGCGCCTTCATAGGGTATTTAAATGAGTATCGACAATGTGAAAATCATTCTCACATCCGTAGAAGATAGCACCCTCTTATGCCTAGTTGACACGGCAAAGCAAGGACTGGTTAGGCTCACCCTATCATCAACATTGCCTTACATTCTTAGAGTTAGATAGAATTTATAAACCCTTCTCCTTCGTAGTTTGTTTGGTTGGAGGTGATTGAAGAAGTTGAAAGAGATGATATCCACGGAATGAACAGTGTAAGTCCCTTTGTGATAACCAGCATATCACATCATTAAAATTGAGTGAAAGTCCATAGTAAGAAGGAACCTTGAAGTTGTCTCATTTGACCACACAATTCATCTACATTGTTTAGCATATGAGCATCCTTATTCAAGAGAGTTGAAAATTTGGTATTTCATCTTGGGATATCAAATCTTCAATTCAGTATGTTGTAGTGGAACAAAACTCACATCAACAGAAATTGGCGCTAGAAGGATGGCAGGGAACAAGGTTCGTTCATGACGATATCAACAAGAATGAGCTTTCAAGTTATATTTGAGATAGAAGACCAAAAAAAGTGAAAACTTAAAAGTTCAAAAAAAAAATTGAATATTCAGAAAATCCAAAAAAAAGAAAGGTTTCTCAATGGATGGGCACCAATACCACAGTCAGCAAGTCGATGTTCTTCCAATTTGATTTGATTTGAACAAGCGGTTACACCCACAAGGATTATCTCAACTTGCATCACTGGGACAGTGTAGAATGTATGGCACCACCGGGCATGAGGAAATGCATTGTTTGGTATTTCTTTTGAGGGTGGAGTTAGCATTACAATGAAGAATTTATTTTTCAGATGTGCATAAACTGGTGATATTTGTCAAATCAGAGTCAACGATTCATGAATTCAAAGAAAAGATCAAGAGGAAACCAAGAAATGGATATGAAGGAAATACTTGGTGCCAACATTGGTGTACCACACATAACCTCTCACATTCAGAGTCTACTTGTCCATCATGACAAGATACCATCGACCTGGTCAAGTTTCAAATGGGGTGGTATGAAGGATCGTCCAAGGAAAGAAACGAGGATGGCAGTCAGCACTCAAGTTGGATATCAAAAGAGGGGCATGTTGCATCACCATCCAAGGAGAACAAGTTATAAGGTAGCATGATTGAGCATAATGACCGATACTATCAAGTGGAAGATGAATTTTCACACATTAGTCCACAAGAGGAAGGTGTTGAAAAGAGAATCAAGGAGGCAATTGGTTTCATCCAAGAAAGAGAAAGGATAGCAAACAAAGATCAACATTTAGAGGCACTTGAAGAACATCAAAAAGATAATCAAAATTTTGAAAAAGAGGAAATCCTTGGTAGACTTTCATTCATGTTGCAAGAAGAGATTCTCAAGAATAAATTGCAAGAAATCCCAAGTGTCCTTGGAGATGAAGGTAATCAAGTGGACAAGTTGAATGGAGAACTTCAAAATATCACAGGTGAATCCAAATATGAAGAACAATTTAACAAGGCACTACAGGGCATCATCTCTACTATGTTTTTTGGGGGGTGTTGAATGATCTAATGAAAGAAATGTGAATGGAATCATTGCCAACAACGTTTCAAGACAGACCAGGTTGTTGCATGTGGCGTGATTCACCATTAGCTTCGACCTCCCGAGATGTTGCCACTTAAGATTGAATTTGACGAACAACTCATAAAAATGTTTGAAGATCCTCCTATCAGTTTTGAAGACACCATGGTTGATGAGATTCCACATGAAGAATTGCAAGATGTTCCTACAAAAAAATCAATTGGCAATTTCATGTTAGATGATGAAGCTTCAAATGTATTTGGTGAGAATATGCAAGATTTGTTGAGAGATGAACCAATTGCTCTCATGGAAGAAGATGATGAATAATTTGGGAGGGTGCTATTTGGTATTGCATTTGAACAACGTGGAGAACTTTTGAAGATCAACTCATCAATGAACCCTTTATTTTTTAGAATATGTTGACAAAGCTACACAAGGATGCATGATTCATGTTACACAAGGATAGGCCGACAGAAGCGATGTTCCATGGACTTGACTTCACGATTGATCTTGCCTTGATCACTCATGAGTTCAATGTTGATGCTAGTAGGATGGTACGTCACCAACTTTGACCTCCTGAAGCTGTGGACAATCAGCAACAAGATTTCCCGTTCGAAGCACACCGGGTTGTTTCTTTCCCTGCTCTTAATTTTGAAAGTTATTATTTTGATTATGGAGATCTAGGGAAGAAAACTTGCATTTGGATTCATCATTGCCTCAATTGTTGATTTTACATGATAATTTTCCTAAATTCGAGTGTGAGGTGACTAAAAAAATTTCATAGTACAAGGATAAATTTGCGAGATTGAGGACCATCACCCAAGCCTTGTTGCTCTTGAACATATTGAGAAACCATGTTAGGTCATGTGTATATATCGACCTTTTGAGTATTATCCTAAGAAGTCGAGTTCGCCCCTGGGCCCCCGGACTAGGCCAAGTTCGAACTGGTCTGTGGTCCAATTCATGTCCGCTTGTGGGTCCAGGCAAGGTCTGGTCCACAGCATGCTTGGATCGGACCAGGGCAAATTTGCAGCGAACTTTGACGAATTTTCGCCCACGGACGGAGTTTAAGTCATTTTTTTGGCATATTTTATAAAGTTTTGACATCCACAACCCTAAAAAGTGAATTTGAAAGGTTTATGTCGAGTTCTCATTCTCATTTGTGGTGTGCAAATAGGTTATTTTGTCTTGAGCAAGAGGAAATAGGTGGTTGAGCAAGAGTTTGGTTGTGCAAGGAGGAGTTGGAAGATTGCTTTGTGGACCTTCTTCAAGTGTTTGTTCCTCATTTCTACACCTTTGCAAGCTTACAATGAGTGGAAGACGTAAGTTCTTGTTCCATTTGCTTTAAGTTTTTGTTTTTGTTTAAACATTATATTTTATTTTCATTTCTCTTTCATTGTCCATTATTTTCCAAAAAATTTCATTCTCGTGTTTTTATATTGAATATGTATACAAATTTCTTGTCATAGGAAAAGGAACTACAATGGCATCTACCTCTTCCTCATTAGGCAATATTGAACAAAGAGTAGAACCCCCTTCTGATTCTCCTTTGTGGGAGTATGTTGATATTGTAAGAGCTCTTCCAGGAGGTGGTGCATTCCGTTGGAAATGTCGGGGTTGTGATGTAGAAAGGAATAGTTCATATTTTCGTGTGGTAGGCCATTTGTGTGGTTTCCCTGAAAGATGAGTCAAGCAATGCCCTGGAAAAAAAGGTGCACCTATACCAAATGCAACAGTATTACAATATATTGCAGAGCATGAGACAGCAGAAGAGAGAGAAGAACATAGTAGACAAATACAGCCACTGGTAGTAAAAGTAAAAAAAACAAAGGGAATGCAACACCCCTCTATAGATGTTGTGATAGAAGATCACCCCTTTTATACTACCTCAACTGGCCTTGATACTGAAAGTGAAACACCCCTTACACACAAAAGAAAGGGACAACTAGAAACTGCATTTCAAATTCAGAGTCGAGAAATTATCAACATTGATGTGGCAAGATGCGTGTATGCAAATGGGTTGCCTTTTAGTGTTGTTCGCTCTCCATATTGGAAGAAGATGTTGAAAAGTGCCAATGAAGCTCCAAGAGGGTATAAGGGCCCCGGTTATGAGAGAGTGCGGACCACCTTGTTGGATCAAGAGGTCAAGGGGATTGATGATCAATTGAAGCCCATAAGGGATTCATGGATTGAGTCTGGGGTATCAATTGTTTCAGATGGGTGGAAAGATGCTAGAAATCGTCCCTTTATCAATGTCTTGGTGGTGTCCCCTAAAGGGGCAATGTTTTTTAAATGCATGGATTGTGAGGGGCAAGTAAAAGATGGGCCATTTATTGCTAATATTCTCATCTATGCCATTAAACAAGTGGATCCTAGAAACGTTGTCCAAGTCATAATGGACAATGCAAAGAATTGTAGAGCTGCTGGTTTGTTGGTTGAAGAGCGATATCAACACATCTTTTGGACACCTTGTGCAGTCCATTCACTCAATCTTATGCTAAAAAAGATTGGGAACAAAATTGGGTGGATCAAAGAGGTGTAAGGAGAGGTTGAGGAAACCCAGATGTTCGTCACAAACCACCACATGACTCAGAGAATATTCAGAATGTTCTCACGTTTGGAGGTACTTAGGGTAAGTGAACTTGAACTCAAGTTAGTAATTTAAATTTAATATGTTGATTGTGTAATGTGTATTTTCATTTTGTTTTAAACTTTAAAGGATGTATGATGTATGATGTATCTAATAGTTGTATTTTTTTGGTTCTACTAATTTATGTGCCAGGTTGCTGAGACTCGTTTCGCATCAAATTTAATCGTCTTGAGACGACTTGTGCAAGTGAAAGAGGCACTTTGCAATATGGTAATCAGCAACAATTGGGCTCTATGGAGGCCAAGCAACAATGAGAGGGCAACCAAAATAAAGCAAAGGATATTGGATGACTCATGGTGGGAACGTGTAGAATATCTCATTAAGTTCACCAAGCCCATTATGAGCGTGCTTAGGTAAACTGACATGGATAGGCCTTGCCTTCAAGAGATCTATGATGGCATAGACTCAATGCTTGAGAAGATCAAGCAAATTGTAAATGAAAAAGAGCAAGATCCTCAAGAGACCTTCTTCAAACAATTGCAAGCAATTGTTGTAGAACGATTGAACAAAATGACCACTCCTCTACATTTGCTTGCCTATGCATTGACACCCAAATACTATAGCACCCAATTTACTGATCAACCAGGAAGGCTACCACCCTATAGAGATGTAGAAGTGTTTGATGGGTACAAGGCAGCATTTGAAAGACTCTTTCCTGATGATGATATGCGATATATGATTACGGATGAGTTCATAGAGTTTGTGAATGCAAGAGGTCTAAGTAATGATGCTCTTCATCATCGGTTTAGGAAGGATGCTCATAGTTGGTGGTAGCTTCATGGCCAAAGATTTCAAATGTTGCAGCCCCTTGCAATTAAAGTTATATCACAAGTAAGTTTTATTTTTTTTATTTAGTTTGAAGTTTACTTTATCTTCATGACTAGCAAGTAATTTTTATTTTATAAGATTAAGTTTTAAATTTATTTTAATTGTTTATTAAATTGTCTTGTCTTCGTAGGTTGCTAGTTCATCTGCAGCAGAAAGAAATTGGAGGACATATTCATTAATCCACTCAGTGAAGCGCAATAGGTTGCAATCAAAAAGAGCGAAGAACTTGGTATTTGTGCATTACAACTTGCGTCTCGTCTCACACAAGAGTAAAGAATACAATGAAAGGGAGACGAAGAGGTGGGATATAAATGCAGGGCTTGCGGACTTGGATGCTTCCACTTCTCAGCTTGCACTTGATGAATGTGAAGATTTTGACGCCAATACTATTATTGGTGCAGCTGACCCCATTGGCCTTAGCTCTATTTCATGACTCAACTAATGCCAATGAAGAAGAAGAAGATGATGATGATGATGAAGATGAAGAAGAAGAAGATGATGAAGAAGAATAGAATATTAATAAATTATTAATCCATTAGTTGAACTTCAAACAATGATACTTGAACTGATGTTATGATTTAATTTTAATGTTTTGAATTTGAATCTTTGATGTTGAACTTGAACTTGAAGTATATGATGGTATGGTCATGATTCATGATGCTATAATTACAAGTGTTTTTGTTGTTTAAATGTTTTTATGATACCATGTGAATTTTAATCTTAACTCATGCTTCTAGGCTGCATAAACATGTGTATATATATATATATATATATATATATATATATATATATATATATTTTACATATTTTTGTACTAATAAACCTGAACCCAAACCCCTTTTCAAAATTTTGCCGTACCGGCGATCCTTCGAACCCGAACCCAAACCGACATCCTAGGTATTATCCCTTAAGAGTCTTGTATATGGTTAGAGTAGGTTTGTGTTGAACCATTTGGTTCAAGAGGGTTTATCATATTTCTGCATTTATATAGCATACAAAAGCATCTTGACTCGTAAGCATCTTACATCATGTGTGATCTCTCTTCTACATTATCTTATTGTCATTATATATGCATTGATCTTATACAAAAAGTCAAAACTTGCAAAAAGACAGGTTGAGGTCTTCCATGGTGTCAAGTTCCCAGCTTTAGGAGTTGCATGTCTTGGTATAATGTCTGATTGGGGTCCTCAAGGTATCGAAGAAGAGATGATCCAAGATATAGAGAGGTAGGGTGTGGGGCTGAGTGCTAGCATTGGTGACTGGGCTTTGTGCAAAATAAAGTCTAAAAGTGGCAGGGTTCTTTTGGGTGTTCTTGGTGATCTAACCTGATACTGTAAAAATTACTATAATTTGGCCAAGATTTTGTCATGTTTAGATGTTGAATCATTAAGCATTGATATGAGGCTTTTGGTTTCCAACACCCGTTGTCACATATATAATCAGTTGTCATTTACAGGAGGGCCCCAATGGAACCCTCACTGCTTAATCAAAATACTCTAATTCTTTAACAGGGCCCATCAAATTAATTTCCACAAAGCTATAAAACTAATGTCCAGGGTGGTGGTACCCTAAATTTTGAGAATTTAGAAGTCTCAATCCATTATCAAGAAGCATGTTTCTCCATACTAAAAAAATCAAAGGAAGAAAGCGTTATGACACAAATAAATAGAACTAACTAATCAAAGCCTTCAAAAAATGTTGGAATTTCGACCTGCTACAAAAATGATGCCGACAGAGGCTGAAGATGGTCGAATTTTAAAAATCTAAAAACAACCCAGTTCGGAAAATCATATTTCCTATCTCCAGTAGAAATATTAGCTTTTCACAAGGTGTTTTGGCTTTTCGGCCAAAGCCAAATCCAAAATTTAGGTAATTATTTTTTAGTTAATTTATTGTTTTTTCAAAATAATTTGTAATAAGGGTTGTGTCTTTTCACCCTAAAGAGGTGTGAAAGCTACTCAAACACATATATATACATAATGTAAAATGTAAAGAGAAAAGACAATACAATATAATACAATTTCACATATTTGGATAGTTTTTAATCAACAAGTGTAACATGGACCTGGATGTACTATTTTTTTCAAAATCAATAAAGATAAGTCCTTTTTCTTTCACATGTGTAATAGTTTCATTATCATTTTACAATTAGTCCCTCAGATAAATCAATAGAGCTTCTTCAAAGTGACAGTTTGATGTACATACTTCCTGATCCGGTTCATAGTCTTTATTATCAATTGGTTTTTCTCATTTTGCATGGTTAAATTTTGTTATTTGAGGCCTCAATCAATTGGTCTGTCATTTGAGATGTAATATCCTTTTGAAATATCTATGAACTTGTTTCAAGGTTGCATGTTCATTTCATAACACCTTTGAAGTGATAAGTTTTCTTGTAAAATTGTCTCTGAGGTTGAACATAAGATTGGAAGGATCTTGACTCTATTGCTCATGATAGAATAAGGCACTAGTCTAATCATTATTTGGATTATAGTTATTCTGTTCATTGTTATAGTTTTGTGGTATCTTATTTATCTGTTCATTTCAATTTACATACATATTTACACAACATTCTTTCAATTACTCAAAGTATTTCACTTACAGTTTATGATATATTGCTTTCAGTTAGATTTTTTTCAAGTGCCTTGCCATACTTGAGAGAGAGGGTTTGAGGTGTATTCTATCTGCTATAAAAAGCCTTAAGACTTGAAGGATAAGTTTAAGGTATAGGCCTACCAGCCTTGGTTCTGCAGAGCCAGAA
>MU225022.1:85732-104417 GCA_018584345.1 Thuja plicata | reverse complement strand
CTCAACTGATAATTTTTCTTGAGAAAGTATGTGAGGAATTGAGAAAAGAAAAGAATAATGACATAGAGGAAGAAAATTCAAATCAGGTTGAAGAAGAATATGTACATGGTAAGATTTGTATGGAGACGGGTATCAATGGCCATGATGGTGAGGAAGAAAATATCCTCAGTACAGAACAAATTTCAGATTTGTTGGATGTTGAATATCATAAGTATGTTCAAAAGAATGGTTTAAATTTTTCCTATAATCATCAAGATGGGCATGATTAGGTTATATTTGATACAATAAAATCTTGAAAGAGTGAAACATTTGATGAAGGAAATATGTTTACGAATGGTTTTGAAAAATATGAAGAATTTTCTGGATATGGACCATGTGTTAATCCATTATGTGAAATAAATGAAATCTCTCCGGACTATGAAGGTGAATTGGATACAATATATGAGCATGAAGAATTTTTAACAAAGATAATTGATGAAGAAATTTTTCTTGAAACAGATGGTGATAAGTTTTTGATTGAGCCTGATTTGGATACTATGCTAGAGGATATAAATACTCTACCAGGAATTGATTATAAGAATGATTCAGCCAATTTTTTGCAAAATCAAAAAAATATGTTGCAAAATGAAGGGGAAAAACAGATTTATGGCATTCAGATTCTTGGTCAATATGATGAATCTCTATATGATACAAAAGGTGATTTTGAGTATTCCTCAGAGGCAGTGAGGAATGATAAAATCTCAGATGAGCAGAGGATATACTGGACTAATACTTGTAGAATTGGTAATCTTCGAATCAGACATAAGGGAAGTTACAACAGTCTATTCCCAGTTTGAATGACACAGGCAGTATTTGACCATGAAGGATGTTATGAACAGGTGGATCAAAATAGTAATCTGACCAATAATGATACATTTAGAATGATCTTGTTGCTAAAGGATCATAATCAAATATTTGATAGAGGAAAGAAAACAATGTTCATCTTTTTGGGGCCTGGGGCCACCAGATTTCACTTTGCATCAGATTAAGTGTGAATACTTGGTCTGCTTCTCCAGAGATAGCTGGAATCTCGCTATGCTCACAGGGAGCATACGTCCCCAGAAAGAGCCACTGGTGGTACCCTAAATTTTGAGAATTTAGAAGTCTTGATCCATTATCAAGAAGCAAGTTTCTCCATACTAAAAAAATCAAAGGAAGGAAGCTTTATGACACAAATAAATAGAACTAACTAATCGAAGCCTTCCAAAAATGTTGAAATTTCGACCTGCTACAAAAATAATGCCAACAGAGGCTGAAGATGGTCGAATTTTAAAAATCTAAAAACTACCCAGTTCGAGAAATCAAATTTCCTATCTCTAGCAGAAATATTAGCTTTTCACAAGGTGTTTTGGATTTTCGGCCAAATCAAATCCAAAAGTTAGGTAGTTATTTTTTAGTTAATTTATTGTTTTTTCAAAATAATTTGTAATAAGGGTTGTCTTTTCACCCTAAAGAGGTGTGAAAGCTACTCAAACACATATATATACATAATGTAAAATGTAAAGAGAAAAGACAATACAATATAATACAATTTCACATATTTGGATAGTTTTTAATCAACAAGTGTAACATGGACCTAGATGTACTATTTTTTCAAAATCAATAAAGATAAGTCCTTTTTCTTTCACATGTGTAAAAGTTTCATTATCATTTTACAATTAGTCCCTCGGATAAATCAATAGAACTTCTTCAAAGTGACAGTTTGATGTACATACTTCCTGATCCGGTTCAGTCTTTATTATCAATTGGTTTTTCTCATTTTGCATGGTTAAATTTTGTTGATTGAGGCCTCAATCAATTGGTTTGTCATTTGAGAAGTAATATCCTTTTGAAATATCTCTGAACTTGTTTCAAGGTTGCATGATCATTTCATAACACCTTTGAAGTGATAAGTTTTCTTGTAAAACTGTCTCTGAGGTTGAACATAAGATTGGAATGATCTTGACTCTGTTACCCGTGATAGAATAAGGCACTGGTCTAATCATTATTTGGATTATAGTCATTCAGTTCATTGTTATAGTTTTGTGATATCTTATCTATCTGTTCATTTCAATTTACATACATATTTACTAAACATTCTTTCAATTACTCGAAGTATTTCAGTTTACAGTTTATGATATATTGCTTTCAGTTAGATTTCTTTCAAGTGCCTTGTCATACTTGAGAGAGATTGTTTGAGGTGTATTTTATCTGCTATAAAAAGCCTTAAGACTTGAAGGATAAGTTTAAGGTATAGGCCTACCAGCCTTGGTTCTACAAAGCCAGAATTGCAGAGGGTTCAACCTTTCCTTGGTTGAATCTTGTTAGTTGGCCAAATCACTTGAGTTTCCTAGCATTAGATCGGCAAGTCCATAGGAAATCCAATTTGTTGATTTGAGCACCAACACAGGGCACTTGGAATAAACCCACAAGCCAGATGAGACAATATATACATGCCCCAGACAGCTATTGTCTTAACTTTTGGAGAGCATCTTGATATAACCTTGGTAACTTTGGGGCCTTTAATATCCTTCACAAACTGGATGTAAAAATCCCACATACTTTCAAGACCCAGTTCTTAAGCAGGGATGCTTCCAGCAAGTATTACATTGTATCACTTTAATTATATTAAAAATACTAACAATACGATTGGAATAGCAGAATTAAACATAATAAACTCTATGAAGTGGATCGAATATGGCTTTCTACAAGAAAAAAATGGAGTAGCATTTTAATGATTGTAGTGTGACTTCAAGTTCAACAGGTTATGATCTACTGGTGAGATGGGCAGAGTAATTCCATGATATGATCTGACTTCAGCCTCTGCTAAGCATGACCCTCATTGAAAACAACTGTATGAGCCAAATACTGAAGTAGGCTGCAGTCAAGTATCAAATAAATTTTCAAGGAAAAATAAAATGCACTCATGCCCAACCTGCAGCAAACCGTAAGGAACAGATCTCAAGGAAAATGGAGATATGTTGTCAGCTATTGATTAAAATGCTGATTTTAAAGATGTTGAACATAATGGGGAGAAAAAAAGTCTCAAATGAGGCAGATATGGGCCTGCAGATGTCAGGGAAAAACATGCATGTGGTTCCTCTTACCTCCTTGTGTAAACAAAATCTGGCAGGTAGGGTTGAAGCCCTGCATAAAGAAAAAGTTCCTGTGGTTTAACATTCTTCTTGTCCCTTTGGGAAGAGGAGACAAAACCTGAAGATAGCAAGGACGTTAAGGCATCTATGGCAAATCATTTGATAAGGATGAACATCATTGCATATACTGGTGAGCCTCCAATTCTTTCTTTAGGTCATGAAGTTTTTGTATGAGGAAAAAAATTCTCAAAGTGAGGCTTAATATGTAGATTTAATGCCTTTAACCTTCATGCCTGGATTTCAATAAACTGATCAGACAAGATTAAAGGAAATATTGGAATATATCCAAGTACCCAGGGTTTCTTTGTTTTGCTGTGTAAAACAGTAGATGATAAATCTTATAATTTAGAAAAAGAACCTTGGTCATAGGAAAAGAATGTTTAGTTAGTGAAGCCATGATTTCCAGCTTTTAAACCAATGATAGAGACTTTCTTAGCTATGCCAATTTGGATTAGGCACCCATATCTTCCTCTGCAGTTTTGGGTGGATGCCTATTTTCAAGGAGAAAAAGAACCTTGGTCATAGGAAAAGAATGTTTTGTTAGTGAAGCCATGATTTCCGGCTTTTAACCCAATGATAGAGACTTTCTCAGTTATGCCAATTTGGATTAGGCACCCATATCTTCCTCTGCAGTTTTCGGTGGATGCCTGTTTTCAAGGAGAAAAAAAACCTTGGTCATAAGAAAAGAATGTTTTGTTAGTGAAGCCATGATTTCTGGCTTTTAACCCAATGATAGAGACTTTCTCAGTTATGCCAATTTGGATTAGGCACCCATATCTTCCTCTGCAGTTTTGGGTGGATGCCTATTTTCAAGGAATAGGTAATTTCCCAGGGCTATTTTTAGTAACAGACCACAAACTGATGGATTAATACATTCAATTTCTGCATACATTCAGGTGGAACTGAGTATTTCTAAAGGTTTACAGTTTAACTGATAAAATATGGTTATGCATGGAAGATAGGATATGGAAGCAAGTCTTAGACCATGAAAGGATCCTTCTAAGTGCCAAAAATGCTTCCAGGTAGATCATATCACAACAGAGAGCATTGTGGTTAAGCCAAAAAATCAGGCTACATGGTGGAAAGGAACCCACTTCTCCCAATTGACCCTATTTCTATGGATGATTAGGAGAGAAAAGAACCCAATTTTAATTCAGCCCCTCTAGACACCAGGGCTGTGGCTGAGCAGATTAATGTGGCAGATTCTTTCCTGCCTTTTCCTTAAAAAATTTCACATATGATCCACTCTCCTCTGATCCCAGCAAACCTCATAGGAGGAATCTCAAAGGAAAGCTAAACAAAAGGCACTGGTTAATTTAGCAAGCAATCTGGGATGGTCACAGAAAAAATCAAATAATATTCAAGAGCAACAATCTCTCTTGAAACCCATGCAACAAAAGATGTCAATTGGAAGGCATCAGGTAGTGGGGTGGCCTGCTGATATGTTAAATGAAGAGGAATAGGATGCATATGCTCATTTAAAGTAATTTTATTGGCAACAATAAATCAATCTTGTTATTATTTGTCTTATTTTACAGTAAATGATGTGGATGGGACTAAAACAGTATGGACTGAATTAAAGCAGAAGAAGCAGTCTGTTTAAAGACAATCTAGTACTCATATGGTTCTAACTTCTAAGATCACAGAACAAAAAAAGTAAAAGTAATTGTCGGGCCTTATCTTGTAGTTTGGCCAGGGTGGTTTAGTTGATTTTATAAATGTTGTGTCCTTTAATTTTGAAGGGAAGGGGTCCCATTTATAGAACCCTAACATTTTAACTGAAAAATGTATCCCATTAATTTTCAAATAGTGATACTATAAAATTGACAGTGCACTCCCCAGTGGGATGAGTGTCTATCAACTAAAACAAATTTTACTAGACTGTGTACTGATTTGCAGATTGAAAACATTTGTATAGTGACTTGTGGACAGAACAGCATTTCAAAAAGGAAATCATGACTTCAGAAAGAGGTACTGGGACAGAAAATTGATATTATCGAATGATTCATCTTACGAGTTTCACAAACTGAACCACTCGCACTTATGAGAGATTGCCAGTGTTGAATAGCTAATAGTGAGATATGGCCACTCGTGAATAACTACTACTGAGACACAGGATTATTGAAGGAAGTCAATTCCGAAAACACTAAGTAATAATATCATATAAGATTAGCTTAATTGTTAAGGTATAGGGAATTTCATTGTGGAGCCCAGGTTCAAATTCCCAGAAAACATGGTAAAGTATGGTTAATATACTGCATGCAAATCATTTACGTCAAGGTGAGAACAAGTTGTATTACAAGGGAAATTTACGTGGGATCATGAGAGAGAGAGAGAGAAGCATCCGAGAACACTGAATTGCAATGGGCCCATATACATAATGTCAAATGGGCTAAACTCAAGTGATAAAATATCAGCGATTTCATGGTAGATCACCAAGTTCAAATTCAACGTAACAATATAATATGTTAAGTTGTGGTAAAATACCATATCCAAGAAGAAATGCCCCCATGTCAACGGGCTAAGGCCAGAGGTTGCATTACAAAGGAGATTTAGCAGACAGTAAAAGAGTGAAAATGATATCCAATCATGCTGACTTGCAAAAGTCACGTACATAATGTCTAATGCACTGAGTTCAAGTGATAAAATTATGAGGGCTTTCATAATATAGCCCCTAGTTCAGCTGGAGGAAACGGTATAAAATGTTGAAATTGGGTAAAATACCACATCAAACAAGAAATCCACACCTAAAGGGAAAATCAACCAAAGAAAACAATAGGCGTATTTCTCTTTGAAAGGGAAAGTAAATTCAAAAACTTGAGAATGCATAATGTAAACAAGAAGGAAAGTGAAAGTAACCTGGACCGAGCGACATTGCCACATTCAGAGCATTTGGGCTTATTGAGGCCTCTCAAACTCTTTGGTGCCTCCACTGAATTAGTGCGCGGCGTGGTGTGAGCGGTAGAAGGGCTTGGTGTTAGTATAGCTGGCGACAAAAGAGGAGCTGTTGTTTGAAGAGAGGGCTTTATAACTTCTTCTGCCTCTGCTGATCCAACCTTCGTTGCCACAGCCGCTGATTTGCTTGGACTTGGAGTTGCAGGAGTTCCATTACCGTTGATATTATTACTTGCTACCTCCATGATTTTTTTCCTTGTCCCTTCTTTTTTCTTGCGTTTCCTCCTGTACGCAATAGGAAGCTCAAAACGGAATTTTTTTATAAATGGGATATTCCATAAAACCCAATTTGGAAGAAGATACTGCGGTTGAGATACCCAGAATACAACACCTGAGAAATTCTGCCGCAGTATTAGAAGGGTATTTCAGGTTCAATTTCGCCGGCTAACTCGTTTGGGGGAATTAAGGATTTGTAGACTGCCTAGGTTTAACATTTCATATAGGCCCCGTTTGTTTGCAGGAATTGGAATTGAGTGAAAACCTTATTATCACAAAATCAGGTTTTGAAATCCTGGTTTTGCATCTTGGGGAATTGGAATTTGACTCAAAACCTTATTATATCAAAACCAGGGTATGATTTCTAATTCCATCTATTAGTAGGAAGATGATGCCACTCATTTTGGTGTCTAAACCTGGTTTTACTTGACAAATCCAGAATTGCAATTTAGAGAAACAAACAGGGGATTTGCAAAAACGAGAAGTGTCACTCCCAAAACCGGGAAGTGTCACTTCCAATTCCTGCAAACAAACGGGGCCTATGGCGTTAAGTAAACGTAACTTATGTCGAGATATATCCTTGTATTTAACTAGAAAAGGTACACACAGGGAAGCTATAAATTTAATTTGACTCTATAAATTAATTTAATGACATTATGTTTTTATGTTTAAAAATTAAAAACATACCCAAAAAAATCATTTTTTTTGTTACTTGAAAGTTAAAATTTTATATTTTTTTAAAAATACAAGTGATTCTTTGAAAATAATTAGAAGATTCCCTTTATGTTAAAAGAATGTATTTAGTATGTTGATCTAAAAAAATGCGAGTTAAAACTGTAAAAATATGAAATTTTGTTGATCTACAGTGGCAAGGAACTAGGGTTCCTTTCGTAAACTGTGTTAGCCAGAATCAATGGCATCTCCTTGCGAACAATTGCTCTGATACACCTCCTTTTGTGAAAGGGGTGAATCGAACTACTTTGGGAAAAAGAAAATCTGATGTTTATACTGAAAATAGACCTTCGAACCCATCTATGAATGGGGGATGGCAAACGGTTTGCTCTAGGAAGGCTAGATGACAAATAAGGGCACAGACCATGTATCAAAATTATGCTTCAAGGGATTTTGGTGACACATTAACACTGAGTGAAAGGAGTAGGGCTCTTCCGCCAAAACCTATTAATCGAAGTAAATCTTTGGTTAGTGGCAATACTCTTGCTACGGTGCCAAACAGAATTCCATTAGGGCGGAGAATAAACCCTAAGAATCTTGGGGCTCATCCTTTTGACAAGCAAAATTTGTGAAGCAGTGCAAATGAGGTCTATAGAACGGACAAGGATTTTATTCTGCTAGTCTGGGATAAACATGACAGTCAAGCTATCCTGACAATCTGAAGCGGACAAAATCAATCCTTTGAGAATATAAGAGTTTGGTGGGAAAAAAACTCTTCCCAACCAGGTAAATGTATCTCTTCTAGGTAATAATGTTTTGTTTATTTTATGCAAAATGCAAAAGTTAGGAAAGAAATCTTATTCGGTAATATTAGATTATTTAAAGGGTATTGCTTCCATTGCTTTAACTGGTCAATAAATTTTAACCCTTATTCATATAATCCTACAAGGTTTCCAAAATGAATTAATAAAGGGTGGATACTAGTAGAATGCCGCTTGTCTATCATTATAAATGATATTGGGTCTAAATGGGGAACCTTTTTAGGCTGTGAGGGTATTTCTGATGAGGATAAATCTAAGGATGTTAAAATACTTGTTGAGATTGATTTTAATATTAAAACCCTAGATCCGCAAGAATTTATTACAGTAAAGGTAGTTGGGTTCTAAAACCCTCATTTTATGAGGGCATTATAGACGAAACGGATATCATCCGTAAAAGAGGGGTAGTGGATGCAATTCTTGCAAACTGTAATCCGATACGAATTAGCAATAATGATACAGAACCAGGAAAGTCAAACAACAAAAGGGAGGAACCAATGGAGAAGGCAATATAATAGATATAGAATGTAGTTGAAGTAATATATATAGAAGAATGGAGAATGGTGCCAATGGAAAGGTAGCACAGGAAGTGAAATTCATGAACATGGGGGAAAGCTTAAAATAAGGATCTTGAAAGATGCATCCCCACCAATGTTGTCTCCTCCACAATTTGGGGTTTTGATAAAAATGAACAGCAACAAAGGGGGATTTATTGTTGAATTAGAGGATAGACAAAATCATCAAAAGAAATCTAGGATTGATAAGGTACAGAAAAAATATCTATCACATGACAAGGTGTCCTTAGATCAACTAAGAAAAGATAAGTTTCTCTTTCAAAAAGAGATCAAGAGACAACTTGACACCACAAATTTTGAGATGTAGGGGGTAAATCAAGAACTAATAGTTTCCCCTGATAAAGACTAGAAAAAGGATAAACCAACATAAGTTAGCCACCAAATCGAGGCGTTAGAGAAACAATTCATGCACACCTCCCAGGTTAGTGCAGTCCATAAATAAGTTAGCAACGTGCACGAAGTATTAGAGGAACGAATAAAAAATAGGCAAGAAGAAAATACCGTATATGAAGTAGATACAAAGATAGATAGTGAAGAAGAAGACATCCAAGAGGACATCGAGGAATATAGAATGGAAAAACAACAATGAAGTCAGAGCAATTACGGAACAAAATTAAATTAGGGATGAATTGGGAGAGGATCTCGAGGAAGGAGAACTAAGAGAAGGAAACTCAGTAAATGACAAAGCATTAGATGGGGTAGAACTGGTTATAGGAATGGGTGAATTAAGGTTATTACAGCTGGATTCAGGAAAATCTAGGCATGATTGTGCTAAATCCCCAAAGAAAAGAGGTAGGAAGTCTTTAAATGAGCTTTGTAATAAGGATGGCTTGGTTGTTGATCAAACAAAGATCACTACCATGTTTAACGTAGGGAAGGGGAAGTTCCTTCCCACTTCACAGTGAAGGTAATAACTTGGAATGTTAGGGGCATGAATGCCCCTAACAATAACATTTGATCAAACGTTGTATTTTCTCAGCGAATGTAGATTTGATCATGATTCAAGAGACTAAGTTAATAAAATAGAATCATTAGCATTCGACAAAAAGATAGGATGTTGGAAGTGGAAATTCGCTAAAGCAGGTGGAGCCTCTAGCGGGTTGGGATTGTTATGGGATCCTAGAAAAGTATTAGTTGAATTCTTAAATAGAAGCAAGAATTGGATGTTTGTTGAGGTTAGGAGTTTTTTCAATAATCTTAACTTTATTTTATTCAACATTTATGGTCCTATCCCAACTCAGCAGAAAAATTTATGTTGGGAAGAAGTAGGGAATCAATTGAACATGCTCTCAAGAAAGAATTGCATCATGGGGGGTGATTTTAATGCAATTATAAATCTCTCACAAAAAACTGGGGGATTGAGGAGAGAACCTCAATCACTAATTGATTTTAGAGCATGGACTGAACACCATAATATAATGGACCAGATTGTTGATAAATTAGCTAGATTCTTGTTCAAAGGTAATTTGGCTTACTTCAACCACAATGTTAAGGCATCGATCCTTCCTAATTCCTGATCAGATCACTTTCATGTTGAGTTGGACATTATTTAAGAAGCAAATTCCAAATGGTGTCCCTTTAAATTTGAAAAAATGTGGATGAACAATGAGAACTTTTGTGAGATGATCGAGCAGTGGTGGAAAGAAGAGGAAATGATTGGTTCTAAATTGTTTAGATTCATAACCAAATTAAAAAACATAAAAAGAAAAATATTGTTATGCAATAGGGAGTAGGGAGTAGTTTGAAAACATCTTTGTTGCCAAAGAAGAAATAGAGACAAAAATAAGAAATTTAAATGGAGAAATTATTAAACATGGTATGGATCAACCAAGGTATCTAAAGGAGAAAGAGTTAATGCAAAGGTATGAAGATATATTGGCAAAAGATGAGATATTCTGGAGGCAAAAATCCAGGGAAACTTGGTTAGTTGAAGGCAATAAGAACACAAAATTCTTCCACAATTGTACTAAATTAAGGAATGTTATTAAAAGAATAACCAAAATAAAGAACTCAGTAGGTCAGTTAGTGGAAAATCCATATCAGATTGCAGCTAATATAACTGACTTTTACAAAGATATACTAAATAACCATGAAGGATCCAATATTGATGCTCAAAAGAGAATTCTCATAAATATTCCAAAGCTTATAACTAAAAAGAAAAATAAGAAACTGAATAGTAAATTCACATATGAGGAAATAGAAACTTCCCTCATACATATTCATCCAAATAAGGCCCCGGGGCCAGACAATTTTCCCGCCTGCTTCTTTAAAAATATTGGCATTTATTAGGCCAAGAGATGGTAGAAGCATTAGAGAAAATGATAAATTCTAGTAGGTTATTAAGAGAGATCAATAATACATTCATCACATTAATACCAAAGAAAGAGAAGTCAGAAAACCTGGAGGACTATAGACCAATTTCGTTGTGTAATACTATTTATAATCTATTGGCAAAAGCACTAGCAAATAGATTGAAAATACTTCTACCCTATATCATAGTTGAAGAACAAACAAGCTTTGTTTTGTGCAGATCCATATATGATGAGATCATAATTGCTCAGAAAGTTATACATTTGGTACAACAAACAAAAAATAGAGTATGTTAATAAAATTAGACATCAAAAAGGCCTATGACAAAGTTGACTAGAGATTTATGTGTAAATGCCTTGAGTCCTTTGGTTTTTCCAAGCAATGGATCAATCTGATTTTAGAATGCATTGCTATGCTTAGGATGTTTGTATTAGTCAGTGGTACCCCAGAAAGATTTTTTGAAATAGCTAGAGGTCTTCGACAAGGAGACCCCATCTCCCCATTTTTGTTCATTGTAATGAAAGAGGCTCTAGGTAGGACTATCTCTAGCTATCAGCAACATGGACTCATTAGAGGGTTAAAAATAACTAGTACTCTTCCTGCAACAACTCATCACCAATTTGTCGATGACGCACTTTTATTCAGGGAGGGAAATATACAAGAAGCAAAACATACAAAGGACATATTGAATTGGTTTTTTTAAGGCTTCAGGGCATGTAGTCAGCCAAGAGAAGTATGAAATATTTTTATTTAACGGCAACAATCGCATAGAAAGTGAAATTACCAGAATTTTGTGATTAGGAAGGGTGAGTTGCCTAGTAAATACTTTGGTATTCCAATGGATAGCGGAATCAAATCCACTAATTTATGGGACGCTTTGCTTGAAAAAATAGGTAATAATTTTTAATCATGGAAAGGAAAATGGTTGTCTCAGTCCGAGAGAGTGATCATAATAAAATCAGTGTTATCAGCCATCCCTTTATACCAGATGTCTTGCCTTCCCCTTCCAACCAGTATTAGAACAAATTTGAAAAGCAAGATGAGAACATTTTATTGGTAGGGATCCTCATATAAGAAGAAGAATGTCCTACTAGCATAGGATAAGATATGTAAAACAGAAGAAGACGATGGAATAGGCTTGAGAAAATTGGATATCCAAAATAGGGCATTAGGGGCTAAATTAGTCTAGAAAATGTATAAATGTCCTAATCTTAAATGGGTAAGGATTATCAACCATAAGTATTTGGATAGCCATGACCCTTTAAGAATATTTAGGACTTCTTCCCCCAAAAGGGTCAAGAATTTGGAACTTCCTTTTTTATTGCAGATCTATTATAACAGAGTAACTTACCTAGGATATTAAGGATGGTAGTAAGGCCCTCTTTTGGGATTACTCTTGGGGGGGTCACCAACCAATTAGTAATACAAAAAACTTCCAAATAGAAAAAAAAAAGTTATTATTAACCAGTGGGGTAAATATGTTAAGGATTATTTGACGTATGACTTGAATAGTTCAATTTTGGGATGGAAATGGAAAACATTGGATAATCTGAATCTTTATGTACATGAAATAGATGCTTTAAAAAGGATCCTTAGAGATAGAACCATGGATATCAGAAGTGGGGAAAACAGTCTCATTTGGAATGGTGCAAAAATGAGAGAGTACAATACTAGAGATGGATATGGGTATCTTAACACTAAGAGGGAACATCCTAAAATTGAATTGCCAACCAAACTTCTCTGGGATTAAAAAAAATGCTCTCCCAAAGCTTACATTTTCCTTTTAGTTGCACTTCAGGATAAAATTATTATAATGGATAAGTTTAGAAAAATGGGATATTGTGGAACAAACAGATGTTCATTGTGTAAAAATAATGAAGAGACACTGGATCCCTTAATGATAAACTGTGAATATATTATCTAGTGTTGTAAATGGCTTATGAAGAAGATGGGATGGGAGACAACTCTACCTGATAGAATCTTACTCTTTATGCAAAGTTGGCCCCTACATTTCAGTTTTGGAGTATATGAGATGTTATGGATCATTGCCCCTTCAATTATTCTCTGGGAGGTATGGAAAGAGAGGAATAGAAGGATATTCAAGGAAAAACATATTAGTAGAGAAAATATAATAAACAAAATCTAAGCATCAATTATTGAAGTTCCCAATAGTAGGCTAAAGGCTGGACAAAATAAAGATGTAACATTTACTAGCAGAGATGAAAAACTAAGAAGGAATTGGTGTGGATTAGTGATTCCCCCATATATTGGAACACGTGGAGTAATCTCAAAAGAGAAAAGAAGTAAGTGTAAATGGATTTGTCTTCAATTTGGTTGGTTTAAACTAAACTTTGATGAGGCATCAAGAGGCAACTCGAGTATTGCTAGGATAGATTGTATAGTTCACCATTGGATTGGGTGTGATGTGGAAAGATTGGATAGACCAATTGGTATTCAAAAAAACAATATGGTATAGATGATGGCATTGGTAGAAGGCCTCCTCCTTTGCAAAGATTTGGGGAAAAATAAATTAGCAATTGAAGGAGAGTCTAGTTTGATAGTCAATGCCTTAAGGAAAGGCAAGACTCCGAATTGGAAATTGAATAGTCTGTTGGAGAAAACAGTAGAACTATTAATTTTTTTTAAGAAATTTACCATTAACCACATTTATAGGGAAGGTAACTCCAAAGCAGACCTGCTAACCGATAAAGGGGTGAATGGTTGTTGGGTTGAAAACATTGGCTAGGAAATTGGAAATGATATGCATTCGAGAATCCCTTGCTCTAATTATTTAAGAAATAATTTAACTAGACTTAATAGAGAAGAATGTTTAATGGATATGTGCTAATTTTTGGTCTATTATATATGATTAAATAGGTTCATAGGAATTCAAATACCTTTTTGACATTTACATAAGATCAATTATTATTATTATATACACCAAATTGGTGGAACCTTTAAGAATTCTCGAGAAAGTGAAATGGAGTTACGAACGTGCATTTATGAATTTTAATGAGAGTAAATCCATTTCAAATAATTATTGTCCCTCTCACCTGTGAAATCATGTGAAAGGGCCCAGATGTAATTAAATATTAACATAAGAAGGTGAGTTGTTTAAATAAGTTGCGGGTCTAGTTTATGACTGCAACTTGGTGAAGCTTAGGACGAAGAATTAATCAAGTCTACAATGAGTTTGGTACGAGAAGGGGAATCTAGGCTCATGGAATTTAAAGGAGGAATTAAACCTGAACAATGGGGAAGAATTCTCAATGATATGGACGATTTGGCGAAACTGGTAGTTAGGACCATCATGGGAGAAGAAACAATAAATTTTGTATTGCATTTAAAGGTAAATTATGATATACCAACTACCTTTTTTTCTTTGCTTATTATCCTAGGAACGTCAAAGAAGGATGTCATAATGCTTTGTAGAAGGGTGTTTCATGAAGAGTGGCTAGAAAGATTGGAAATTATGGTTAGAAATGTTGATGAGAACTTCATGATTCCATGTCCTAAAAATTATGTTGTCGGGGGAGACATTAATCCCAAAGTAGATGTGGTTAAAAGGTCGCTATTTATTATCAAGGACATACAACTCTTCGAAGCCAAGAAGAAGGACATAAGGAGAAGTGAAAATTTCTTAATGAAATGGTTCCATCTAAACCTACCACGGAGAATCATTGGTGGAGAGAATATATGACGGCTTCAGGGTATGAGATGCCTGAGGATATGCTATACTTTAAAGTTGAAAGTATTCAAGTAATTCCCCCTATCATTATGAAACCTTCAAAAAGAGGTAACACGGTGGAGCCAAATGTCAACATGGCAGGTGATGTGGAGGAGGGTCTGTCAAATGTAGTAAACTCTTATGTTGATGCTAGTTTACTAGAGGAGTAGTAATAGTTAGCTATTATAGACAATATAGAAAAAACAATTATGGGTGCCCTAATTTTGTTAAGTTATAGGGAAATACTACATTTATAATTTGTGTTCCTATATTGTTGATACTCTCGCATATGGATGTTTTACAAACTTTGTAGACCTCTATATTATATAATATAAGTTGGTTTTACTAATTTTTTATGGTTTTATGCTTTGATTGGTTTTAGCAGATAAATGTAATGGTGGAATGCATAAATATATGGTCCTTTCATAAATTTATAATTTTGGTAGGCTGCATGAATTGCCCCTTAAAGTGACATATAGCAAATTTGGTGAAATGAATGTTAAATCTTGGCATGGTAGAAAGAAGTTGTTCTGGGTAGGGATAAGGGGTGATTAATTTAAAGCAGCTAATCCTCTAATAATATTACCATCGTCTCTATGAAATTAAGAAATGAGAAGGGTCTATATCTTCATTTTAATCATAAGTGAAAGTGTGTGGGATGGCATTTTAATCATAAGTGAAAGTGTGTGGGATGGCCTTTCCCTAGTGGTCTAGAATGAGATGTTTTCCCCTCTACGTTATTTATTTACATATTAATGTTTATGATGGCTTGTGAATTTTGGTATCATATGATTTTAACAATGCAAATGTAAGACCTCGGGCATATGTTTTTGGTTGAGTTTTTTTATGTCAGTCGCTATCATAATTGAAAGAGGATTTTAGTAGGTAAGTCACAGTTAACCTTCAATAGTTAAACATTGGGTAAGCAGTTCTTTTCTCATACCATTGAATAATGAAGAGACTATGAATGGTTTTTAAGGGAATCAATAGGTTAAAACACCTCTCTTAATTTAGCTATGAAGGAAGATAAGAAAGAAAGATTAAAAATATATAGCATAGCGCAGGACAATGAGCCTCCTTCTAGGTTTCAGTTACTCTAGCTAGTCTGGTTAATGTTACTATTTGGCTCAGACATTATGGAATACCAAAATTGTAGTAAAATGGTTATTGATACCTACTAGGAGTGAATATTTTGTTCGGTACTCCAAAATTACTAACTAGTGTATGCTAAAATTGACGATGATCATCTCTTATGTTCTCTCTTGTTTTTTATGGGCTAGTGGTCATGAAGATCTTGATAAAATATGTATGTCATAAGTATATTCTCTATATAAAGGATGAATAGTATTATCTCTAGAGTTGTAATATGAGTATGGGATGTATACTTTTACTAAGTATGGGATGTAATATGAGACGAAGCAAATAGTACAAGAGCCTTGGAAATAATCAGGGAAAATTGACAGATAGCAGAAGAATATGTGTTGCAAATGTTTGTATTCTGTAATATTTCCATAGGATGTAATATGAGGAAATTTTAAAATCCTCATCACTACCTTGTATTTGCAAAATAGAATGTTTGTAAAATAATGCAATTATAAGATTCTTTCTTTTTGGGGCAAGACTGAAGGTTTTCTTCACCCGGTTCTTTCCTACCGATGCCCCTATTGAACTAGGTTGTAAAAGTAGTTTTAATAAAAATAAAATAAATCAGCCATGGCCCATTACTTATCAAAAAAAATTTAATCAGTTTTTATTACTTTTCTAAATTTATTCAACTAATTTAAAATTATTTAATCATGTCATTTTTTAATTTTTTAATAACATATGCTTTAATTTATTAATTACATTAAGACAAAATTAAAAAAGTTACATATTATTTTGATTTTACATATTATTTTGATGGGTTGTGGGCAATTAATGACGAGATCTGTGAGGAGATAATCAAGTGTAAAGTTTTTATAATGCACTATGTATTAAGAATTGATGATCCTACGCCACAAATTTGTTGGTGCCTCCTTTGCCTTTTATATTTTTTAAAAAAAATAGAAAAATGGATTTTTATATAAAAATATAATAGTTTAATAATCAAAATAATAATAAAAGAATTAATAATTAAATTAAATCTAATATCATACATTTTTAAAGTAGAGAAAAGACAAAGACAAAAAAATTGGCTCTGCGAAGATCAACGAACTTATTCGCAAAAGGCAAAAAGAAGATTGATTTTAAAAAAAAAAACAAGTATTTTCTCCCTTTGAAGGTTATGGGCTTCCCACGTGAATGGAATCCCTTCTCTGCGCTCCATCCTGATTTGCAGACATCACATGCTGCAAACCCAGTTTGTTACTCACAAAAATCATTGCCACTCAAGACAGAAGATTTTAATGGCAACTCATATGCCAAAAAGAATGAGTGGGCGGGGGAGCAAAAAAGATTCAGCATGGATTTGCAAGAGAGTGATGGTTGGAAAATCATACAGATCTAAAGGGAAAGAAAATACCTAAAATCTAGGGTTGTGTGGAACGAAGCTTTAGAAGGAAGAAAATTTAAGCGACAAAACCATCTTTCATTTAAAAATAGTTGGCGGTCACGGCTGAACAAAGGGAAAAAAAATAAAATTGTGGCAACTAGAGCCAACAAAATTCCTGTAACGAAGGATGGAAAACTTGGTGAGCTTCATTCTATCGCTGGGAAAAATCCCAAAGGGCGTACTCATCAAATGGAAGAGGCATTTATGGCACCAGTCTAGGACATGTATGAAAAGCAAAGACTAATAGCAATCTGTATTGGTAAATCAATTCACTTCAATGATATGAAATCATGGTGGGAGAAGAAACTTCCACAACATGTAAGTATAGTAGACGCTCAAAAATGGTTCGAGCTTGTTAGTCTACGTGCTTAACATTTTTTCCATTACCATTGAAACATTGTTTTGCCTTCTAATTATTCCTCTATCTTGCACATATGGTTTTCACTATATGACAACATTGTGTCTTTCATCGTCAATTGAATATTGTGAATTGTTCTATTAATTCCTAAGATTTCTGTCTTCTTGGCCGAATTGATCATTTCCTAATCGATCCCGATCAATCCTAAATCTTCCTAAAATGATCCTATTTGATCCTAAATGTTCCTAAACCATATCAAATCATCCTAAATCAATTCAAAATAGCCCTAATATCTTCCTAATCAGTCCAGGATCACATTGGAATCATTCCAATTATTTTAGGGTATTTTCCAATATCATCGATACCTAATCTAATCACTTTCAAATTGATTAAAGCCTTTTTCAAATTTGGGACCAATCTTGTCATCACTGATCCAATCTTATTATCCTAGGACATTTTCCAAGTTAATCAATCTCTTTTCATCATCCCTTTGATAGCATTGTCCAAGTTCATCGATGCTATCGTTACCAACCTATCATCATCAATTCAATAGCATTATCCAAGTTCATCAATGCTATTTCAAATCATCATTATTTTGGGAGCATTATCAAAGTTCATCAATGCCTCATATTTTTCTAAACCACTTTGGAACCATCAAAATTGTTCTTAACCCTTATTAATATCATCAAAGTCAATTGAAATGTGCATTAATGCCTTCGATTCGGCCAATGATCCGCTATTTTTTCCTCTTGGGATGAATTACCTATGATTTATCCCTAGCTTTTATGAATAAATTCTATTTATTAATTCCTTATCCTAACTCTCTACAATTGATTAAATGACCTATTAATTAATTGGCTAATTTCTAGTTTATGGAATTTAGAGTTTCATAAATGCTAATTTCTCATTTGTGAGGAAAATTGCATTTCTCACTAGTAGATTTGAACCAAAATTTTGACCAAAATTTTTGACCAAAGTGCAAAATGGTTTTAAAATTTTCTTTTTTTTTTTCTTCTATGCCTGTGTTGGTCAAAATTTCGACCAACACATCCCGTGTTGGTCGAAATTTCGACCAACACGGGGCATAAAAGTGAAAATAAAAGAAATACATTTCATTTGAACATGACTTCCGCTTTCATTTTGGGCACGGGCGGGAGCGAGCACTATCTGCAAAACTCAAACCGTTCTTTTCTAAGCACACCCACAGCTCTGCATTGAAGGGTTATTGATTTGGTCGATAGTGTGGAATCTATTGCAGTTAGCTTGGGCCCCAAAAAACTCTCTCGCTGAAGCTTACTTTTGCAAAATGGAAGCCGAGAGGATGTACGGTTGATCTGTTGCAAGGGTTTGG
>MU225022.1:23891-81033 GCA_018584345.1 Thuja plicata | reverse complement strand
CATTGGATGGATGTTGAGAACATTAGAGCTATAGATCTTTAGTTGCCCTGACTAATTCTTGCCTTGTAAGATGCGACACCATCTAGTCGGATATTGAAAACATATGTGCTATCAGTATTTAGGCTTTATGTTCTCATGGATGTGGAACCCAATAAGTCGACATGTACTTCCTAGAGTGAAATACAAGCATTTCAAACTATGAAACATAGTAATTTTATCTTAAATTTTTTGTAAGGTGATCTCTTGAGACTGTGAATCAATCCAATATCGGTGTGAACAGTATGTCTATTACCAGGTTACGATTGTGCACTAATACATGAATTAAAAAAAATTACGTAACATTTTTTTTATAAAAAAAAATTAGCATTGGTCAAAATTTTGACCAACGCTAGAACTGATTTCCACCAACTATTGGTCGAAATTTTGACCAATCGTTGGTGGAAGTATTGGTCAAAATTTCGACCAATGTTTTGGTCAAAATTTTGACTAATTATAAATAGGTCAAAAATTCGACAAAAAAAGACCGACGAAAGGTTTGGTCGCAGTTTGGTCGTGGATTCGACCAATTACTGTCGAAATTTTGACCAATTTTCGTCAAAATTTGAGCTCAAATGTACTAGTGTCTTAAATGTATTAATCCTCATAAATCCACCTCACCTATCCCCTTCCTATTTTCTAGCATCCATCTCATTTTAATTAGATTCACCTCTTACACCTTCCCTTCACATTCCTTACATCTTTCCATCCACTAATTTGGCCTCCATTGTGTCATAATTTGTCATAATTATGATATATTTCCCTCTCGATTTTACCAAGTGTCACAATCAATGCAAATTTCCAATTTGCACATTCAAGTTTCTAATTCTGCAATTTGGTCTCTAATCTCTATAAATTGAGATCATTCTGCCTTCATTTGATAACCACGATTCTAGTATTCTCTTTATCACTTTGATTTCAACTTGTGAGTGCATTTTTGTCAAGGAAAAAGAGCAACATCACTTCGTTAATGGAGAAGAAAGGAGAACATTGGAGCTTCAATTGAAGGATTTTTTTATGTTATTTACATATGTTTTGAACTCTCATTTCAATGGCTTTAATGGTAAATTATATAAGTTTTCATATTGTTAGAGGTTTTGTGGTTGCCTTGATATGCTTTCTAACCCCTTTTATGGTCTTACAAGTATATCCTACCTCGTCAATAATTTTTTATTCTCATTATGTAGAGATGAGGAAATTATGAGAGATCTGTTATTTGGAGATTTATATTTCTATAAGGGGTTTTGTTTTCATTTATTGGAATGGACCCCTATGTTCAAACCCTTTGCCTATGAACTCGATTGTAGCTATAAATGGGTAAACATAGGTTGGATCCTGGTAGAATTTAGGCTTCAAGTAGTTATTGACAAAATTGGCTTACTATGGGGAACCTTTTTAGGTTGTGAAGGGATTCTAACATATGATATTTCCGATAGAGTTAGGTTTTATCTTAGACTGGATAAAACCATAGAGATCCTGGAACCCATAGAAATTTTAATGGAGAAGGGAAGATGGAAGATATTCCCCACCTTCTATGAAAAGAACATAAAATTACCTGAGTTCCTTGGAAAAAGGAACATGAACATTCTAGGGGGATATACGACAGAGGATACAACCTAGGGTGATTATGAAAAATACAACAAAGTAGCGAGGATATTGAACATGGTAACATAGTAAATGATAAGGAACTCAATCAGAAATTAAAAAAAATTAACAACCCAGTTTCCTGTGATCAAATGCTACACTTAGATGCTGAAGAAGGGAAAATCATGGAAATAATGGATAAGGTCTAAGCAGAAGCTCAAAGCAAGGGAAAAACATCATTTAATAAGGGGTATCAATCTAAGGTACAACATAACAAGGATCACTTTGGGAACATATTCGATTCTAAGGAAATTTTAGAAAAATAAATCGAGCAACTTAATGATAAGGTATTAGCATACGGTATGGACCAAGAGTTATACTTCAGGGAAAAGGAATTACTTAGGAAGCATGAAGACATACTCGCCAAAGAAGAAATCTACTGGTGATAGAAATCTAGAGAAACCTGGCTAGCTGAAGGTGACAAAAACACAAAGTGCTTTCATAACAGCATGAAAGCCAGAAGAAATATTAATAAAAGTATGAGTATTAACAAATCCAACGGGGATAAATTGGAAGATCCTAAGAGAATAGTGATAGAAGTTGTTAAGTAATTTGGAGGAATTTTTAACAACAAGGAGGGATTGTTAGATTAGGCTGAAAGCTAATCTCCCAAGAACACCTGCATGCAAGACTGTCACAGAGAAGAAGCAAAGACAGAAGAAGAGAGAAGAAGCTATGGTGGCCAAAAAGCCAGAGACATGAAATCCATGTTGATAGAATAAAACTTATATATTATCAACAACTGAATTACAAAATACAATCTCCTTATGAAATGCAAAGAAGTGAATCCTTATAAAAGGAATCACAAAACCCTAAAGGGAAACCCTAAAGAATTATAAGCTGCCTAAGTATAACTTAAGCATAGAGTAAATAGACTAATAATTAAATGATTTAATTATTAGCTATACTATGACTACTCTAACACCCCCCCTTAAGTGTAACTTAGGGAGAAGCAAAACAACTAAAACTACTGCAGAAAGCAGGAAAGATGGGTCCCGGCAACAAGGCCTGATCAGGTACCCAATACAAAGAAATAAACTAGATGAAGGAAACTAAGCCTTCAATCTAGGGAAAAGATGTCCCAGAGAAAGGAACAAGAATGAGCAAGAAGCATCTCCGAAGCATGTAGCTGAAAACTTTGTTAGAAGAGACTGCTGGAACCCCCACTGAAGTGCATGACCAGGTAGAGAAGACAATGTCTAAAGAGCTGATCAATCGAACCAGGAAGCAATAGAACCAATAGGTGAACCCCCCCATAATGCTGAACTGGGAGAGGTGATAAGAACACTGAAATGCAATGCCAGAAACATCTGCAGAAGAAGAACCAGGAACACCAACAGTGCAACAGAAGTACAGACACAGGATAAAGGGCGGTGTCACCGACACATAGCATGGGCTAATGTCATGGAAGGTATGATCACTTGACAAAGGTGGATGCACCTAAAATGACATAATCATCATAACCCCCCATGGCACTTTATAACAGAGTGCAAGTACAAAAACCATACAAGGTGTGCAAGATCCCAGATATACAAAAGTAGGCACTTTATCTCAGTGTGTTTATAGAACAAAGATGCAATAGAAGAAGCATACAAGCTCAGAAGTCAGAAAGAAGAGTGAGCTAGAATATCAGAAGAAGAGATCCCAGGACCTGTAGACCCAAGCAATCCACTAAAGTGCATAAAATGCCAAACTCAGAGGAGAGAAAACCTAGAGCAAAATCTGGAAAAAACACCTCTGCAACTAAATAGGTCACTGAACTAGCTTTCCGACGATATCTGGTTTGCCAAAAAAGGAGTCCGGATGAGCCAGATATGACTCCCGGAAGGCAAAAATAAACATCGGACTTTGACAGCAAAAAATGCTATCAAAATAGAAGACCCAAAAATCCAAATTACCATAGTTGGAAAGAGCTCGGAAAGAGATTTTTGACAATATAACGAAGTCCAAAAAAGGCCTTTGTATGCTCTAGATAGAGCCAAAAAGGTGATAAGGGCTCAAAAATGCCCTAAAAGCCTGGTTTTAAACCCCAGGGGCTAAAAAAAATGGGCCCCTGGGCGCATGGACCGCGTCGGGCGCTGGGCCGAAGCCCCTGGACTCTCATAAGACCACTCGGATAGCAACACAGCCCGCGGGGGCTAGCAAAAAAAGGCGCCACCGGAGGAGCGGTGGGCGCCGGGCGAAGCGAAGCGGCGCGGGCCAGCTGGCGGTGGCCGTCGGGGCCGGCGGGGCGGTGACCGCAGAGGGCAGCTGAGGGGCCGCGGAGGGCGACGGAGCCAGGAGGCGGTGGGGCTGACAGAGCAGGCCGCAGGGGTGGCAGAGCGGGCCGCAGGGGCGTCAGAGCGGTGGGGCCGCGCAGGGACTGGAGGCGGGGGCCGGTGGCGGAGGCCGACGAGAGGCGCGCAGGTGGTGCGGCGGTGGCGCGATGGTGGTGCGCCTGCCTGTGCTAAAAATAATTTAAAAACTTAGTTTTTTTTAATTTTTTTTAATTTTTGCATCAAAACTCGTGCCCGTATAGCCCTGGGAGGCCAAAAAATTTCACCCAGAAGCTCCGGTGTCCAAAACGGACGAGCTTTATATGGATTCTGGGGTTTTTGGGCCTTCTGGACACAACCGTGAGGTCGGTTTTGGTCCAAAATGCCTCAAAAACAAAGACCCCCCAGATCCAATAAAAAAATACTGAAAAAACTTTTGAAACCCTCTGTGCTTCAACAAAACAAGAACAACGAACAGCAGGAGAGCTCTGATACCATGTTAGATTAGGCTGAAAGCTAATCTCCCAAGAACACCTGCATGCAAGGCTGTCACAGAGAAGAAGAAAAGACAGAAGAAGAGAGAAGAAGCTATGGCGGCCAAAAAGCCAGAGACATGAAATCCATGTTGACAGAATAAAACTTCTATATTATCAACAACTGAATTACAAAATACAATCTCCTTATGAAATGCAAAGAAGTGAATCCTTATAAAAGGAATGACGAAACCCTAAAGGGAAACCCTAAAGAATTATAAGCTGCCTAAGTATAACTTAAGCATAGAGTAAATAGACTAATAATTAAATGATTTAATTATTAGCTATACTATGACTACTCTAACAGGGATCTCTTTTGTCAGCACAATACAATACTCTGAGAAACATCCCATGCATAATTACAGAGGCGCAAAATAAGATGTTTAGCAAACAATTCTCAAAAGAGGAAGTCAACACCTCGTTAAATAATTTGAACCCATATTTGGCTCCGGGTCCCAATGGGTTCCCAACCCCTTTTTTACAAAAAATGTTGGTCTTCTATGGGTGATTAAGTGTTAGACGTTCTTGAAAGCATTACAAACTTGGGTAAACTCCTAAAGAAGATGAACAATACCTTATAGAACTCGTCCCTAAGAATTCTAACATCGATAACTTTCAAGACTACCATCCCATGTCATTGTGTAATACTATATACAAGATTTTTACTAAAACCCTAGAGAATAGGATTAAGAAGGTGTTGCCTGAGATTAATTTAGATGAACAAACTGGCTTTGTACCAGATAGGTCCATCTTGGATGGGGCAATCATTTCCCAAGAAGCTATTCATTCAGCACAAAATAATCATGCAGCTAGCATGCTTATCAACATGGATATCAAAAAAGTCAATGATAAAGTGGACTGTAGATTTATTTGCAAGTTAATAGAGGCTTTCATATTCTCCAAACAATGGATTAACTTAATCTTTGAAAGTATCTCATGTCCCAAGGTTTCGGTGTTGTTTAACGACTCTCTTGAATTTTTCTTCAGTATCTCCAGAGGACTTCGTCAATGGGGCATGTTTTCCCCTTCCTCTTTATAATCATGGCAGAACCCTTAGGTAGGTCCTTATCGAATGCAAGGAGAAATGGTGCGCTAAAGGGATTTAAGATCACAAGTGAATTAGATCCCCTAACTCACCAAAAAAATGTGGAAGACACTATGCTATATGCGAATGCCAACATAAATGAGGCAAAATATCTAAAATCCATTTTAGATTTATACTTTTTTGCTTCTGGACAATTCATTAATAATGAAAAATCAGAAATCTTATTTTTCAACTCTGATCTAGCAACTAAGGAATCTATATGTAGGATTATGGACTTCAAGAAAGGGACTCTAACATGAAAATATGTAGACATTACCCTTAACAAAGGAAATATAACTTCAAAACTTTGGGATAATATCCTTTCAAACTTAGACAAGAGGGTGGAATCATGTAAAGTAAATGGCTTTCCTCAGCTTGAAAGGAAACAATGATTAAATCTATTCTATCAACCATACGTACCAATATATCAAATTTCATACTTCATTCGCCCGATTGGCATTAAGAATGAACTAGTGAGGAAATTGAGAACTTTCTTTTGGCAAGGATCAAATGAAAAAGCAAGATTGGCACTAATAGCATGGAATCAGATCTGTTGACCAAAAGATGAAGGGGGAGTTAGTTTGAAGGACTCATAACTCAAAAATATTGCTTTAGGTGCAGAACTTGTCTGGAAGATGTTTAAGGACCTTAATCTAAAATGGGTAATAGATATTGAGGTACAAATATTTGAATGGGGAAGATCGTTTTAGCATATTTAGACACCAATTTCCCCCGAATGGATCTCGGGTGTGGAATTTTATCAAAGAATATAGAAAACCAATCATCGTTGATTTATCATGGGAGATTGGAAATGGAGGTAAAGCCCTTTTTTGGGATGATTCTTGGGGTGGCTACAAGACTCTCAAATCTTTGATTAGGGATAATAAGGATAAATAGACTCTCAAAGAGAGAATTGGCATCCATGTGAAAGATTACATGGAGTTTCTAATTGTTCATCCTTCTTTGGGTTGGATATGAAAAACCTCATAATGAAATGGGAATCTCAGAGGAATCCCGAAGAAGAATAGAACTTATATTGAATGAATGTATGATCAATCCCCTCAATGGAGGAGGATAAAGTGGATGGTCTAAGGCTAAGTCGGGGGGCTATAACTCCAAGGATGGGTACTTGCACTTGATTAAGAGTCAACAATATACCAAAAATAGCTTGTCAATTGAACTGTGTTGGAATAAGGATTGCTTACCTAAAGTCAAGATATTTGCTTGGGTATCTCTCCAAAAGGGAATTATCACTTTGGAGTGGTTTAGAAGAATGAGCTATCATGGGCCATCTATATGTGCCTTGTGTGAATAATGTGAAGAATCGGAAGATCACATTATGTTGGGCTGTGACTTTACCAACAAATGTTGGCAATGGTTTATGTGCAAACTTGAATGGAAGGCAACTCTTCCCAATGATATTTTGAGTCTCTTCCTAAGTTGGCCTAGAAGGAAAGGTAAGGATCTCTACAGTTCCCTATGGACTATTGCCCCCTCTTTTAATATGGTAAATTTGGAAGGAACATAATCGTAGAATCTTCAAGGGAACCAGTATGGGGTTTGATCAACTAACTAACAAAATTGAAGCTGACATAGTAGAAGTGGTTAATAGTAGAAACTTATTTGGAAGTAAGGGAAATATTATCACTATTTGGGATGATAGCATTAGATTTAATTGGAATGGTCTATCGATCCCTCCCTTTATAGGAAACACAGACAACGGGGTGGAGGAACTAAGAAAGGGGTGTGTTTGGAAGGCTCCTAAGGAAGGGTGGTTTAAGCATAATTTTGATGGAGCTTCGAAGGGGAACCCAGAGGTGGTAGGTATAGGATGTTGATTCCATGATTGGGAAGGAAAGAGGATAGCGAACCTCGCAAAACCCATTGGCGTGGCATCTAACAACTATGAAAAATTCTCTGTCCTTGTAGAAGGTCCACTTCTTTATGTAAATTTAAGAATTAAGAACCTTGAGATTGAAGGTGACTCGACCATAATAGTTAATTCCATAAGGACCGACAAGACCCCAAATTGGCTCTTGAAGGAAAAATTAAAGAGGATGTTAGAAATATTAATATTTTTGGATCATTATACCATCAATCACATCTATTGAGAAGAAAATGGAGTGGCAAATGGATTAGCTAATCAAGGGGCAGACAATATTTGGATTGGGTTGTCTGGAATATGTATATATATACATACATATACATATACATACATACATACATACATATATATACATATACATATACATATACATACATACATATGTGTGTGTGTGTGTGTGTATTTATATATATACAAACACACACACACACACATATATATACCTATTTACTATATATATATTTAATCACTTGGCACTATGTTTTTGATTGAGGTAAAAATAGGTTTTGAAGGGACCCTGAAACCCTTTGCAAGCGAGAAAAGATAAGAGCAAAATACAACATCAAAACAAGAAATGACTACCAAAAAGGATAGGCAGAACCAACAAAGGGCTAAAACAAAGATATTACAAAAAAAGAACCAACCACCAAAAAAGGGGAAACCTTCCCGTGCACCATCTGACAGATAGAACCAACAAAACCCCCAGCAGCACAGGTCACTCCAGCATCTTCAGGAATTCCTCAGAATCTACCTGTAAAGCCTGAATTTTATGGATTGAGTCCTTAAGACTCATCACTTGGCACTATTTTGCCTATATTGCCAAATATAAATATATATTCTCACTCTAATATGCATAGGTATATATATGTGTGTAGATATATACATATAGATATAAATATATAATATATATAGATAGATATACATACATATATGTAGATATATACATACATACATATATACATACATACATATATATACATATAGATATATAGATATATACATATAAATATATACATATATACCTAAACACACACACACACAAATATATATGTGTGTGTGTGCATATATATGTGTGTGTGTGTGTGTGTGTTTATCTATATAGTTATGTGAAGCCTTTCTTCTTGCTTTGTTGTCTTTCTTATATATATATATATATATATATATATATATATATATATATATAAAAGAGTAATTGCTTAATATATTGCAAATATAAATATAAAAAAGATATACTTTTAGATATTTGTATTCGTCCCTCCTGCTCTATGATGTTTGATCTCTCCTTCTTTGTTCCTCTTTTCTCTCGGTTTCTCAATGTCACTTTGTTTTTTCAATTTTATGTGTTTTTGTTTTAGGGCTCACTTCTTTATTTATTTGGATTTTTTAGCCTCGTATTTTTATGGTGTCCTCCTTTTTGCCTCTCTTGATTTCTCTTCCTTGTTTTCCCACATGGATCTCCCTTTTCACCTCATTATTGGATGGTGCTCCTTTTTCATCCCTTTGTTTCTGTAGCCTTCCCTGTATTCTTTCATGATTGTTTCTTTCTTTCCTCATTCGACCTTTCAACGGCATTATTTTAACCACTTTAGCTAATGATTCCTAACTATATGGTGAAAGTGTGATTGATTTTACTTCTCATTTTTTAGGGTAGAATTTATCACGGGCTATTTCCTACATTATCATTATACAGGTTACCATACATAACTAGCTATGGTTAGATACATTGTAGTATCCTTCATATTTCACAGACATGTTTTTGATCAAGGATTGTATATGTATATATGGTTTAGTAGGTTGTGTATAACTATTATCTAGTAGATTAAACCTTTTCTGGACATACAATGTGATCCTTTTGACTTGTATATACGATATAGTTGTTATTAGGTTACTTTCTCGTATTTTTTATCTTCTTGGTTTTGTGGATTTGATGGGCTTACCTCTCTCTTCCATTTTTGTTTAAATATTTAAAAAAATGAATATTAACCCTTGGAAATATGTTAACATATATTTATTTATGTATTTAATCGATAGGATTCTTGGTGTTTTGGTTCTCTTTCTCAACTCTATTTTATGGTTTTCTATTTCATTGCCTGTATATATATATATATATAATCAGATATATAATGTGGTTGTTTTTATGGTTTTTATCTATCTCTTTGAATGGAGAGCTTCTTGGTATTGAAGCTTCATAGATTTTTTTATGAATTTATTATGCTATGGTGGTTAGGGGTGTCTTTTGCATTTCAACTGGTATAATATGTTTACCAATGGTATTGGAATGAGGTGTGATAGGGTTACTATTGGGATCCTCTTGGTCCAATGATCCAAGACTCTTTACTAGGTATAGAGTGATCAATAAACTCCTCTCACTCTTGTTACCTCACCTAGCAATCTCCTACCCAAAGATATCATATCAAGTTCATATAGTACTCACTTACCTTCTACTCATCTAAACCAACAAATTCCAAAAACCTCCATTATTTAGCATAGCACCCTGTAGGGGTGTGGAGGTCATGCAGTGTGTGTCAGAATGGTGGAAAAGATTCAACCAATCCATCCTTAACCTTCTTTTGTTCACTAATCTCCTAAGTCCTTCAAATTAAGCCTTGTAGCCCTTGTAGCCCTCAATTAGCCATAATTCCCTACTTTTTCAGAATTAGATTTTCAAACACCTAGAGAACCTATCAAACTAATGTCCATTCTAGATGCCTTTTGGAATCCTCAAAATATTTAAGAGGTCTTACCTTCCCATGGAGTTTGTGCATGCCCTAAACCAAACTGAGCTTTTCTAGGTCTTTGCAAGGCTTCCTAGACTAGTCACTGGTTCAAGTCTTCAAATCCCTTCAAAATGGATTCACAAAGTCTCCTAAACCCCATCCACACACTACTTAGACACCAAATAAAATCCTTGAATCATTATTTTGATTCAATCCTTCATCCCCTGCAAGTATCAACACATTGTTGCTTGTCTACACCTAGCCAAGTTAGTGAACAACTCGCCTAGGGAAAAACTTTAAATTCAAAAATCTAAATCCTCTTGCCTCCTACTTGATATGTTATATTTTAAATAGGCTCCATTCTCATATCCCAAAGGGTCAAGATTATTCCATGGTGGGATCTCAAGAATGAGCCATCGTTTATCACACTACTCTGTACAGGCCAGTGAACTGGCAAAACCTAAAAGTTTTACAAAACACCAACTAAACTATATCACAAACACACCAAATGTATAGAAATGAAGAAGGGAAATTATAAAATGATAATTCCAAGTAAAAAAGAATGGATTTTCAATCCATTTAAATCATAATTACTCCACAAACATTTGACTGAGATAGTAATGAACTGGTTCTTGTATTTCAAAAAGTGCTCAAATCCATCCAACCTTGGGAATCAAGCTTGAGGGGCCTTATATAGTAAAATCCATCATGGTTACATTGTTTCTTGTCCAAAACAACCAATTTCCTTCATTATATCCCTTTAGGAAAAAAAATTTCGAGCAACTTTGCAAAGTTGCAAAAGTTGTCATGACAACTTTTTTCAATTTTTGTAATATTGTTTTTCCTATTAACTATTTGATTCCCACCTATCAATAAAGGTGTAAAAACACTTTTAATGAAAATTTAGGGCCAAATTAAATTACTCCTTGCACTTGGTAGTATTTTCCACATCCTAGGCTCTTTTCCACCTATTTAGGACCCTTAAGGACTAAGTACAACCTGAGACAAAATAGTCTCAACCAACCCAGAAGTAAAACCAAATAGTCTAATAAAACAAAATCATCACTCAGACTCACTATGAGTCCTTATTTCTTTATTGACTTGGATAGATTCATTACACGCCAAAATTGGTATGAAAATGTACTTGGGTGCTCCTACACCATTCTCCCTAAACAAAAGAAATTAAGTCACAGTTGAAGAGACCAAGGTTGGATCATTTCCCTTCTTTTGGAAATATGTTTCTAGTACCCATTTAACCTCTGCTTCATCTGTGCCCTTCAACTTAATGAGGTTCTCCATAAACACTTTATGTCTTGTCTTTTTATCTACTCTAGAGTTGAGAATCTTCTCATCCCGTGGCTTTGGTTTGATTGGCAATTTCAAACTCTTTGCATCTTTAGAAAAAATAGACTCCCCTTGGATCTGCACTAGGATTTGTGCCTTTGTAAGGTACCAATTCATCTACATTAAACACTAGACAAAGACCTATATCTGCAAGAAGATCCACTTTATAGGTATTGTTATCATACTTAGCTAATATAGCACAAGGTCCTAGCCTTCTCATTTGGATTTTGTTAGGTACCCCTTTCTGCAACCTTGCTTTGTTCAAGTGATCCATAACTAGATCCGCTACTTGAAAATGAAGATCCTTCTTCCTCTCACCAACCCTCTTTTTTATCCCAGACGTGTTATCCACTAGTGTCTACTTCACTGAATCATGAATCTCTTTCATAGACTAAGAAAAGTCTGCAACATACCCACTGCTTGTTTCCATGGAACCTAGGTCTCAAAGTTCACAAATACCTCTTGGATGAAAACCATCAACCACTTCAAAAGGAATTTTTCCCGTGGTCCTATTTAAAGTGTTATTGTAAGCAAATTTAGCTTGATAAATGAATTGGTCCCATGTTTGACCATATTCCTTGGTAAGACACCTTAGGAGATTACCCAAACTCCTATTTACAACCTCAGTCTGTCCATCTATTTGGAGATGGAAAGAAGACCCAAAGGAGAGGTTATTTCCAAAAATGACCCATATACTTAGATTCCTTGTCTGACATAATGCTCAAAGGCAACCCATGAATCCTTATAACCTCCTTGAAGAACATATTAGCAATTTGGCATGCATCATGAGTAGTTTTGCAAGGTACAAAGTGTGTTATTTTACTAAACCTATCAACTATGACATAAATTATATCACATTCACGTCTAGTCTTTGGCAAACCCACTACAAAATCCATACTGAGACATTCCCAAGGTCTATTTGGAATGCGAAGGGGTTGGTATAACCCTACATTTGAGGAAGTTCCCTTAGCTTTAATAATTTAATGCATGCTAAATGGATCTTTCTAAAGGACTTCAACATGATAAAGGATAAGCAGGATAAGAGTGGTGGTAACAAACATGAAAGGAAAGGCAATGAATTTTTTCTAGTCAAAATTTAAAAGAAGGTTTCACATAAGTGACCCATTGGAGAAAAAAAGATGGGCATATCATAACATTTGGTTTACATGGTGTAATAATCAAGAAAATAAAAGAAGAATATATTGCAGATTAGATAGGATATACTTTGATTATAGTTTTGTTGGGATTTCACATCCTTTGAGACAAAATCCTATCTGTGTAACTCCAACTACCATGTCTAGTCACTCCCCTATACATGGATGCATTGTGTTTAATAGCTCCAATGACCAATACCAAACCCATAAGAGAAAAGGGGTCTTGAAACTTAACACTGAATTACTGGATGGTGAAGATACTATTGAGTCTATCCAAATGGAAACTTCCCTATCCAAATATTGTAATCAATACTCCTCTGCCAGAGGCAAATGGGATCAGTTAGTAATAACATGGAGAAACATGTTCCAAATTATTGGAGCAAAGATAGAAACTATGAGGAAAATAAACAGCAATGGAGAATTACCACAATAGAGACAACACTCCAAGAGAAGGGAAATAATGAAGAGTTAGAACAATCACTCATTGAAGCTAAAATGTAGTTGAGAAAAACACAAAATTATAAAATACAAGGCCAAAAAGTTAGAGCCAAGGCTATATGGATTAAAGATGGGGACATGGGATCCGAATATTTCTTCAAGCTAATCAAAGCCAAGAAGAATAGAGAAGAAATATCTGGTATACAAGGTGAGAAAGGAATTACTAGAAACAATAAAGAAACAGTGGAAGCATTTAGCGATTTCTATAGGAAATTATTTACATCATAACACAAAGAGGGAAATGAAGTAGTGCATTAAGGTCATTCCCAAGAAGGTTTCCAAACAAAAATCCATGAGACTAGAACAAAAGGTTAGCCTTAAGGAAATAGATGAGGCCATAGGATCCCTAGCTAATGACAAATCCCCTGGATTAGACAGCCTACCAAAATAATTCTACAAAAAGAATCAAGAATGGATAGCTAGTGAACTGCTTGAAGTGTATGAAGAAGCCTTTGAAGCAGGATCCTTGGGAAAAAACATTAATAAAGGAATGATTAAACTACTACCCAAAGATGGAGATAGATCTCAAGTCAAGAATTGGAGACCAATTACCTTACTAAATATCTCATATAAAATAATTGCTAAAGTCATGGCTAGGAGGATTAGTAGCATGTTAAATGATATTATCTCTGTCACCCAGACAGGGTTTATCAAGGGAAGATATATACTTGACAATTTTATTACTAGTTGGGAAGCCATGCATTGGGCTAAAATGGATGGAGAAAATGCAGTGATGGTGCTATTAGACTTTGAAAAGGCATATGACAGAATTGAATGGCCATTTGTTTTGAAAATGTTGGAGGCATTTGGGTTCTTAGAGCACTTCTGCAAATGGGTAAATATCTTGTTTCAAGACTCCTTATCTGTGATTAATGTTAATGGATAAATCTCAGAACCAGTCCAATTAAGTAGATCCATTAGACAAGGATTCCCTTGGGCACCGACTCTATATGCCATTACTGATGATGCTTTATCCTACATTCTTAATGCCAACGAATTCGGTCCACCAATAAAAGGCATCTATCTTCCCAATACAGAAGATCTTATTGTAGAACAGTTTGTTGATGACACAACTTTATTCCTAGAACTAGAAGAAGAAAATTTTGATAATATGCTCAATAGACTCCAGATATTTTGTCTTGCCCCAGGAGATAAAATTGCAGTGCATAAATTTACCATATTGGGATGGACTTCAGAGCCCCCGAATTGGCTTAGCAGAAAAGAATGGTAGTGGTCTAGGCCCTCAAATATTGTAAGATGCCTGGGTATTCCTTTCTCCATCTCCCCAAATGTAAAGGATATGTGGACATAGACCTATAAAACATTTGAAAACAAACATGTGAAATGGAAAACACACATGTTATCCCTAGCTGGAAGAACTCAAGTGGTGCAAAAAGTCCTTTCATCCCATGCAGTTGACTACTCATCCGCTTGGATGTTTTCTAAGTATTAGTTTGACAAAATGGAAAAGGTTCTAAGAGGGTTTGTATGGTCTGATGGACTTGGTAATAGGAAAAGACACTGTGTATAATGGGAGTGGTGCTTCTCTCCTAAAAACCTTGGGGGACTGGGGCTAAGAGATCTTAGGACACAAGGTACTTCCTTAGCAACCAAATACATTCTCAGAGCCTTGGAAGGGAATGAACCTTTGAAGTTTTAACCATGAATAATATTGAAAGGGAAGTCATCAATAAGGGGAAAGAATGGAAACAAGTTCCTATTATTGACATTATATTGAGAGGCTTTGAGGTTAAAGTCTGTGGGTCCAAGATATTCCAATCTATCTGGAAGGCATGGTGCCAAGTAAGGCCTTTAATCTGTGCAAGAAATGCTATGGGGGAAAACCCATTCTTTGTTGTCATTGATAGATTTATTTTGTGGGGCATTTATATAAAGGATAAACCATTGACATTAACACAATGTTTTCCTTCTAAAGCATGGAAGAGTAAGGGGGTCTCTCTAATACAGGATGTATTGGTTGACAATAAATTGAGTTCTTGGGAAGATATCAGACATAAATACAACCTCCTCAAAACACATTAAAAAAATTACACTTTGATCACTAAAGTTATGGGTAGATTCTTTCCTAGTAAGATTTTGAATATTAAACAAATGATGGATCAGTTAAAGTGGAATAATGGTAAAGTGTTGAAAGATTTTTCTTGCAAAAGTATTTATAATATGATCAAAATTGATGTGAATATTACTAATAGAATCATTTAGAGTTGGGGACCCAACTGGTCAGGTAATAGATGACATTTCTTCTTTGATTTCTTTTGGCATGCACAAGTTGAACCAAAAAATTTATGTTTTAGATGGATCCTTTGTTTAAAAAAATTGGTTGTTGGTTCTTTTATGTCTCAATGGGGTATTTACAATGTTGTTTGTTCCATTTGCAAGTGTCCTAAAACTTATGAACATCTCTTTTTTGAGTGTCCCTTTGCCAGTAAAATTTGGTTGAGTCATTGCTTGGAATTGTCCTAATAACCTATGTTGGTATGAATTTGTTTTGGGTTTTGTCAAGGATTTTGATTGTAAATTGAGCAAATTATGGGCTGCCTTAACTGTTGTTACCCTGTGGACCATTTGGAGGCTGAGGAGTGAGGAGATTTTCCAAGACAAAAGGAGAGATATTAATGAGTTTATTTATTAAACTCATACTTTTCCATATTGTTACACAGGTCACTGCTGTCATCGAAGTGCCAAGAGAGAGATTCCAGTCATTAATCAAAAAAGGAGCCAAGGTCATCTTTAAGAAAGAGGTTCAGTCTACTTCATATACCGAAGACCCTCAAGAAACTAGTACATCTAAAGGTATAGACAATCTTAATCAAGGCATTGTTAATATAGGGGTAGTGGATAATCAAGAAAGTCACAATTATTGGGCTAGTGAAGAAGAGAACCAGAATGTTAACAAGAATGAAAATCAGAATGAGGACAACAATGATGGATGGGACAATATTGTTCCAAGGGACAATAACAATGGATGGGATGAATCATAATCATAAAATTCTTTGTTCTTTTTTTGAAAAAGAAACTCCTCTTTGTAATAACTTTATAATATCGGTTTAAGGTAGATTTAGTAAGGTGGTAGACTATAGCAGATCACTCTTCTGCTCCTTAAAACTTTTTTAATGTACTTTTTATCCTCTGTTGATACTCTATTTTAATATTTAAAAAAAAAACAAGATCATGATAAAATATAGAATGTTCTTGTTGTGCACATTTTTTTCTATTTAATAATATTTAAATATATATATATTTTTTATTTTTTTTTACTCAAAATCATTACAATCTTATATGTTGACATTAAAAAGAGTTTTTGATTGCTAAATTTTTTTAGGAGACTTTACAGTATCAAAAAATTGATTTGAAAATGGTTTAACGAGAGACTAAGGTGGTTTAGAACCATGAAACAAACTTAGCAGCATATTGACAAAGAATCAATTTTGTAAAGCTTTTATTTCAATATGATCTCCCCATTTCTTTCACCACTAATAGATAATTTTGTCTCTAGGGAAACCTTTCCCTAACCATTTTGTAAAGAAAGCATTGTCCTTTAGGTGCTTGTTGCTTGCTTTGAACATTCTTGACGACATCAATATAGCTTTGGATCTCAATCTTCTAGTTAAAGGATGAATTAGTGTAACTATTTTTTCGCTTGATTATCCGATTATTGATCCCTATGTTTCTAGTTTAGGCATTATAGGCTTTGAAATCCTTTGTTTCTATCCTTGATCAGACTGCCAAAAACCAGACTTTTGCTTAGGTGTTTTATGTTTGCACCAGTCGTGAAAGCAAGAAGCTTTCTCCTCCCCCACATACACAATTTTGGATCCTTTAATTCATGACCCAAGCCTTCCCCCAAAGTCTTGTTGTTATTCTCATTATCCCATTTTCATCTATGTTGGAACTCCAAAATTTAGGGTACATTTTGGAGTGACTATACAAAAAATTTCCCTAAGTGTAAGTTGATGCCCTAAAAAGCTTGTGGAGAAGGCCTATTTTGGATACTTGTAAAAAGTGACTTGATGTTTTTCATGAGATACAGCTTTGGGAGTAGGTTCAACACCTTTCATTTAGAAAGTACAGTGGGTTATAGCTTGCAGATTTCATTTTTGACGTGTTTTGGAGGTAGCCATTTAGATGTGTTTACCTAAATCTGCATTTTGCACATTTGTAGATTTTATCTAAGTGACCTACTTTGACTGTTTTCATCTCTGACCAGATGGATATGCATGACATTATGGAGTGTTCTAGGATGTTGTAGACATGAAAGTAAAACTCCATGCCTATTTACAAGATCCCTATGAAGTCGGATGACAAGTTTTCCAAAGCTATTCTATATGCAATTAATTCTAATTTCCTGAGTGTCAAATGCAGAATTACTAAGTACCTTACTTTGAGGTTCCAAAAGTTGCACCCAGTTCAATATTTTAAAGATTTGAGTTTTCCCCTGCATTGCAAACATGAAAGTGTACCTTTCTAAATATTTGCAGACTTAGACCAATCCAGTTGTACACTTTGCTTAGTTGATTCCAAATCCAATTTCTGCATTTTTACTGTGTTTTAAGTTCAGAAAGTTGTGAAGTGCTGACATTGCAGATTTATGACCGGTTGATCAGTTGATTATCAGAGCAAGTTAATGGCAGATTCATATTCCTTTTGTGAAGGTGAATACATTTTCTTGGTATCAGACTTTAAGAGTCTCTTTTGGTAGGTTTATGGAATCAAAATCAAAGGTGTTTTATGCAGATTGTCAGTACTAAACATAATAAGTATTACAGAGTTATTATTTTCAGAAGATTGTATTTTCATATCATATGGTTGTCTAAGGATGCCAATTATGGATATGATCTCCTTGCATATAAGTCTACCACATGGATCAGTGGTTGGGCCTCAAGACGTGATTCTCTATTTTTGCAAAGCTCAATCTTTTTGCAATTTCTATTTCTTTGACATTTGTGTTTGTATTGTGTTCCGAAAATACCAAGTTTGATTAGTTGCTCCTTACACATGAAGTTGGATCTGGCGAAGCCCATTTGCATACATATTCAGTATGTTTTAAAAAATCACTATGTCAAATGACAGGTCCCTGGAAGTTGATTCAATATCTTTACAAGTTGCACTTTAGGCAGGGTTTGTATGTGTTTAAATACTTCCAATTGCAGATTGAATAAACTAGCACACTTTGAATGTTATTATCTTTTGGCTGATGTTTTCAAGCCAATCCAGTTGGAAATCGTGCTCAGATTTTGGAGAAGAGTATGTTTTCCAGACCTCATACTTGCAAGGGGTCATTAAATCAGTTTTTAAAGCTCATTCCGGAAGCCACTTGTCATTAATGAGACCAGTTTGCAGAGTTGTAATAAGTTGTTTTTAAATGGTCGCAGGTTCAATGCTTCATCGTTCAATTGCATGATGGTTTATGTTTAGGTATTCTAAAGGTGTAGATTGATTTTAGGATGAAGATTTGTAAGCCAAGATCTCAAGGATACAACATGGTTTATCAAAGTTCAAAAAATATTTTATATGTTTTTAAGGTACTTTGTTATTTTAATTCAATTGTCGAAACGCCAATTGCCAATGGAAACATTAAAAACATTTCATTGTAATTCCAAGCAGTAGATGTTATTGGTAGATGATTTGGTGCATGACAAGAGGACATGGACTGCACATCATATTTTGGTAAGAAGCACTCCAAGTTTTTACCATTCCCTTCCTTGCTTGCGTAGGCTTGGGAAGTTGCTAGAACAAAATGTGTACATCTTACAGCATGCACATGGAGTTAGAAACTTTCAAGGAGATGTTGCAGCTGTTTATGCCAATACAAACAAGCTGCGTAGGAATATACATGACAAGTGTAGACTTGGTGGGTGGAAGGCCAAGTAATATCCATGCATTAAGCAATGGAGAGCTGCACATTATCTCAAGCATAGAGTTGTGTGAAACATATAGCCAACGTAGTGGTTCCAAAGAGGATTGTGCGGGCTTGTAAAATATTTAAAAAAATTCAAGCAAATGCCACTTGGCATCATAATGCAAGAAGCTATGTTGTGCAGGGGATACAAATTGGAGGGGGTTGCCAACTCATGGTTTCATTCTTAAACAAATAATGCAAATTCTAAATGCATTTATAGACCAAGTAGCCAATGCTGGAATTCAGAGGAGACCAACATATTGCAATTTAGATGCTATGCAAAGTGCAACCAGTGCATTATGTTTGAAAATACACTATGTAGTTAATGGAAGGAGAATCAAGGATTGTGAGCTGCGTAATAAGAAGAAGAATACCCTACACAGAAGATAGATGAAAATAAAACATTAAAACATATTAATGCAAACTCAAAACCAGCGCATTAACATTGAAGACCCTGCACAAGGATGGTGTCAAGTGCAGATTGAAGTCTGCGTGGGAATTAAAGTGAGGGGTGCTATGCTGATTTTCAAAGGAGGTAAAGTTATAAAGTTTTAAAAACATTTGCATTTTGGAAGACAAGACCTTGCGCAGCTATTTGGGGGAGACTTGCCCAAGTTTTAGTAAAGGGGAGCCCATGCTGGAATGAAATACACTTCCAAAGAAAATGCAAATTGTAGATGAAGCCCATGGAGCCCATGCCAAAGAGGAGGACAAAGTAATTAAAACATTGCAATGCAATTTGCAGATGCAAACAAATGCAACGCCATCCAGAAGCTTGAAATGTCAACAACCTGCGTGGAGTAACCAAAGGGTTGCGTGTAAGAGTCAGGCAACATATTAAACATAGCAAGTGCATGATTGGAAGGTGATTAACATGGAGGAGCTCGTGTGGAAAGTGGAAAATGAATGTTGCGCAGAACATAAAGGGAGGAGTTGCGCAGGAAATTTGGGGGTTTGAGGAAGTTTTAAAACAAATCTTGCACGCCACACATACACTTAACAAAACTTGCACGCCACACATTAACATTGCAATACCATTTGCAGATGCAAACAAATGCAACGCCATCCAAAAGCTTGAAATATTAATACCCTGCGTGGAGTAACCAGAGGGCTGTGTGTAAGAGTCAGGCAACATATTAAACACATCAAGTGCATGATTGGCAAGTGATTAAAATGGAGGAGCCCACGTGAAAAGTGGCGAAAGAATGTTGCACAGAATATAAAGGGAGGAGTTGCACAGGAAATTTGGGGGTTTAAGGAAGTTTTAAAACAAAACTTGCATGCCACACATACACCATGGGAGTCTACGCTATGAAGTGTGGAAGCAGGAGTCTTGGCAATCTTGAGATCCTGCGCTCAGAGGAGGCTTAAAAACTTAAAAAAATGAAAAAGTGTTTATCCCACATGCACAATGGAAAGGGATTTTTTAATATTTATATATGCCAACACTTGTATTATGAAATAAGTAAAAATCCAAGAAGCTTCTTGGCGTGCGCAGGTTACAGGTGCCTCGGGAAATGTGTCGACGACCGAAGAGAACCATATTTTGTAGATAAGTGGCGATGGTGATAGGACATGGCTTGGTGGACACGTGGTGAGTGGTCGCGAAGTTGCGATATGCTAGCGATCAGAGGAGATAACTGCGGAGATCACGCGACTAACCGCCAAGTTAACCGCTGGGCGCAGTCGTGAGAGGTTTCCAGATAACCGCTAGGGCTTCCGAGACTTAGAGATTGTTCAGTTGCGCAGTCACAAAAGAAAGCCACATTTAGAAGATAGCATCTGAGATCACGTGACTAGAGGTCAACTAATCGCAGTCGTGAAGTCTCCAAGAGCAAAATGTTAATTGTCTCTCATTGCGAGACTACCATCAAATCAAGATTGAGATTAAGGGCATGCATTTAATCTCTAAGTAAACTCAGGGTTAAGAAAATATCTTAGAGACTCAGAAACGTACTAGCAAGTTAACCATGGTCAAGGCATGGTTAAGACGTGGTCAAGTTAAAGTTTATAGAGAATTAGAGACTGAGGTATTCTCCAGGTCTGTAAGTAAACTCATTGCTAAGAAAATCTCTTAGAGACTTAGAGACTAAGTTGTCTCCAAGTCTCCAAAGTTAACCAGGGTTAGAGGTAGAGTTAGCAAATCTAGTTAGGAGCAGCAAATTAGAAGGTGTCATGTGTCACAATTTGGTGGGTTTTGTGCAAAGGTATGCATAAAAAAATTAATCTCAAAGGAAGAGAAAGGAATATGAATAGGATTAAAAGGATAAAATGAATTTAAAACAATATAGTCTGTGCAAATATCAAAGGGGAAAATAAAATCAGATTTGCATACAAATAAAACAAAAATGCAAAAGGATTAAAGTAATCAGCATAGTCTTTATTATAGTCTGATGAAATATATTTTATTTCAAAAGCTTGGAAAAGGGGTATTCATAGAGTTTTTCTCAGAGCTTTCACGGAGGATATTTTCATAGGAGGGATAAGATCAGATTTTTGAACAAATAAATGAAATCAGATTTGCAAACAAGAATGATCAGATTTGGAAGACTTTGAAAAGGCAGGAAGAATCAGATTTATTTGAAAAGACAAATTTTGAAATGTCTGATGAGATCAGATTTTGGAGGAGAACAGAGGGATAAGTGCATATCATATTTTCAAAGAAGGACAGGTGTGAATCAAGCATGATTATTAGGGTTTCTTTTGCTTCTATTTATTTCTCTCTTTTCTCAGTTTTAGGTGTCCCTATTTTTTGCTCTGTTTGGAGAGGTTTCAGACTGTGTTCAGTTCTTCTGCCAAAAGCTTCAGAGCAGGTTCCAATATTGGATCTTCTATATATTTTTCCTCTTCTATGCATACTTGTTGTTCTATTATCCTTTTGTTTCTAGGAAGAAAATTATTGTAACAACAAGCTTTATGGATGAAATTTTTTAGTATTGTTGTTTTATCATCAAGTTGTCTCCATTTTGCTCTGAATCATATAAACTAGGGCATCAAGGGTGTTGTAGTTTTGTCTGTTGTTGATCAGCAATAGAGTTATTCAAGGAATGACTGTGATTTAAGATCTGTATTCAAATTTGTATGAGTTGGAATATCAAGGGTATTGCCAATCTTGTCTTTCTAGTGGATGCTGGTTATGTATTGTCTATTCCAAGGTCTCTTCCAAAGGGAGGTTTAAATTCTTTGAGTAGGGGGTTGCATATTTGAAATACATAGGTGGATTCATAAGTAGAACTTGATTGATAGGGTTTGTCTTATGTAAGGCATATAGACATATTAGACTGTGTTGTTTTCTCTTTGTTCATGATCACCTTTGCAATGTTATGTTTGACTTTTTTGCCCATTGGACAAGACACTAGTCTATGCAAGATTTGAGATATATCAGAGATCATCATCAAAACATAATCAAAATTATTTCCTTTTCATGTTGTTAGAAGTTAGAATTGCTCTAGTTTTTAGACTTACTATATGAAAGCAAAATATTGCATAAGACTTGATAAAACATTGAGGTATTTGTTATCTAAAGTTCTGAAAACTATTCCACAAATTATATATCTGCAAGCTTGTATTTGTCACAAAGGATTCATCTATGTGCAGATGAGGCAATACCCGCCTGAGTGATGTGGAGCTCAAAGAAGAAGGAGGATTAATCCTCATCAATTAGACAAGGTCTTGCAAGAATCAAAAGTTGGGAGTAATAGAGTTGATTAAGTTATAGTCTGTTTTGATCTTGCAAGAAAAAGCTCTAACAATCTACTCCCACGAAAATTTGTTTGTGACTTATCCTTCCTCTTTTATTCTTCATACAAGAGCACTAACTTCTTTTGTATTTTGATTTTCCAATTTAATTTAGGTAAATAATATTATATTAGGTCATTGAAAGAGATTAATTTATATATAAATGTTTTTATTTTTATTTATTATACTATACTATATGAGGAAATAAAATTTATCATATGATATTAATTCTTATAGATAAGTAATAGTATAGTATGATATATATTATAAAAAAATTGTTTGTTTTATATTTATGATTATATATAATATAATTAAAATGCAATATTAATTCAAGTTCATGGTCGTGAGTATATATGTATTTCAAGAGACATTATTTATATGTACTTAAGGTTTGGGCAAAATGTAATATCATAAACAATTAATACAAAAGCAAATTATTTGTCTTTGTTGATTTGAAATTAGATGTGAGTTTGAACTCGAATCGTGAGCATTATGGATACATTTCAAGCTTTATTGAATCTTTATAGAAGTGATAACTACATGAGGTTCCTAGGAATATATTTTAAATATATATTAATTTCTAAGGTTGTAAGAATATCTTCTTGTGTCATTATTCATGCAATTATTTTCCCTTCTTCATTTTTTCGTATTTAAAATGGTAGCATAATTCTTAGTCCTTCTAAAGACTTTACATAGAAAAATTCCACAAATGTAACTTCGCTTCTTTTTGCCGGGTCTATACCAATAGTGACCTTTTAAAGAGTTAAACCTTTTGATTTGTCTATTATTTAAGTCCAAACTAATGTTAATGATATTTATTCTGTGTTGCCCCTTTGAATTGGTGTAATTAGAATTCTATGTAGATGGTGAAAATTGAAAGATATTTCTAAGAAACTATTGAAATCAAGAAGTACATGTGGTGGTGGTTCAAGTGGTCCAATTCCTGGTCTATATACAATACTTCAAATATATCCAAGTGCTTTGATTACAAAACCCGCTTCCATCCATAAGTTTGATGTTAACATTATCCTGATAGTAGTATTGAGTAATTTTACATCCACCTCGTCATTTTCACCTGTTAGAATTCAAGATTGGTGAATTCCCACAAGCCCAATAATCACCTGCATGCAAATAACCTTCTACATACAAGAGAAAATACCCAAACAAGAAAGCGCATGAACAATTGGAATTGAAGGAATAAATGAGAATTGAATTAATCAAAATGAGTTATTACAATGAGATCAATCCTCAATAGAGAAGATAAAAAACCCTAATGCAAACACTAAAGGATGCATGCATCAAATAAAAGAATTATTAAATGTCTAAAAAGGCTTCATAAATTTAGCCTAAGTGAAAATAGAAAAAGGTGACTTAATTAATTAATCACTATGATTAAATTAATTAAGTTAAATAACCTTTTTACTCGAACACCCTCGCTTAAGATAAACTTAGGGAGTATCTAAAAAACTAAGTGCGTGAATGCAACTACATGCAAGAATGAAAACTTGGGTCTCGACAAAAAGGTCTGATGAGGTACCCAATCACAACCAAATATTTGTAAAGTGGAGAAAAAGGAGAAAACCGAGTGGGAAAAAGCTCCTCTCCAAAAAGAGATGAAAAAGGTACAAATGCAATGTCTCAAGAGACTTTCTCAAGACTATAAGTACAACCAGCCCACTATGAGAGAGGATCAAGACTCCAAAGCCCCCTAGAATGATATAACCCTTGTGTCGATGATTAGACCAATGTGGGTTCAATGCAAAAGAAACAAAAGCAACAGACAAAGAAGAGAAAACCTATGAATGTGAGGTGAAACTGGAAGGCTTGGATGATGCTCATAGAATAACACATTAGAATCCTATAATGGAATCTCCAATGAAGGTGGGATAAAAGATGTATTGAATCTATCATCTGAGAGGAGATGAATTTTGTCAACAACTACACTGGGTGGCTCGATGCATGAAGCTACAATGTCAGAAAAAGTTGAAGAGGAATCTTGCTAAAAAGATGCAAACTCAAAAGGAGGTGGGTGTGTAGAGGTCAACACATTGGTCTCAGGAATAACACATAAGTTCAAGTGACCTAAATTCACCTCAACAAGCTCTCCTGAAGAAGGAGAGTGATTCTATGATAGTGGAGATGGAGGACCAAAATGAGAGAAAGAGTAAAATCGGAAAGAATGATTAATTGTCCATGTTGTAACAATATTGCTTGTCTCAATGTCTCTGATGTGCACTAAATCTTGTGTGAACTCAATTGTCTTCCTCGTCCCACTACGAGTAATATGATAGATAGAGAGAAGGTTAGAGGACAAAGATGGAACACATAGTGCCTCATTGAATGAACTGTCATTAATGTCAATAGAACCTTTCCCACATATAGTCATAACATTGTTGTTCCCTATCAAAATGTGTGGGTTAGAAGCCTCAAAAGAAGAGAATAAGTCCTGAAAAGATGTCATATGGTGTGAAGCACCTGAATCTAGTAGTCATCTAGAAGAGTGTGTACCAACGGTTGCACATAATGCATGACCCTTTTCTCTGTCTTTTCGATCTGTCTAGAATGATGATGAAGAAGAAGACATGTGAGAAGTAGAAGAAGAAGAAGGAATATCAATGTTTATCTTCATAAGAAGAGTTGTCAAATCTGTACCCTATTTTGCATATCCATCTATCTTCTTCTCATAGAAATGAGACTCATCATGGTTTGGATTTTTACAATAAGCACACTTAGGTCTGTATTTCTTTGATTGTTCCCCCTTAGGAGAAGGTGGGCCAGAGGGGTGCTAAGAACTGGAATCCTTCCTAGGCTCTGTGGTATGTAACTTTTGTTTTTTCTCCTACTTCCTCAGAGATATCTAAGCTACCAATGCTTGGTTCTTTAATCCTAGAAGAGCATCCAACTTTGTAAGCTTGGATGAATCATGTGTCAATCGATCACATAATACCTCAAAGGTATGCATGGAAAATCATGGACTCAAAAAATCTATGGTTGAGTAGAATGTAGACGAAAATATATGAAATGAACCTCGAAGCTTAGAGAGAATCACGTATATACACTCGGTGTTTATTTTGTTCTTACCATAACCCTGTAACAATGATCTCAGTGATTTGAATTCATCAATAAATCTTCAATAGATGGAAAATAATTAAGTGTTAAAGAGGTCAACTCTACCTCAATCTAAAGTGCCCTAAATTGATTAATGGTGCCAAAATGATCATGAAAATTGGTCCACATATCCCGAGGTGTAGTGCAACCCTCAAGGTGAAACAAAATACTATCTAAAATGTTCAAGGAAATCATTCACATTGCCTCATCCATTCTATTATAGTGTTGCATGACCTCGAATAGGTGATTCAACTGATGTTGGACCTCATCCAAACATGACAATAACCCTCTCGACATGAGAAGGCAAGTCATATGTACCTTCTATGTGTGATAATTATGCAGAGTGAGTTTCTCAATAGAGGAAGGGTTTGTCATGTGAACCAAAGGGAAAATAACCCCTACCACAATACAAAAAACCCAAACCCTAGCACAAATCTAAAAGTTGGAAAGTGCAAAAAAGAACACAATACTAATGACTAGTCTTTGTGTACTTGGTAAAAAATCTGATGAAATTAACTACAGATATGGAAAGAGCACCGAAACACCTTTCTAACACTTATTCATTTTTGAAAAATGGAGTTCGGATGCAAATGTTATGCCCCTAGGAAAGAAAAAAATTAATTCTAACTTTGACTGAAAAAAAACCCCTCAAAATAAAAAAATTAGAAAACCCCACTTCCAAAAAAAGCTTCATCTCGGAATCACCTTTCCGATGATATCATGTTTGCCCAAAAATGCCTATGTTTTCTCAAGATTCATCCAAAAATGATCAATAGGTCAAAAAAAACATGCAAAAGGAGCTTCAATGGCTCTGTGGTTGCTCCCTTGCAAAGATTTGTCGATGTCACTTACACGGGCAACGCGTAGGTGACATAGGTTGTGCGAGGAGTGGTGATGTAGCGCGAGGGAAACTTTATGGGTGGCAGGTCGGTGGCACTTTTGAAAACTATTTTGGAAGTCATCATTGGTAGTAATTATGGCTTTGGATCTTGTCATTAGTAACATCCAATCATCAATTGTATGGTGTGCATCTCTCTTATTTAATAGAATGTGACAAATCTTTTCTTGCTTTTTGCTTTGTCCATCTTGTTTGAAAATTTAATCATTGTTTGAAAGTATTCACATAGGAGCTTTGTATGCCTTTTTCTTTTGTGTGGAGCTCTATGATTGATTATCAATATTATAGATACTCTTGATTATCAATTTTGAGCATTATATTGAATAGTATGTATTGTGTAATAATAGAATTTTAATAATAATTAATTAAACATATTATAACATATAAAGATAAGAGTTCATGTAATTTTAATATAAAACAAGCCTCCAAAATTTTAATTCAAAATAGAAATTGAAATTAAAAACACGTTGCTATTACAAACATTCCTAGAACAAATAACACAATTGAAAGCATTCCTAAATTTAAAATAGAAAGTTGCATTTTTTATTCACAACTTTAAATGTTTCTTTCTAACTTAAAATTGACATTTTAAAACACACCGCATTTTTTTATCACAACTTTAGATGTTTGTTTCTAAATTGACATTCAAAAACACACCGTCATTCCTAAAACAAATAACGCAATTGAAAATAGGAAGTTGCATTTTTATCACAACTTTAAATGTTTCTTTCTAAATAGAAATTGACATTTTAAAACACACCACATTTTTTTATCAAAACTTTAAATGTTTCCTTCTAAATAGAAATTGGCATTTCAACTTTAAATAGAAATTGACAATTAAAGACACGTTGCCACTAGAAACATTCCTAAATCGAATAGCACACTAGAAACATTCCTAAATAAAAAATAGAAAGTTGCATTTTCAATTGCAACTTTAATCACTTTAAATAGAAATTGACATTTAGGAATATACCACCATTAGAAACATTCCTAAATTGAATAATATGCCTAGGAACATTCCGAAGGTAAGGTGCATTTTTCAATTGCAACTTTAAACATTTCTTTCTAAATAGAAATTGACTTACGTTCCTAAGTAGCTATTAGCATAGCTAGAAACATTCATAAATAAATATTAGCACAAATAAAAACATTCCTAAACACATCTAGATAGATGGAAATTTGTCTTTACTTGAAACATTCTATATTGATATTACTAAGATTTATTTAAAAATAATTTTATTATCTATTTTTAATTATTTCATATAGATTATTTAATACAAACATTAAATTAAGTCATTTGCTACAAATTATTTATTTAAATAAAATTAATTAGATTATGTAATATAGATTATTTATTTTTAACAAAATAAAAGGTTGTATAGATCAATAAAGTTATTTTATTGTAATTATATTATTTTACAATATTATATTACCATATCAATATTAGTATTATGGTAGGTGCAAGAAGTTGGGTCCCAATTCGGCAGAAGTCTTGTGGACCCGAAAAATGTGTCTAGAAACGGGCACCCATTTTGAAAAAAAAATAGGCACCCAATTTAGGCTCGGATGCCCGATCCAAAAATTTAAAAAACGGGTGGCTATTTTTTTCAAAATGGGTTCTCGTTTCTTTTCTTTTTTTTTATGCCTAGAAACTCATTTTTACATGTCGATTTATTATATTTAAGAAATGGTTGAGTGTTTTTAAACGTGGGCCCGTTTTTTAAAAGTTGAATTTTCAATCCACCCTTTGCATTAGATTTCGGTTTAAAATAGGCTTGGTGTGACCAAGCCTATGCTTGGACCTCCAAAATAATGACTAAGGCACCAAAATACCATATTTCTGTCTTGCCATAATTTTTCAAAGCCTTCCTAATCAATTTTTTTGATGAAATAAAAATCATTAGAGTTCTTACTGTCCAAATTTCAAAAATATAAATTTCATAGTGATATGATCAATTTTGCTATTTTTGCAATATTTATTAATCAAAAGTGGTACCTAAACTTAAAATAGTGAGGTTCACTAAAATTGTAATAACATTTTTGTTTTTGCTTCTTTTTTTTTTTAAATAAATTATCTGATATCAATCTGCATAGAATTTTATTGAAGATAAAAAAATTATTTTTTTTTTGAAAAAACATGAAATTTTCATCAAATTATGGTGGTCGTACACTAGAGGTTTCAAAAACATACTTTACAGTCAACTCAAAATTAATAAAAAAAATATTCAATAAAAAATATATATATGCTCATCAATATTTGATGTCTTAGGTATCTTTCCCCAAAAGGATTCACAAAAATTTATTTATTTAGGTCAAAATATGGTGGTCATACACTTGTGTGGTATGGTCCTGAAACATGCATTTTGAAAAAGTGGGTTTTAAACATGCCTACTAAAAAACAATTTCTACCATATGGGTATTAAAATAAATTACATATTTTACAACTAGACTTTGAGCACTACATTTTCTATTAGTGAAGTTTTTTTAGATTCAATCTCTAAGTGCCTCAAATTTTGACATCAATTGACAGAAATTCTGAAAACAGGGAAAAAACTTCCACTTTTTGCCCAAAGGTGGGACTCAACTTCTTGTAGCCACCCATTATATTATTAATAATTTTATGATTATTATAAACAATATTTTATTATTAAACTATGTAATTAAATTTTTTGGCATAAACAGTTTGTGTTGACAGAAAAGTTGGTAGTTGTTGAAGCTTTAACGATCAAGTGGGATTATTGAAAGATGTGGGGAGATAATTAAAGATGTAAAAATGTCGTTAGAGATCTCATTCCTATTACCCTAAGCCAACTCCTTCATTTATGGTAAGAAATATGTATGCAATTGAGAGAGCATTTATGTTAGGAAAGGACATTTTGCATCTAAACGATCATAGTGGAGTGGAGGGAATACAGATTTTGGAGAACATGGCGGAGATAATAAAGATTTCAGTATCCTAAGGAATGACGTAAAAATAGCAGGAATACAACTCTTTAACAACATTAGTAATGAAATCAAAGACAAAGAGGGTAGGAAGAAGTGTTGTTGAATGTTTAGAGGGAGAGGTGACTCAGAGAGAGGAATTAAGGACCCAATTCCTGAAGCAGGGGGTGGGATCATGGAGTCTCCAATATTATTTAAAGTGGAGAGACCTACAACATAGGTTGCTTTTTTAGGATCAGTGATAGATCAAAGAATGCAAGAGATTGTATTAGACCCACACATTATGCTAGTTCAAATTGTTTTAGGGATCATGAGAAAAGATTTCATATTAGCAAACCACAAGTATAGGGTGAATACAAAGATTGTTGTTGTGTTTCTAACAACATTGTTGCATGTAGGTGTTAGCAAAAGAGTAGTTGAAAAACTTTACAGAAAGCTTTTTCATAGGGAATTTCTTATCGACATGACCATAATTCTTAGGAATATTAATGATAATATGACGATCCCAAGGCAAAAGGATTATGACATAACAATCATCAATGGTCATCCCCCAAAAGATACCCGATATTGGAAATTGATGACAATAGGGTATTTAGGAGCAGAAGATTGTTAGTAATAACTGAGAAGGGTGGGGGGGGGTGAATCAATGGCCTTAAAAATATTCCAATTAATCAACCCAAAAACTTAGAACCACAATATTAAGCCTCTAGTTATCTTCAGTCCTATAAGATGAATGCCTTCGAATATACTTATCAAACAACTACTGCTTAGAGTGCTTTGTTAAACCTTATTCTTTATGTTTACCGAATAGTAGTCTTTCAATTGACTAAAAAAATAGTAAATTACTTAGAGTATACTGATCAATCCAGATTAGCTATGTGTAATGCAAAACACTAAAGTAACAACTCATAAACACATTGACACATGGATTTTTAACATGGAAACCCTACTAAGGGAAAAAAAAACTTGGGACCGGTAACCCAAAATTTTCACTCTTCTGAAGTGAGCTCGGTGAAGAGCCAACCTTGTTAAAGGTTACAAACACACTGTTAGGTGTGACCTTGTTAGAGGATTTAAAAGATAAGTTTTTCACTTGATATCGGGCATTTCTATGCTACCTTAGTTGTCCAAACTATTCTGGTTTGTCAAATGGTATCTGGCATCTCATGCTATCTTCATGATCAAACTTTTTGATACTCCTTGGGATGTATCTCAATATAGAAAGGATCTTTAAATCCGACTCGGTTAAGAGACTTTTTGAATCAATGGTTAAACTGAAACAATATGATCTACTCACATATACAACTTATACTTGTAGATTTTCATATCTATTGTAAGCTCATTAAATCAATATGATCAATATATATTTTCAACACCTTTGCTCCACTTTTGTTCTGCTCGGTGATGCTATGCTCTGTTACTCGGTGTCTGCAGAAATATTTAGCTCTTTCCCCAGCTTGATTGATCAAGATTGTATCAGTTGATCTTATCAGTTTCTCTCCAGCATCCTCTTTTTCATTCACTCCCCTTAATTCATAATGAATTAAGTTGTCTCTTTATATACATGATATCACCGTTTCTAGGTTCTTGATTTTCTTGATCTTGGTGTGATCCGCAATCTTAGCCAATCTGATTTAAAGAAAAACTTCTTGTTTTATCTCATAGAAATCTTCTTGCCAACTGGACAAAATAGCTTAAAATCCTTTAATTATCTTTGGCTTTATCTTGTCGATGTAAAAAATAATAACTACCAGTTAAGTCTTTATTTAGCTCTGCCAGCTAGATATTTTGTCATTTCTAAACTCCAGTTAACTTCAGTGTTTTAACTCTTTTATAGCTTCGGTCAACACTCAAATACTCCTCAGGCTTCTCCATCGGGGTTTTCTGTCCGTCGGGTTACACTGTGATTCTGGCTGTCAGGTATGCTTGTGATTCTCCTCATCGGCAATGCTCATCAGGTTTCTTTCGTGGGCATCACAGTGACTTAACTTTTGGTTATCTCTGTCTGTCGGGTTCCACTAGTTGTCGGTGTTTGAAGTCACATAGTAAATTCTTGTCTTTTATGCATTACTAAAAGCATAATCTTTATCTCTCTGATTCTCTGAAGTATTTGACACTTTGATTATAACCAATTAGATTATATCAAGTTGACATTAATGACAATACAATCCATTAACCGATTTAATGTCTTGCATTATCTTTCTGCATTTCAGTGATCAACTTAACATCTTCAAACATTCAATCAGTTACATTTCATCAATCTCTCCCTTTGACATTGATGGAAACACACTTACATTATCACACTATATTATTACTAATACAATATGAAATATAATAGTTTCATCAATATTTCCTATTGTAACTATTACAAATGTCTGGTTCTCAATAAGCTCAAAATAGATTTGATTTGTTTCTTGCAGAGTGGATTTCTACAATCTTCAATCCCTTCATTGGATAGATGTATCATCTTCTGTCTCTGTTCTGATATGTGCTCTTCCTTGACTGTTCCTCTTCTTGATAATTTCTTTTTCCTTTGACAACAATCTCTTCCTTTGTATGAACTATCTTCCTTTGTTACTTCTCTCCCTTAGATGGATATTTCATATGTAATCAATCTCTCTCCCTTTGAATATTGATTATCTATTCCTTTTGATTCTTAGGAACTTCTCTTCATGGATACTGATATAATCTTTTCCTGATAATGAGATCATCTCTCCCGTGTGATTCCTGATATCTCTCCCTTGTGATAATGAGATAATCTCTCCCTTTGACAACAATGCCAAACAAGTTTCATCTATATCATATTCCATCCCTTTATATAATATATTTCTTGAATTTCCCTATCCATCAGCAATACAATGTCTCTTGTGTTTGGTGTAGATTTGTACCTTGTTGTATACATATGTATATGTTTCTGTTCATCTCAGTGTTTTCATCAATATGAATGATCTTATTATTATGTGTAGGCTGATGCAGCCTCCTAGTCAGCTTACTGGCCGATAGACAAGGGTTGGACCCCTAGTCTCTGTCTCAAGTACTCAAACATATCTTTCGGTAATGGTTTGGCAAATATATCAGCTAATTGTTCCTTTGATTGAACATATTCTAGTATCACCTCCTTTGCTTGCACTTGTTCTCTTAGATAGTGATACTTGATAGCAATATTCTTAGTCTTAGCATGCATGATTGGATTCTTATAAATGTTAATTGCATTGGTATTATCACAATAGATAATTAATGGTTCAAGAATCTTCATATTCATACCTTTCAGCAACTGTTTCATCCATGCAATATTGGAAAAATTTGCAGAAGCAGCCACATACTATGCCTCTGCAGTAGACTGAGAGATGCATCCTTGCTTCTTTCTTATCCATGTGACAAGTCTATCACCCATGAAGAATGCTCCTCCAGTTGTGCTCTTTCGGTCATCAATGTTTCCAGCCCAATCAACATCTGTATAGACTTGTAGCTCAAATTTTTCTTCTCTTTTATACCATAAACCATAGTCCTCGGTGTTCTTCATATATCTCAGAATTCTCTAAACAGCAGTCATATGTGAATCTTTGGGATTAGCATAGAATCTTGCAACTATTCCAACTGCATGTGCTATATCTGGTCTGGTATAAACAACATACATTAGTTTGCCAATCATTGATCTATACAAGGTCTGATTTACCTCATTTGATTTGTCTTCTTTTTCCAGCTTACATCTGGTAGCCATAGGTGTTCCAACTGGTTTGGAATCTTCCATCTTGAATATCTTCAACACTTCCTTGATGTATTTGGACTTAGTGATATATATGTCTGCATCTTGTTGAAGAATTTGTAGATCTATAAATAATTTGATCTCCCCAAACATAGACATTTCAAACTCTTTTCTCATTTCATTAGCAAAGGATTTGCATAACATTTCATTTCCCCCAAAAATGATATCATCAACAAAAATTTCAGCAATCAGAATATTACCATCGGTATCTTCTTTTAAGTACATATTTCTATTTTCACTTGTTCTTACAAATTTAATGCTAATGAGATAGGAGTGAAGTCTTTCATACCAGGATCTAGGTGCTTGTTTCAATCCATACAAGGCTTTATGTAGTCTACATACCATGTTTCTCTTGTCTAGATCAACAAACCCTTCTGGTTGTTCAATGTATACCTCTTCTTCCAGTATTCTATTTAGGAATGCAGATTTGATATCCATCTAGTATACCTTGAATCCTTTGAATGCAACATAATAAAGTAAGATTCTAACTCCTTGTCTAGCAATGGGTGCAAAGGTTTCTCCATAATCAATACCTTCTTCTTGTGCATACCCCTTGCATACTAACCTTTCTTTGTTTATTGTCACCTCTCCATTCTCATTCAGCTTGTTTCTGAATATCCATTTGGTATCGATGACATTCTTGTCATATGGTCTCGGTACTAGTGTTCATGTACTGTTCTTCTCAATCCATTCTATTTCTTCATTCATAGCACTAACCCATTCTTCATTCTCAAGTGCAGTATTTACAGATTTAGGCTCAAAATCACAAAGTAAACATCTATGTTTAGTGACTTACTTCTTGTTCTCATTCTAGCCTTCTTGTCTCCTATGATTTGATTCTATGGATGATGTATTTTGACATACTTAAAAAGTTTTGGTTTAGCTCTTGTTCATCATTCTAATCATCTTCTTGATCTTCGTTCTAATCTCCATCACTTGGAACATCATCTTGAGGATTTTCCCAATTTTCAGTAATTGCAACCTAATGCTCGGTTACAATTTTATGTTGCTCGGGAGCGATACATTTTTGCTCGGGTAGAGTGTCAGGTTATGTATAAACAAACTTGTTGTAGTCCTCTAGTTCTCTTCTTCTTTCCTTATCATTATTTTCTACAAATTCATCTATTTTCACATTTGCCCTTTCAATGATCTTGTTAAGGAATTTATAAGCCTTTCTTTTGGTTGAATATCCTAGAAAGATACCTTCTTCACTTTTGGAGTCAAGTTTTCCATTTCTATCATCCTTCAAAATATAACATTGACTACCAAATATTTTGAAGTAACTTACATTAGGTATATGACCATACCAAAGCTCATAGGGTGTCTTCTTTGTGTCCTTCTTCAATTATACTTTGTCTAATGTGTAGACAACAGTACTGACAGCTTCCCTCCAGAAAGTTTGAGTGATGCTCTTCTCAATCATCAATAATCTTGCACAATCAACAATTGATATGTTTCTCCTTTCAGCAATTCCATTTTGTTGTGGTGTTCTCGGTGCAGAAACATGTCTTTTAATTCCATGCTCATTGCAATAGTTAGTGAATTCATCTGAAATAAATTCCCCTCATCTATCTAACCTTAAGCATTTCAATTTATTATCACTTTATTTTTCTACCATATCCTTATACCATTTAAACATCTTGAATGCTTCTGATTTATCTTTTCATAACATAACTGTCATCATTCTAGAATAATCATCAACAAAGAGAGTAAAACACCTATCTCCATAGTAACTCTTTGTCCTCATGGGTCCACATAGATCTGTATGAAATAATTCTAGAATTGCATTGGATGTAGGGGTTTTACTCTTGAAACTAGACTTTTTCATCTTACCTTTTTGACAATTCTTGCACATGATATGCTCGGGCTTAGTCATGCTTGGAAAGCCTCTGCCATTCCTTTTATTGCTTATCTTTATCATGTTGTCAAAATTCACATGACACAATATTTTGTGCCACAACCATATGTCTTCGTTTTTAGCCATTAAACAAGTGGTTTTAATGTCATCAAGATAGAAAAGGTTACCTTTTGTCTGCTCACTAGTTCCGATCAAACTTCCTGATTCACTAAAGATATTTTCCTTCTTATTCTCAAATGCTACTTTGTGACCTGTATTGTTCAGCTGTGAAACACTTAACAGAGTGTAATTCATTCCTTTTACCCAGCAAGCATTTTCACATTTGATCAGGCTATTCAACATTATAGTTCATTTACCTTCAACTGGACAAGGTGTATCATTACCCATTCTTACTGAACCACCATTATAGTATTCAAAAGTCTCAAAATTTTGTTTATCACCGGTCATATGGTGAGTACAGCCACTATTTATGATCCAAACATCATTCTTGCTAACCTTAGATGAGTGTAATTTCTACATACCTTTCTTCTTCTTCATCTGAATCATCCTTCATGGCTAAAAATATCATCTTAATGTCTTCTTCTGATTCGGTGTCAGTGTCATCAGCTCTGTTCTCAGCTAGGTAACAAACTTTCTTCCCTTTGTCCTTTTAGTCTCAGGTATCTCTTTTTTCAGATTGTTGTTTGCTTCGGTAATCTCTGTTATCACCTCTATCAAACTTCTTCTCATATGATCTGTCATTTCTTATGTCATCTTTTCTTCTATTTGGACATCTTGCAACAAAGTGTCCAACCTCTTTAAAATTGAAACATACAAGTGGTAATTTACCTTTGTATCTACCTTTGCCTCTCTATAATATTCTTTCCATTAGTGCTTCAATCTCATCAAGTCCTTGATCCTCATTATCACTTTCACTATCATTTCTAATAGCATGTCTATGACTTGAATTGCTTATTTTCAAAGAACATTTGAATGCAGATTCTATAGATGGTAAGACACTATTATAAAAGTTATTCATCTCAAATGAAATCATTCTACCAATCAGACTATCTAGAGTACCTGTATTGTTTGCAACTGCTCTCATTTCTTGAATAATAGAAAATCTAATAGCATATACAGGCAGTAAGGTTCTTAAGGTTTTACTTACCACTGTCTCATCTTCAAATACACCTCCAACTCCTCGGATAGCATTGACTACCTCTTTGATTTTGCACCTATAATGAGTGATATTTTCTCCTTCTTTCATCCTTAGGTCATCAAACCTTCCTCTTAGGATTTCTGCCTTGGCTCTTAGTACATTAGCATCTCCTCCATGTACCATCTTCAACTTATCCCACATTTTCTTTTTAGAGGTGCAGGTTTTGACATCTTCAAACTCAGTATCAGAGAGTGATGAGGCAAGTTCTATCATCATGCAATTATGCTCATGCTTTTCTCTTAATTGCTCAAGAGTGTGAGGTCATGTAGGCAACACATATTCAGTATCAAGGTGTTGAGTAACATCATTACCAATACCTGATAGGTGAAGTCTTATTCTGCTTTTCTATGATGCAAAGTTGTCTTTATTCAACTTGGGCACATCTCGTCTGTTCATCTTGTGATCTTTTGCTTGAGTTGTTAAACTCCCTTTCTAAGCACACAAGCTCTGATACCAATTGTTAGTAATAACTGAGAGGGGGGGGTGAATCAGTGGCCTCAAAAATATTCTAATTAATCAACCCAAAAACTCAGTACCACAATATTAAGCCTCTAGTTATCTTTAGTCCTATAAGATGAATGCCTTCGAATATACTTATCAAACAACTACTACTCGGAGTGCTTTGTTAAACCTTATTTTTATGTTTACCGAATAGCATTCTTTCAATTTACCAAAAATAGTAAATTACTTAGAGTATATTGATCAATCCAGATTATCTATGTGTAATGCAAAACACTAAAGTAATGACTCATAAACTCATTGGCACATGGATTTTTAACATGGAAACCCTGTTAAGGGAAAAACCCACTAGGGATCGATAACCCAAAATTTTCCCTCTTCTAAAGTGAGCTCAGTGAAGAGCCAAACCTGTTAAAGGTTACAAACACATCATTAGGTGTGACCTTGTTAGAGGATTTAAAAGATTAGTTTGTCACTTGATATTAGAAATTTCTATGCTACCTTCCTTGTCCAAACTCTTCTGGTTTATCAAATGGTATATGGAATCTCATGCTATCTTCATGATCAAACTTTTTGAAACTCCTTGGGATGTATCTCAATATAGAAAGGATCTTTAAATCCTTCTCGGTTAAGAGACTCTGAATCAATGGTTAAACTGAAATAGTATGATTTGTTCACATATACAACTTATACTTGCAGATTTTTAGATCTATTGTAATCTCATTAAATCAATCTAATCAATATATCTTTTCAATACCTTTGCTCCACTTTTGTTCTGCTCGGTAATGCTATGCTTTATTTCTCGGTGTCCATAGAAATATTTAGCTCTTTCCTCATTTTGATTGATCGGGACTGTATGAAGTTGATCTTCATCAGTTTCTCTCCAACATCCTCTTTTTCATTCACTCCCCTTCATTTGTAATGAATTTAAGTTATCTCTTTATAGACATGATATCACCGTTTCTAGGTTCTTGATTTTCTTAATCTTTGCGTGATCCATAATCTTAGCCAATCTGATTTAAAGCAAAACTTCCTGTTTTATCTTGTAGAAATCTTCTTGCCAACTGGAAAAAACAACTTTAAATCCTTTACTTATCTTTGGCTTTATCTTTTCGATGAAAACAATGATAACTACCAGTTAAGTCTATATTTAGCTCTGCCAGCTAAATATTTTATCGTTTCTAAACTCCAGTTAACTTTGGTGTTTTAACTCTTTGATAGCTTCAGTCAACACTCCAGTTCTCCTTGGGCTTCTCCGTCGGGGTTGTCTATCCGTTGGGTTACACTGTGATTCTGGCCGTCAGGTATGCTTGTGATTCTTCTCGTCGGGTTTCTTTCTCGGGCATCATAGTGACTTAACTTTTGGTTATCTCTATCAGTCGGGTTCCACTAGCCATCGGTGTTTGAAGTCACATAGTGAATGCTTGTGTTTTATGCATTACTGAAAGCATAATCTTTATCTCCCTGATTCTCTGAAGTATTTGACACTTTGATTATAACCAGTTAGATTATATCAAGTTGACATCAATGACAATACAATCCATTAACTGATTTAATGTCTTGCATTATCTTTCTGCATTTCGGTGATCAACTTAGCATCTTCAAACATTCAATCAGTTACATGTCATCAAAAGATATGGGATTAGGAACAAGATTAATTTTCCAATGAAGTTATATAAGCTCCTTCATAATGAGGGTCCAAGACTTCCTTAGAGAAGAAATTTTGGTGGGAGAAAATGAAGGAGATCAGAGACTGCAAAGCATGGAAGCAAATCTTCTAATTATCTTTGACTCACAGGGTCCTCCATTGCAGGATATTGAAGAGTGGGATCCAAACTAGAGTATTGAGCATGCGGCCTTGAGAAGTTGAGAATAACTAAGGAGAATTCAAGAGCAGAGAGGCCAGTCCATGGTCCACATGCAAATAATGTTAGATGTAGAGGTTTGTGTTTTTGTTGGGAGCAGGAGGGGAAGAAGAAGAGGACGTCGACACGGAAAGGGTGGCTAGAAAACTTCTTTACAAGCTACAGATAAGAATGTTTACGTTTTCTTGTTTGATAAATTTTGATAGCTAGTTTTTTTGTTAGAAGGATAGATTCTCGAATCCTCTATAGATTGGTATTCCATCACTCATTTTGTTCTTTGAGTGACTAGTTTTTTGTGGTGGTTTAAACACAGATTTTATTAGATTGGTATTTCATCACCCATTCTAGTTTTCTATCACTCGTTTTATTCTTTGAGTGACTAGTTTGTTGTGGTGGTTTAGACACAGATTTCATTAGACTTTAGTAACAGGTTTATTATGCTTACTTCAGTAACTCTTATTATGCTTTTCTAGAACACATGTTATATTATATATGTTGAACATGTTCTTATTAATATATCTTTGGCTCTAGCCTTTTATCAATTAAAAAATAGGTTGAATTTTAAATTAGATTACTTAATATAAATTATTTATTTTAATTAAACAAATTGAAAAACACAATAACAAATACTTTCCCCTTTATGTTTCTTGTATATTTTTTATGCATTGGATAGTAAACTAACACCATTTCTCATTCTAGTTTTAATTATGAGATTTAAAATGGTGAAAATTTTATAGATATATAAATCCTATTGCTTTAATGGTTGGAGGTCACACTACTTTGAAATTATATTTGGTGATACTTAGAAAAATAATAGTCTTAAAATAGTCATAATGTTAGGTTGGGGTCTCATGGAATGGGGCTTCTTAAAAAATAGAGCATCCCATGAATTTTGTAGTCTAGTTTACGTATTTAAGAAAGCTAGTGGTCTCATGAATATAATACTGTTGTTTTCATACTTTGTGCATAATGTTTTTAAATCATTTCCCCCCTAAAATTATTTTTTAAGAAAATTTTAAAATCAAATGTTTGACAAGTGGTAAAAAAATTCCTAAATTGGCGGGGCGATTTCTAGCCCCACTCATTTTTTACCTAGCGCTAAAAAGTAGGAACTCCTATTTTGAAGGAGAAGATTCCAAAGAATCTAATAGCCAAACAAAATTTTGTTCATGGGACCACCCTCTTCCTCAAAAATAGAGCTAAAGCCCCCCTCATGGTACCCATGTCTTAGGACAGGTCCCCATGCAGCTACTTAGCTTATTTTGGCTAGTAGACACTGCTTAATATTGTAAGGAGTATTTTGTGGAGCGGATGACCCACGAATACTAATTTTTTGCTTATACTTAAGCAACTTAAAATTATTTTTTAATATTATATATATTTTTAATTATTATACATTTTAATTATATATAAAATATATTAAGGAGTATTTTGTGGAGCGAGTGACCCATGAATCCTAATTTTATGCTTATACTTGAGCAGCTTAAAATTATGTTTTTAAAATTATATATTTTTAATTATTATGCATTTTAATTATATATATATATAATATACTAATTTTCTGCTTATATTTAAGCAGCTTAAAATTGTTTTTTAAAATTATATATATTTTTAATTATTATACATTTAAATTATATATAATACATATTATATATAATTAAAGTGTATAATAATTGAAAATATATATATAATTTAGGCAAGAGCTTATAGTACAACGGTAACTTATGAGTCTCTCATTTGGGAGGTCTTGGGTTCAAGTCTACTCGAGCTTAGCACAATAATAATTAATATCAACCAAATAATAATAATAAGAACAAGAATAAGAATAAGAATAAGAATAAGACATGGGTACCATGAGGGGAGCTTAAGCTCTATTTTTTAGGAAGAGGGTGGTCCCATGAACAAAATTTTGTTGGGCTATTGGATTATTTGGAATCTTTTCCTTCAAAATAGGAGCTCCTACTTTTTAGTGTTGGGTGAAAAAGAAGTGGGCCTAGAAATCGCCCCACCAGTTAAGGAATTTTTTGCCACTTGTCAAACATTTAACACACCGAAGGCGTTTCTTATCTAAGAAGAACGACCTGGATTTTGATATCAACGGTCTGCAACATCTAACAACTATGCAAGATGATTGAAAATTTTATCACTGTAAGATTTCATTGTCACTTTATTTTAATGCTAGGAAAGTTTGGGTCTATTATCCGCTCATCACTGATCTTTTGTAGGTAGTCTTCCTTGGTCTTGCACTACTATTTTTTTGCAGTACTCGTGGCATTATTCCACAAGACAAGTACAATAAGAAGTTATCTACGGTCCACACCTCATCTTCATCACAATTATTGCTTTCATTTTCCAACACAATCTAGAAAGTAATCAGAATTTCATAATTATTAGTTCTACTTTACCGGAGAGTGATGAGAAATATCCTTGACATCTCTTCCAAACGTAAGCCCCATGCAACAACACTCATAATCATTTTCCCTCTCAATCTCATTACACTGCAAAATTGCAAGTTAATACACCTAGACACACAAAATTCCTCAATTCAACAAAATTCATTGAGATCACACTGTCTCCAAACAATCAAGACACTCATCTGGATGAGACCGTTTTGAAATGCGAGAATGTAAAGACAATTTATGATCATGCGCGTTATTGGTCTCACTTCACTGCAATCTCCCGCCCGGCGAATGAGGATATAATGCTTTTCAAGAACCACCATTGGCGACATTAAATTAAGAAACTTTGATGTAAGCATCATCTGCAAGAAAATGAGTATTAAATTGAGAATTTAAATCAATAATGAAACACTAGATAATGAACATTTTAATCCCATAAAAATTTCTTTCAAGACTAAGAATTATGTATGTACAATGGTGAATTAAAAAACCAACACAGTCCAACACAAACAACTGTAGCTACGCTATACCAAAAGAATAGCAACATTTCACATTTTTGAATACATAGCCTACCAAAATAAGGTATGCCAACATAATAACCCACACAATAATTAACTGAATTCTAAATTCAACCTAAACCAGAGTGCCAAGAGTTATTATATTGTCTTAGCATGATCAAAACAAATCGATGTCATTATCGTGGTAAGGGGAAATACAATCCAAAATAGGTTACATGACAAAAAAAACCCATAGTTTAAGTTAGGTTGAAACTAAATTCTCAATACTAAATTCAATCTCAACTAGAATCCTCAGAGTTAATGCAAAGTATTAGTACTAGATCCAAAATATTAAATGAAAAATGCAAAAATTAAACCCTGAACAATAATCATACTAGCAATGGCAATGGAAATGATTATGACAGTGACAATGGTATGGGGAAATTAATCCCTAAAACGCTAATATGGTGATGGTGACAACAATGAAATGAGCCTTGAGGAAGTTAAACCCTAAACATAAATGCCATGGTAATGGTATGAGGTATGACATTACTCAACATCATCTTCATAGAAGACCATGTAAATGTACTCCACCTTGCCTTCCTCTTTGTATGGGTACTTTTTGGTAAGCTCGCCATCTCCTTGGTACTTGTAATGGACTTCATGGTCTTGATGGATGTTATATAGCTCCCTCTTCAAATAACCAATGGAAACAGAGCCCAATAGAGAAGTCTCATTTTCCATTTGATATCAATAAGAGGACTGTCGATATCAATTTAGTCAGTGGTCAGTATTTCTAGCCATTGTGTACCACTACCAGCTTTCCCATTCGTATCAAATCCAAAATTTTCCTACAAATGAATCAACAATAAGAAAGAAAAATCACAGTAATCGTGAAGAAGCTTTGTTTTTCTCTCCATTTTCTCCACACCCCACCCAACATTCAAGCAACAGCCACTTGCATATGCACGTGCCTTACTATTAGCCTAGAATACCTGCAAATATGCCACATCCCCCACTTTTCTATACTCGATGTGTAATGTGTTTGCCATGAAGATGGGTGAAAAAACATAAGATATGCATTATCTAATTTTTTAGGTTTTGAAAAATGTTTAGTCATAATTTTATTGGATTGAAATTCTTAGCAATAGATGGTCAACAAAAAATTACAAATTATTAAACAATTCAGAAATGGTAAGAAAAAAAATAAAAAATAGCAAGGAATTTTAAAAAAGAAAAGCTAAAATGTTAGAAACTTAGAAGCGCATGCATATTTTCTTATAGACATTATCTAAATGAAAATATTAGTTCCCCTTAAGCATATCAACAATCGAAAAAATATAAGAATTTCTTCAAGATTTTTTCCATGATCATTTTTGAAAGTTTGAAATTAGTTTCCTATATCTTTTACAAAGAATAATAAAAAGTTATTAGAATTGCTTTTATTTAAAATAAATTATTCTATTAAATTTTATTATTGTAATATATTTTTTTTACATTTTTTATTTTATATTCTAATTTATATAATAGAATAAATATCAAACTTCAAATCTATAGAAAGTTATAATGTTATAATGGGAGAGGTGAAATCTCTCTCTCTCTCTCTCTCTCTCTCTCTCTCTCTCTCTCTCTCTCTAGCTCCATTTTTGTGATTTGTTGTAATTATTAGCTCCAAAAATACTTAACATTCGTGATAAGTCACATCACTAAATGTTGTTCTCATTCGTGCTATCAATGCCACAAGATAATATCATAAAGGATAATTTATAATTACCACTTCTTATAGAAAAAAAACCTCAATACTTCTCTCTTACATATTAATAGGACCCCACCTTTCAGCTCATTTCGAATTTCACATTTTATGCTCCCCTTCTATATATCTACGACGTACCCATTGCACACCAAGGTGCAATTGCTAGTTTTAGAATTTTCTTAAAAAATAATTTTAGGGGGGAAATGATTTTAAAAAATTATGCACAAAGTATGAAAACAAAGGTATTATATTCATGAGACCACTAGCTTCCTTAAATAGCTAAACTAGACTACCAAATTCATGGGACACTCTTTTTTTGAAGAAGTTCCCTTCCACACACACACGCGCGCATAAAATTATTGTCAATCACATTTAAATTATTATTGCCATTTGACCACTTTGATCAAATTTTAATGTTGTTTGACAAGTTATTTGAGCTTTTAAATTGGTGGCTTTTACTTATAAATTGATTTATCAACATTGATTTTATTTGTTTAAATAAATTTGAGGTTCTTATGGTTTGCATATGAGGTTGTCAGGAAAAATTCCTTGTTCTATAACATCTATATTTCACACATTTTAAGTGGTGCAACATCAATTCAATGATTGGAAAAATATTTTAGTCTATTAAAATATATACACATAAATTTGGGAGGGAAAACAAGGAAGGTAAATGAAAAATGAGGAAAGAAAATTTATGCACTCATCTAGCATTTTTTTCTATTAAATATAAAGTAAGAAACAATTGCATCATATGATATGTCTGATCAAGTGCAAGATAAAACTTAGAACACCATTAACTATTGAGTACAAACAATATCAAATGCTACAACCTATATAGGATCTATACATCATATAATTGTTTAGATTTAGAAAAAAATATTTAATATATAGTTCATATATCATTGAGATCTCTATTAACCCACCTTGTCCATCCTAATGGACCATCCATCAACTTCATAATTTTGTTCTCCTATACATAGTCTCTATACGGGTGTTCATCTTCATTGTTGGTGTGTGGTTGTGGCATGGGGATCACTAGTAGTTGAACTACAACAATTGGAATGTCCATGTCATGTCTCTCCTTATCTCTTTGCTCATTCAGATTTGCAACAAAATTGTTCAATGCATCATCAAATGGAGTCCTATTTGTTGTTGATCTGGTCCAACATTTTTTTAATATGCAGTTGTTGCTTATTTTGAGCCCCTCCTTTTTTTTATATCATATTTTCAATTACTAAGCAACAACTCCTTCACGAAAATAGGAAAAGATTCCAAATTTTCCTTTTCCTATAATTAAAAAATTACATGGGAACACTTGCACAACTTATTTATAGTCACGCATGAGCAATTTTATGTAGGTCGTCACCTTTTCTCATGACTCTATGGCAATCCATCTACTGCTTGGAAAGCAATAGTACTTGAACTTTAAAGAAGTAAACATTTGGTAAAATACTTAGATTAGTGACCTCTCCAAAAGATCTAATGTTCACCTTTGTGAGCTTCACCTAGATGGAAGAAGTATTAAGTGGATCATTCATTGTCATGAGAGATGGATTTATGTGAACTACCACTCACGCTCAACAAAGATCAATGAGTTTGACCCAAAAAACTACATAGTTGAAGCCTCTTGTGAGGTTTTCACACCATTACCCCATTACAAATGGGGACCCCCTCTTTTCACTCGAAGTTGTTAGGTTTTGGCAGTTGAGGTGACAATTCATAGCTTAGAGGTTGAGGAGTGGTTAAGTGATTAAATTGTTCGGTTTGTAAGTGCAGATCAGAGTGTCAAGATTATGGTTTCATTGGAACAAGTTGTACTGGTTCGTGGTAAAATTCCTAAGTGCGTTAATATTTTGGCTAGTCAAGTAGTCCAAAATACACTATAATGACATATTTTATACATAGTGGCTTTAAAATCCTTATAAAATTTGATTTACATACTTAAATATGAAAAAAACTTATGAAAAATAAATTTTCCTTATAAGAATGCACTTTGTCCCGATGGAAATAGAATTTCCACTCTCGTCTTAATGGAAATAAAATTTCCACTCCAAGAATGCACTGTCCATATGGAAATAGAATTTCCACTCCAAAATTGCACTAAATCTTGATGGAAATAGAATTTCCACTTGGAAAATCATGAAAGTCCCTATGAAGGTCGTTTTCCCACTCATGAGGAGAGATTTGCAATAAAAAAACCAAGTGTTGGAACAATTTGTCCCTGTGAGGGTTGGTTTTTCCCTCCTGACATCAAGGACAAAGAGTAAGAGTCCCTATGCACATCGATTTTCCACTGGACTCTATACTTGAAAATTTTAAAAAAGTCCTTATGGACAAGGATTTTCCTTTTGTCCCTTTAAAGATGGTTTTTCTATTAGGCTCTATACTTAGAATAATTTTGAGCTGGGAAGTCAGGAAAATCACGATGGATGAAGAATTTCCACTCATCCTTATGCATGTAAAATTTCCCCTAATCTAGATGATGGTCGTTTTCCGTTTGAGGGCCATTTTTGTTAAGTGAAAATGTTAAGTATTAGGATTATATTAGTCCCTATTAGAGTCGATTATCCCGTCTATAGACAAGGAAGATTATTTAAATGGGAACAAGGTATATTTGAAGGATTATGGAGTCCCCATAGGAATCGATTTTCCCCTTGAGAGAACACAAAATGAAATTTAATAAAGTGAAAGAAAAATTAATTAAAATGTAATACACAGAGATTTCAAGGTGATTTTTTTAATCCCACATTGGTTGTGTGAGAAAGATTCCAACGAAAAGCTCCTTTAAAAGGAACATCCAATGGCAATAAAGAAGTACATAGTAGATGATGGATTGACTTTAAAAGTCAAGGGTGGTCAAAGCAAGAGCCAAGGAGTTGATAAGAAAATTGTCCAAGGAAATGAGAGCTAAAAATCAAACCATGCCATGAAGAAAGACATCAACCATGATCAAGAAAACTGATATAGCAAGGTTGCAAAATTTTCTTTCACTCCCAAAGGGAAATCCAAAAGGTGAGTGGAGAAAAAAAAAAAAAAGTGTATTCAGATTAAGATCTGAATTTTTTCCTATAGGGTTCGATTTTTACAAAAATTGTTAAAATTTCTTCATCTTCCAAATCATATCAAGGTTGGTTGGAGGTTCATTGGAAGACAAAAATCTGAGTTTCAAAACCAAGTTGAGGCAGCCGCGGGGCTGAGAATGTATGAGTATTCAGACCAAGTCTGAAATTTTTCCCAGTAAGTTCAATTTTTTCAAAAAAATCATAGAAAATTCGCAGGTTGCCCAATCACACCAGACTTTGTTGTTGAGTATTGATGAACCATTCTCGCGCAAAAAAAATATTAAGTTTTGAGGACAAAATTATCCAAGAAAGGTATGTTTCAGACCTTGTCTTCAGAAAAATCAGAATTTCATGGCAAAAGGGGTTTCTTTCTCATGATTAATTTATAAGCCGCATCCATACTCTTATTGAAACTCATGGACATTGGTTAGAGTGCATTTGTCACGAAAATCGGATGGTATTTAAGGCATTTTCAAACTTGTTAGAGGACAGTTTTAAAAAAAATCAGAATTGATGCTTTGATGACAAAGTCTGATATTTCCATTTTTAGGTCAAAATTTGGTTATCTAAGGCATGGTTTTCATAATTTTAAAGTCTGATATTACCTAGTTGCAGACCTAGTCTGCAAACTAAGCCCTCAAACTTAGTTTTTAGACTGTCTTCAGAAATTATTAAACTTCATGGCTTCAAAGTTTTGATTTTCTTTGTAAGTTTGGGGGCATTTAAGGATCAATTTGTTCATTATTGCATTATCCTCAGACATTGTTTCTAACATTTTGATTCCAAGTTTCATTTGCAGCCGTTATAAATTTTCTAAGTCTTGGAACCAAGTCTAGGGATAAAGTTAAAGGTTACACAAGTCTGAAATCAATCCCTTTATTTAATCCATTACAAGATGCTAACTTCAAGCTTTGTGTCAGGAATCATGTCCAAATCGAAGGCAGGGATAGTTGCAAGGAAGTGAACAAAATAAGGTGGAAGACAAATTCAAGCTCAAGGCCAAGGATAGAAGACTAACCTAAAGCAATCAAGTTCAAAGGAGGACAACACTTCAAGGTAATGCAGGAAGCAGACGAGGAGAGAAGAAGGATTCAACAATGCAATTACAACATGGATAATCTCTCAACAAGACAAAAGGAACTTGATACATTCAAGAAGGAGACTTCAATGATTCAAGATCAAGCCTTCATCAAGGAGGGACGTGGATAAGTACGGATTTAAAAACAAGGAGTCGTCCATGGACAAGTTCAAGTTCAAATTCAAGGACATTCATGTGTCTCTATGCAAGGCAACTTTCCACTTGATTAAATGCTTGAAGAATAAGAACTATCTTATAAGGAGATCAACTTGTCCCTTTTCACATCAATTTTCTATAAGGATCAAATAGGATTCAATTCAAGGACAAGTTGATAGGGACTCCAATTTGTCCCTATGAGGGATCAAGGCTAAAGGATTATCAACTCCAATTTGTCCCTGTGAAGGATCAAGGCTAAAGGATTTCGAGCCACGGAGACAATGGATAAAGGTTTCAAGGATATCCCAAACAACGGGAGAGGAAAACTTCACCACTCCAAGAGGATCGAGGACAAGATTCACAAGCAAGGAAAATGAGTAAGTCCCACAAATCAAGAGGATCGCCATGGAGATAAAGACAAGGAATTCCAAACAATGTAAGGTCCAAGTGCAAAGAATTCAGCTACCACAAGGTCTAGACATCTAGGAGAAAGAATTCAAGAACAATGAAGAAATCCTAAGGATAAAGAAATGGAATAAAATAAAGATTGCAAGAGAAAGAAGCATACATATTCTTGAGGATAAGTTGTTGGATGATTAAGCATCTTCCTATTTGTTCAACTTCTTCTGAATTTTCTCATTGGCCCACAAGGTGTTGCCTCATTGTTAATGGCTATGCATTTAATGTTTGTAGCAATTTCTCTAAGTAAACCTAGGCCATTGATTTCAAATTGATCCTAGTTGTTCATTGTATTTGGGGCTCCTATATAAACCCCACTCCTATCATTTGTAAAGAGAGATTGCTGAATTGTTGCAAATATGCTATCAAATTTGCTCTATATTCATTGTTGTGTTGTGCATGGTGAATACTTGTAATTTTTGGAGTATTGCATGGTGATCTACATTCCTCACTTAGAATAAATTTATTTTCGAGTCCACTAGCTACTTAGTGATTGCAAGTCTTGTCTTGAGTGCTCGAATGACATTATCATGAATATAACTTTAATTGGTACTTGCTCATTGATTTGCATCCATGGATGATATTGATGAGATGGTAGTAATTGAATATCTTTCGAACACACCTTACAAGATTGCACTTGGTGGCTGGAGTTGCTGACAAGACTGCATCTAGTAGTTATAAAGATATTCACAATTCCTTGCATTCTTGAGTAGAAGTAAAGTAGTTTAGAATCACAAGTCTAAGTTCATTGCATTTCATTTCATGAGTTGAGAGTTAAATATTTTTGTTGCACATTGTGAAGCCATATCATCTAAGGTCAAATTGACATAATCTTAGTGAACTAACGTAAGTCCCCCCACATGATACCAACATATTATGTTATTATCACTAAGTATCCGCCGATGAGAAAGAACCTTGGAATCACCTTTATAATCTTTCATTGCCATCTTTAGCATAAGTGGTGTTTTTATTCAAGAGAGGATTCAACATTTGGTGTTTCATCCTGAACCCATGAGTGTTCTATCCTGCATGTTGTAAAGATATAAAACTCGCATCAACAAAGCTTAATAGCAATATTGAAATGTGAAGAGTATCAAGCCTATCTCTAGTTACTATTTTAAATTATTCTCGACAAAGATATACTACAATGAATTTCAGTCAATAATAATATATTCTTGTCAAGTTTTTATTTTTAGTTTTTGTTTTTATATTGATTCATTTAAGAAATTTACAATGCACTAAGAACGCAGAGAAAAACTCAACGACACCCCAACAAAGGAAAAGGCTTAAACAAAGGAGTTCAACAATTTAAAGAAGTTTTGTCAAATAAAATAACAGCAAAGAAGAGCATTCTTCGATATTTAGTGGTGTGTCCATCTCCATATTGAAATCCATTCCTTGAATTGTGTGCTGGCCAGTTGTGAAGCATCAGAGTACATCTTTTAAACCTGTTTGGTAAGATTGGAATGGCTCTATTCGAAATTATTGATCTGTCTTGATTACCTTCAGATGGTCGAGGTAGGTCCTTACTCCCCAAAGGTGAATCCTAGGTCTCTTAACTCATCATACTGAACAGCACTATGACAAATATTAGCTTCTGGAAACATTTTAGTTTGATGTCTGTTCAATTTCCACCTAAACAGCCTGTTGTTTTGAAATTGGGGAACAAGGCTGTTATCTCAGAAGCATGTTCATTGACGCCATGGCCTGGTGCAGAATAGGAAGGTATTTTTTTTCAACGAGCCCATACACTGATATGCATGCTCCATTTCGCCATTGCAAAGCTGTTCAATATATAACTTGGAATGACAGATCACACGACCATGGAAAAAATTGACTTTACACATACAAGCATTTAAATACATAAACTGAAATTTCAGACTAGGAAAAGCTATTCATGTGAAACTCTAAATAGACATGTTGCCTGTGAATAGAAGAATTTACTGTTTAGGAAAACACCAAGGGCACGGGGATTTAAATAAATACCACCTACATGTTCTCCAATCAATTATATATGCTTTATACAAACCAGATATAACGAATACCTTGACACCAGATTTTTATCTTCAATTTCAAATGAGATTATTAATAGTGATCATCTCAAGTAAAAATACTGAATAAAGAATTGATAAAATAAGTAGGCATTCATGCTCTGTTTTTACTGTTTTTTAACAGTCTATCTCAATATAGTTTTGGAAACCCAAAAGTCAACCTAGCCAATGATGAAGTTTAAGTTTGTAACCCTGCGATCAAAGAATTATACAACATAAGGACAACAATCACAATCCCTCTAGGTGAACCCAAATGTTTATTTCAAATTTCAAAAGAGATTATCAATAGCAGTCATCTCAATAACACTGAATACAAACTGATAAAACAAGTAGCATGCATTATCTGCTTTTAACTGTTCTCAATCAAAATCTATGTCAAACTAGACATTGAAAAACCCAAAAGTACACATATTCAAAGATGGTTTAAGTTTGTAATCCCGCAGTCAAAGAATTACATTTACGTAAGGACAACAATCCGCGCCCCTCTTGGGGAACCCATTACATAAATAAGTTTGGTCTAGATGCCTTGAAGGTCGTTTTCAACTTTCTTGTTGGTGGCCTAATTTTGCGGTGCACCAAAGGAAATTTGATTTCAGGATCATGAAATTGCTTGGTGTTCTCACGTTTGCAAAGCTTTGCAGGAATAGTCGCTGTCTTGATAATCTGAATGCAGGGTTGTCGCACCCTGTGACGAGAAGCCATCTCATCATACATTTGCTCAACAGCGCCATTCAAAGTGGTGTCTCGATATTCCTTGTACATATTATGATAGCCGGTTCTGCTCTGGTAGCGAAGCCAAATACCATAATTCTTGATGGTAGTTGGTTTTTTCTCAAAAATCTGCATACAAAAGACAGACATATATAACAATACTCATAAACTGCTACAGCATGATAATTTATGCCCACAAAGCAACCACGATATTCAATTCATGAAAATTTGTACCTCATTAATAGCAAGCATTTGTCCATTGCTTTTCTTCACCTTCTTCAGCTTCCTCAGAAAGTACCTTGAGCAAAATAAGAATAAGTTACCTTTTGTTTAAAAAAGTAGGATTCCTATAAAAGACTACATATATCGGAAACTATAGATTAGAACTAAGGGTAAACTAACAGCATCAAAAAATTCGTCCAAGCAAGCAATTGGCTTCTTCAGCTATGTACTTGGCCCAGGACTTCAGCAGAATGGAAATACACAGACAGAAAAGCTTATCGTGGACTTCTTCCTTGATCGCGTCAATTGCATTATGCACTAATAATACTTACCAGAACTTGGACTTAGCACGAACATCATTTGTAGCCCATAGTTTCATCCTGTAGATCTTAGGATTTTCATCAACTGAAGTTGGCAGCGCCCGTCCAACAACCTGATACTGATGGAACTGTCCACAGAAACACAAAAAAAGAAAAATGGAGTCAAACCCCTGGAAGAAAGATAAAAGAGCAAACCTCACCACCAAAACATGGTGTCATCAAAGTATTTAGTCTCAAATTAGGTGCACAAAGCTGTTTGACAAATGTCATCTGTTAGCATATTAGTATATTACAGAAAAGAAATCCATATAGCCTAAATACTTCACAATGAGTTACTATATGTCCAAAATGAAAATGAAAGGAGTTTGTAGAATGGTTATTGGCCTTTGATGCGATGTCATTTTTTTGCCTGACTAAAGACAACAGCAATAAAAACTAGTGAGAGATATTGCTCTAAACTATATTTTGCATTTTAGACCGACTTATTTCAATAACGAACAGTTATATAGAAAATAAAAACCACAGAAATAATTAAAAATTTACAATGGTACAACCGATGCAGAGATGTTTCTTTAGAGTGACGAATAAACTCTGAACAGCAAAACGAATTATCATATGGTGCTGAAAAATCAAAGAGGCCTTTCAGCTCTTGACAAACAGGCGAGGAGGTGTCCAGCAATAAGAAGGCATTTAAAATAACACATAATTTCATAAAGCATAAAACCTGGCACAATGTAAAAACGGTCCACACATAAGAGCATGACATGAATTGTAATGTCCCCTTTTGAAATAGGATTTTATAATAAACAATAATGCTAAATTAAAAATATAGGAGAATTAAAATAAAATTTACATTAAAAATATAAAAGAATAAAACTAAAATCTAACATTATTTAAATTTAGTTAAGTTAATGAAGGGCCAAAAGGCATGAAATGAAAAGTTGTGACTCCATCAAACATGAGACATAAAAAGGAGGAGAACTTCATTTGAAAGGGGAGACAGAAAGGAAGAGAAAATGGAAATTGTGAACCAAGTAAAAAGAATTAATGGAAGAGGAAAAAGAAATGAGAAGAAAATAAGGAAGTGACTCTTTCAAAGGGCAAAGTTATGAAGGGTAGTGACTCTTTCAAAGAGTGACAATTATAAAGGGTGTGACTCTTTCAAAGGGTAGAAATGATGAAGAATTGTGACTCTTTCAAAGAGCGGTAATTGTGAAAGGTTGTGACCACTGCAAAGGGAAGCCATGATGAAGAGAATGACTCTCCCCCACATTGGAAAATATAGAGGCAAGAAGGTTCCAACTGAGGGGGGCATCCAAGAAAGATCAATTTGGGGAATATATTATTCTCAAAAGCAACAATGAAAAGTGGTGACTCAATTCTTATGAAAGGTGGTGACATTTTCACCAATAAAGGAGATTTCATTACAAGCATTGAAGGACTTATCAATCATCATCCTTCATCCATCAATCATTAATCCCTCAAAAAATCAAGCAAACAATCAAACAGCAAGATCAAGCAAACAATCATCAAATCCACATCAATCTTCACTTCATCTTGGGATCAAGAAAACATACAATTCAGCAATCAAGCATCACTATGAAATCAACATTTATTCTAGGATGCCGGTTTGGGTTCGAATTTGGGTTCAAGTTTGAAGAACCGGTTCGCCGGTACAGCAAAATTTTGAAAAGGGGTTTGGGTTCAGGTTTGTTAGTACAAAAATATGTAATTTTATATATATATATATATATATATTGATATTTATGCAGCCTAGAAGCATGAGTTAAGATTAGAATGTCACATGGTATCATAAAAAGTAAACATTTAACAATAAAAACACTTGTAAATTTGTAATCATAGCATCATGAATCGTGAATCCATGATCATACTACCATAATATACTTCAAGTTCAAGTTCAACATCAAAGATTCAAAACATTAAAAATTAAATCAAAACATCAATTCAAGTATCATTGTTTGAAGTTCAACTAATGGATTAATAATTTATTGAGATTCTTCTTCTTCATCATCAACTTCTATATGGAACCTAATAAGACTCGAAGGTTAATTTTTCCCCTTTTATTGGCACAGTTTTCATCCCAAATTATTAAATGGGGGTTCGGGGGCAAAGCCCCCAAGACAGGGTCTAGGCAGCGCCCCTTGTGCACTCAACCAACTTTAATTATTTTATAAAGGCATCGAGAGTTATTTTTCACCAGGCCCAAGTTCGGCAATGTCAAAAATTTGGGGTGGAAACCTATTTGCACATCACAAATGAGAATTAGAAGTAAAAAAAAAAAAAGCCTTTAAACTCACCTTTTTAGGGTTGTGGACGCCAAATTTTTATACATTTTGTCAAAAAAAAATGTGTTTACCGAAACCGCGCGCAACATTCGCCTCAAGTTTGCTTTTTTTAGTGAAATTCGCCCGGGTTCGAACTTGGTCCCAAAAAATTTGAACTCTGCCCGGGATGCCCGGACCCATAGGGGGACCAGACCCGGACCTGGTTCGAATTTATCCGGGTCCGGGGCAGGGCCGAACCCGGTATCCTAGCATTTATTCAATCATCATCCACCAATATCTCAAACTAGCTAACATCATATCGTCACTCTTCAATCATCTAATCACAATTTACTTGATCATAATTCACCAATACCTTGAAATTTGAATCATCAAATCAAAGGAATTCATTCGATCATTCAACAACAATCAAAAGAATAGCAAATTATATCATATCTACAGCAAGGTGATCTGTTATAATCTCTTAGATTATTGTGGTATGAAGAAGTGGCTATGCATATATATTTTTAATGCAGTAAATGAATGCTTGAATCTCATTACCTATGGATTTATCAAATATATATTTCTGAATGCAATAATCAATCATGTTGAGGGAAGGAAGAGAGTGCAAGGAGGGAGAACGGCCAAAGATTGCTTTCTAGGTATACCACCTTATAGAGATGGTTAAGGACCATGAGGCCAAGGAGGATAAGGTCCTGCTCTTGGGCCTAGGATTGAGGGTCATTTTAAGTGTACCCTATTGTAGCCTCCCCTACCAACCCCACATTGATCAATTGTTGAAGTGAACTAGAAGGTATCCTCAATCACGAGAGGTGAAAGGTTGACATGATGGAGAAGAACGGCATAGAGATCTCACTAGGTACATCACCTCGTAAAGACGGTTAAGGACCATGAGGCCAAAGAGGACAAGGTCCTGCTGTTGGGCCTAGGGTAGAGGATATTTGGGGGCACCTCATCATGTCTTCCATCACAACACTCCTTATGGTTGAACTCCCACATAGTCATTTAGATTTGTTATGTGAATTTATATATTTCTTAACCATAGAATTGGATGTATTTCATGAGTTACACCCACATTATTACCTAACTTGGTTGCAGGTTTCCTAAACATACATATCTCATATTTTTCTTAAGTAAGGATTATATATCTAACTATATTATACTCTTTATCTCATTTGGATCTGTGAATTTAGGGCAAAGTACAAGGTGATCCAAGAAAGGGACATTACATGAATGGTTTACAATAACAAAGGATCAAGGAATAAACAGAAAATGACACCCTCATTGTACCAGGATTCAATAAGTAACTGGTGTTATAAAAGTATGACTATAATGTTCTACTGGCCCACATGTAAAAGGAATATTCATAGAGCAATACTCTAAAATCCAACACATTGCTACATCTTGATGCAAGGATGATCAAAAAAGCTAAGTTGTCAATGCAAAATTTTGTAATAAAGAATATCCAGCCTTGGCAATAGAAAATGTATACTAAGAAATAAAACAATCTTGTTTGAAATTATGATGAATAGTGATGAAGCGTAAGCAACTAAACTCGGAACCACAAAGAAAATGAGCCTGGCCTTGGAAATGTATAAAACTTACAATGTTCAACCAGGTCATTCATAAAAGACAGAACAAGGCCTCAAAACTCAATGCATGGCTACCGCTTGATGCACCCAAGATTTAAGTCACAAACATGGCGTAAAAAATTTTGAATAAAAAAATGTAAATTATCATTGTAAGGAATAAGTTCATGGAAACAGATGACTAAGTTTCTGTTTTACAAATAGTCAATTCTTGCTTGGAAATATGATAACAAAGAACAAAAGCCTAATAAAAATATGCCCTCACTTAGACAAATCATACTTCCTCAACCTAAGGGGAATAAATAAAGGACTTAACTCCCTCAACATGAGGTTAACATAATAATTATACAACAAAGCTCAATAAAAAGTAACCCCTCAAACAGATAAAATATGCTCTCACTCCATTTACAGGTATAAATCAAGGGCTTAAACCCCTCCAAGTGACAAAAAAATACCTAAACAGGATTTTCACTCAATAAAATTTGACAAAGCTTGAATGTCTGTCATCATACATTTCAAATGCTTGAGTATTGCATTGTGAAACTTCTGGCAGAATACTGCCATAGATAATTATTACTAATAAATAATTGTGAATCAATGTGACAACTAAACATCTCTTTCCAATACAAACAAATGACCTTTTAAATTATTTTTAAAAATAAATTTCTAATAATTTCTTAACAGAGATGCACCAACCAAGGTCCCAAAATATGCCAGATACTTGAGTTTCAAGATTTCTCTAAAATGCAAAAGACAGAGATAAGAATCTAGGCTTTCTAAGCATTTTGAAAACATGTATCATGGGAAATTATGCAGAAAAAAAATATTTAAGTTCTTATTTTTATTAATATTATATATTACATTATTATTAGGTCTGTTGATGGGCCTAGCTGGGTTAATCCAGTGGTTTCGGAGAAGCAGAACAAGAAGTAGGAAATCCCGGAAGAGGGATGGATCAAGGTGAATTTGGGGCATTGAAAGGCAATCCGGACCCTTCTGGTGCAGGGTTTGTGACTCGCGAATCAGTCGGGGAATATTCTGGCAATAGGAGCAAAAATCACTCGAGGAGGCTACAAACAATGAAGCAGACTCAAGTGGCGCTAATGGCAACATCAATGGCAATAAAAATTATCATATAAAAAAACCCAATTGGAGGTAGACTCGTTGATTATTATTAATGCTTTAATTCAGGGTGAAGCTATGGCATGGAACTTAAATAAATTTATAAAACCAATATGCAAAATGCTTAATTCATTTCAATCTTTTAAAATTTCCCACTCTCCAATCAGCAAATGAGGTAGCAGACAAACTTACCAAATGGGATGTGTATCATTTTACGAGGACATTATGATTGAATATTGGGAGGCATATAGAGATTTAGATCTTGGCGAGGAGATATGATGTACACCGCCACAAAGCTGGTGTCGTGATATTTTAGCATGGGCGTACAAAAGATGTGAAGGGTGAAGTCACTTGTATTAATGATAACCATCGATTCCCGAGACATGCTGTTATTTCTTTGGGATCGATTGCAAATGTAATGGCATTGTTGTATTGTCTATCTATGTTTTCCAAATGCATCGATCTCTTGGTTTTATACGAGGCAAAGACAAGAAGACATGTCTATTCATCTGAA
>MU225022.1:6792-21565 GCA_018584345.1 Thuja plicata | reverse complement strand
CTTATATAAATTATCTGGATATATATAATAATTATAATACATATTATTATTATTACATATATATCAATGTGTACTCGATAATTCAATAACAATGATTTTATCTGAACGAAGCTATATTCCTTAACACATGCTAGGATTTAAGGAGAGCTCTGTGGGTGGTAATCGCATAGTAGAATTTAAAACTTGGAGTTGGAACTGTCTGAGAACTATGGAGGCAGGATTTACTCTAGTAATGGCTAATCAGCAGCTAGCACTTTTGGTCAAATTTCTGAAGAGAGGATGAAAGGAGTCTTCAAGATACAAGACTCGGTTTTCGTCCAAATTGTGGATATCTGGGGGAGGAATTTATGTGGAACGAACACCGCTATAGAGTTAATGCAGACATAGTGTCCGTGTTTTTAGCCTGGAGCTTAGAATTGAGGACTAGAGTTGAGGTTGAATGGGTGATGCGAGAATGCGTTGAGGAAGAATGGTTGGTAGGTCTCCCGTCTCTGCTTACATCAGCAGTCCCGGGAAAGGGATTTAAAGTGGACAAGGGTGACTAGAGGGAAAAGCATGAGGGCGAAGATGTATTCTGACCATTCATTGTTTGGAGTCCAAGAAGTTCGATGGAGGAGCACAGGAAAGAGGTACAGGTGGGTTCGGAATCACTTCTGGAGTTCTTGCATGAGAGGGAGATCCTTCTATGCATGGAAGCGGAGGTGAGCAAGCGAGGAAAGGGCAGGCCAGTCTATGAGGCGTCTGACTTTTGGTTCAATGGTCTAGGGAAACAGCCTATGGAGAGGAAAATGAACAAGGAAGTCCCTGTGTTTCTTGTGTTTAAAGATCAAAAGTTTTGTTTTTCTGATATTGTATATGGGGTCTCGGGGTGGCTGGTAGGAGTTTTGTAGCTAAGCCATATTATTGGCATTTTGTTTATCATGTTTATTAATTTATATGATATATAATTGTATAAGGCTTAGGCGTGGATGTAATGATGGGGGTAGGTATAAGGGTGTCTGGTTTTGTCCCCTCGTGATTATCTGTGAAATCTGGAGTAGGGGTTTTTCTGTTTTGATGGCAGTATGGGAATTCTGAAACAGTATAGTCATAATGTAATTGTGATGTAATTACCTTTATTATTAATATAAATCAAATATTTTCACTGATAAAAAAAATAATATATTACGTTACCTCGAGTTAACGAAACGAATTTTGATTTTTTTTTTGCCATTTAAGGGGACAGCAAAGGGGACAGCTATATAAAAAATAGTGAAAATTTTAAATATATAGGAAAATTTTAAATATTCATATGAAAACATGGATAAAGCATGCTTATATACAATGCAGAACCTTAACATACAAGGTTTGTGTTAAATTATTTAAATTGAGAGCTCACATGGGTGAAAGTCAAAAAAAATTATCAAAACTCTTATCAAATTATGGCGGGGACAAGGACACGTCCCCGGGTAAACCCGCGTATAACTCTTTTTGCCATCGCTTAGTCATATTGTGATGTTCTTCATTTTTTTGTCACAAAATCTATGGAATGTCACATGGATATCAGGAAAATAGAAAGCTGGCAATTTCCTTGGTTGGGAACCGTGAGCACCATCTGGAGCACAATGGCATTCTTAATTCCATGGATAAAGAATTAAATATCATTTCAAAATGCATGCATCATGCAAAAACAATTTCTCAAGAACAATTTGAGAATATCATTAAAATCTACAAAAGACTTTTTGGATGAAACATTATTTTTACAGCCTGAAAAGAAATTCTCAAAAACTGTTTGGAAATGTTCCAAAGATGTAAAAAGATCCCCACATTAAAAAGTCCTTTTGCCTAAGCTTGTAACTGGGTTGGCAATATTTATTTATAATCTTTATAGAAATATGCTTCGGTAATTTGACTGTCTATTAACCTTCCTGCTAAACTATTTCATTACCTAGAAATGAATGCTCCTATATAAAACCTAATAGCATTTTTTTTGGATAGTTCTTCATGAAATGAGCACACCAGTAGATTATCTAGAAATTCTCATAGAGAGATATTAACTGAAATATATATGTTGTTTGATACAAGACTGTAGCTACAAATGCTTGTTCAATGTTTAATTACAACTATATACTTAATTTATTATATATATTCAGGCGCCCATTTGAAGCAGGCTGAGTTGCCAGGTACACCTGAGTGCCCTGCTGCACCTGAACCTGTTCAGTCCAGGTTTGGATCACAGAACAGGTCTAGCCTGGGGGAGGTGTACCCAGGCCTGTGCATTCACCCCGACAATGTCTCAGATGCACCGATAGTGTGCCTAGGAAATGACCTGTATGCACTGATTATGATAGTCAACATAGTTGAAGGATAGCGGCCTTGTCTGCTAAATACCAAAAACCATTTCACGTCTTATAAATGTATTGTTAGGACACTTCAAGTTCAGATACAGACCACTAAATTAAACCTTTATTTTCTTCTAAAAAAAAATCTTAGATTTACTGAGACAGATTATTGTGTCTTCATCATTCATAATAAGAGCTGCAGATGTGAAGAAATCTATGAATATTAATTGCTGAAAAAGCTTTCATGGATTGAGGCTGGGATAGTCTAGAAAAGTGGAAATTAAAAAAATGAACTGCTCTTACCAGATAATAATAAACATAGTATATGTGTAGGTGAATGAACAAAAAACGGTTAATATAGGGATAATATAGGGATAATAGGTGGAAAATACAGTGTGTTTGTTTATGTGGCATTCGCAGGGTGAATCAAGATTAATAAGATATATTGCTGAGTAGGTTACAGATTAGAGCAATTATGTAACAACAACAATATATAATATTTAACTTAATAAATACAATGTTGATTATTCTGAAGATAATGCGAAACAAGGGAGAGTTTTTGGAGCAACAAGTTAGTTAGATTTGTAGTCATTAGTGAATATATAGAATTTCAGTAATATTGACAGGATCCTATAGTTTGGCAGTCAGATAGGGAAATGAAATGAACCAATAAAATAGAACATTAGGGTGAAAGCACTCAGAATGGAATCTAACAAGACTATTAGATGCATATCATAGCTGACAAGAAAAGGATCAAACAATACATCAATGTCTTCCATAGCAAAGCTTCAGGTCTAATTTGTTGTGAGAGATTTTGAAATTGATTGATAATCCGCAACCAGTTTTGTATCCAGCAAATCTGACAGATCAAAGCCAGAGACATGAAGTGGTCAAAATTCACAAAATTGAAACCCCTTGGCCTTGGTGTTTAAGTCTAAAGTACAGCAATTTACTAATAAAAGGAATACTATAATAAGACATCAATTCAAAATAGTTCCTACTACCTTCAAAACCCTACTTTAATCTAGCCATGTCTGGTCTAACAATGCTTGTAAATGAACAATAGAAAACACGGTCCTTCAATATGTTTGATAGAAATAAGAAGTCAGTTATACATGTCCGCTTCAAAAGAAAATCGTTCAATAGGTCTAATTTGTTCTGAGACATTTTGAAATTTGACTGATAATCTGCAACCATTTTTGTATCCAGCAACTCTCACAGATCAAAGCCAGGGGCATGAAGTAGGCGAATTTCACAGAATTGAAACCCCTAAACCTTGGCATTTAAGTCCAAAATACAGCAATCCAGTAATAAAAGGAATGGTATAATTAGATGTCAATTCAAAATGGTTTCTACAACCTTCAAAACCCCACTTTGATCTACCCATGTCTAGTCTAATAACAATGTTTGTATAAACAACAATAAAAAACAAGGTCCTTCAATATGTTTGATAGAAATAAGAAGTCAGTTATACATATTTGCTTCAAAGGAAAACCATTCAATATTTTTGAATATAGATAACCTAAGATATCGGTTCCGGCCCCCTAGCCCCCCGAACCAGCCATGGTTCGAACCAGTCCATGGTTCTGGTCCAGTCCACCTGTGGGTCCGGACAGGGTCCAGCCCAAAGGCGGCTGGTTCGAACCAGGCCAGCCACAGTTCAGACCCGGGCTGACCCAGGCGAACTTGGGAGGGTCCGCGGTCAAAATCAACACCCAGTCAACTTTTTTTGCAAATTTAATTGCTTTTTCAGATCCACAACCCTAAAAAGTGGATTCTAAAGACTTATGTTAGCTTCTAACTTTCATTTGTGGTTTGCAAATAGGTTTTCTCTTGAGTTGGAGCAAATAGGTGGTTGAGCAAGAGTTTGGTAGTGCAAGGAGTAGTTGGATAATTGATTTGTGGATCTTCATCAAGTGTTTGTGCCTCATTCCTACACCTTCGAAAGCTTCCCATGAGTGGAAGAGGTAAGTTTTTTTTTCATTTGATTTTGTTTTTGTTTAAGTTTTTTTGTTTTTATCATTTCTCTTTCATTGTCCATAAGATCTACCTTTTTTTTGAATTTTTCATTCTCTTGTTTTTATTTTGAATATGTATAAAATTTCTTGCCATAGGAAATCTACGTCTTCTTCCGTAGAAAATAATGAACAAAGAATAGATCCAAATTCTGATTCTCCTTTGTGGAAGTATGTTGATATTATAAGACCCCTTTCAAGAGGTGGTGCATTCTGTTGGGAATGTCACGGTTGTGATAAAGAAAGGAATAGTTCATATAATCGGGTGGTAGGCCATTTGTGTGGATTCCTTGGAAGAGGAGTCATGAAATGCCCTAGAAAAAAATGCACCTATACCAAATGAAACAGTATTAAAATATATTGCGGGGCATGAAGCAGTAGAAGAGAGAGAAGCACGTAGACAATATACAACCACTGGCACTAAAAAAAATCAATAGGAATGCAACCCCCCGCTACAAATATTGTGATAGAAGACCGCCCCTTTTATAATACCACAACTGAGCCTAAAACTGAAACTCAAGCACCCATTACACGCAAAAGAAAGGAACCATTGGAAACTTCATTTAGGACATTGTCGACATTGATGTAGCAAGATGCTTATATGCAAATGGGCTGCCTTTCAGTGTTGTTCGCTCCCCATACTGAAAGAAGATGTTAAAAAGTGTCAATGAAGCTCCAAGAGGGTTTAAGGGCCCTGGTTATGAAAAAGTACATACCAACTTGTTGGATAGAGAGGTCAAGAGGGTTGAGGATGCATTGAAAACCGTAAGGGATTCATGGATTGAGACAGGGGTATCAATTGTTTCATATGGATGGAAAGATGCAAGAAATCATCACTTGATCAATGTCATAGCAGTGTTCCCCAAAGGGGCAATGTTTTTGAAATCCGTAGATTGTGAGGGGCAAGTAAAGGATGAGCCATTTATTGCTGATATTCTCATCTGTCATTGAGCAAGTGTGACCTAGAAACGCTGTCCAAGTCATAACAAACAACGCAAAGAATTGTAGAGCTGCTGGTTTGTTGGTTGAAGAGGCATATCATTATATCTTTTGGACACCTTGTGTGGTCCACTCACTCAATCTTATGCTACAAAAGATTGGTAACAAAATTGGGTGGATCAAAGAGGTGTATGCAAAGCCAGAGGGCATCTAGATGTTCGTCACAAACCACCACATGACTCAAGGAATTTTCAGAATATTCTCACACTTGGAACTATTGAAGGTAAGTGAACTTGAACTTGAAGTAGCAATTTAATCTAAAAAATAAAATTACTATTTTAAATTTTCTGATTTTTACAATTTGATTGTGTAATGTGTATTCTTTTTTAAAGTTTGTCTCTAATAGTTGTACTTTTTTTGTTCTAATTTCTGTTTCAGGTTGCTGAGACAAGTTTTGCATCAAACATAATCATCTTGAGACAACTTGCGAAAGTGAAAGTGGCAGTTTGCAATATGGTGATCAGCAATAATTGGTCTATATGTCGGCAAAGCAACATTGAGAGGGCAACCATAAGTAAGCAAAGGATATCGGATGACTCATGGCAAGAACATGTGGAGTATCTCCTTAAGTTCACCAAGCCTATTATGAGTGTGCTTTGCTACACTGACATGGATAGGCCTTGCCTTACAGAGGTGCATGATGGCATAGACTCAATGCTTGAGAAGATTTAGAAGTGTCTGATGGGTACAAGGCAGCATTCTTTAGAGTCTTTCTTGAAGATGATATGCAAGATTTGATTACATATGAGTTCATAGAGTTTGTGAATGCAAGAGGTCTAAGTAATGATGCTCTTTGATATCGATTTAGGAAGGATGTTCATAGTTGGTGGTACCTCCATGGCCAACAATTCCAATCGCTGCAGCCCCTTGCAATCAAATTATATCACATGTAAGTTTATTTAAAAAAAATTCTTCATGAGTTGCTAGTAATTTGTATTTTATAAGATTAATAATTTTATTTTAATTGTTTACTTTGTCTTGTCTTCATAGGTTACTAGTTCATCTGCATCGGAAAGAAATTGGAGCACAGATTCTATCATCCACTCAGTAAAGCGCAATAGGTTGCAACCAAAAAGAGCGGAGAACTTAGTATATGTGCATTCCAACTTGCGTCTCTTCTCGCACAAGCATAACGAATACAAAGAAGGGAAGATGAAGATGTGGGATTTAAATGTAGAGCATGCGGACTTCGATGCTTCCACTTCTCAGCTTGCAGTTGCTGAATTGGAAGAATTTGACAGTAATAATGTTATTGGTGCAGCTGATCCCATTGGCCTTAGCACTATTTGTGAATCAGCTAATGCCAATGAAGAAGAAGAAGAAGATGAAGATGATGATGATGGTGATGATGAAGAAGAAGAAGAATAAATTATTAATCCATTAGTTGAAACTTGAAACAATGATACTTGAAGTTGATGTTCTGATTTATCATTTGACATTTAAATATTTTTATGTTGAACTTCAAGTATATGATGCTATGATGGTATAATCATGATGCTATGATTACAAGTTTATGGTGTTTTGTTGTTTATATGATATTATGTGACATTCTAATCTTAATTCATGCTTACAGGCTGCATATATATAGATATATATAAATTTTAGATAACCAGCAACCTAATAGATAACCGCTAGAAATAATAATGGACAAGTAGAAGTGAAAACCCGATCAGTAATCTTCCAAGTAACAAATAAGTGGGGTAACTTTTTCATTTTAAAAAAGAAAGTCTCACAAAACTCACTTTGCACATCAAATTCTAAAGCAACCTAATAGACTAGGCTCACACGGGTCAAGTCCCTAAGATGGTTAACACCTATATTGACAATACCCATTTTGGTGCCAAACCCCTTATTAATTGCTGATTCTACTCATATTAGGGTTATGTCTATAAATTATAATGATGTCAATCTGTGAACAGATGTAACGCACACCCTACAAACAGATTTCTATATGATGCAGATAAATATTCCGTAACCACTAAATATTTTGGCTCCCAATACTCAATTGAAAGAGTTGTTACGATAAATGGCACCAATCATATCCTTCATTGAGAAAAGCCTATCAGATGAATCTTGTAACAATTAATTAAAAATGTTGACATTTCAGATGAATCTTGTAACAACTAAATTAAAAATGTTCATATTTCAGATGAATCTTGTACTTGTCCACTCATTCATTTGTTTCAAACTAACTCTTGAGTGGACACAGGAATATAGGACGTGAGTCACTTTGAGTGATAGGGGAGTAGAACACAGTCAGCAGCATTGGAATAGTAAAAATATTACACATTATGCGTTTTCCAGTACGAAGAAGCATTACCACATTGCGTCGGAAACTGAGCCCAATGTTACACTGGCCAGGTAAAATAATTTCCCGTATCAGACAGTTTTCCGGTGGGCAATGCCCACAATAGAAAAGCCTGTCAGCTTAATTAAAAATGTTCATATTTCAGATGAATCTTGTAACAATTAAATTAAAAATTTGGATATTTATTACAGATTTCAACAGGAAGGCTTTTAACTGTACCACCACTTCACCTGCTACACGTGAATAGGAAATTCCTCTTTGCTCAGAAAAAGTATAAGAATAAAAAGAAAAAAATGGGACTTTTGACAGGTCTTACTGGAATTGTGAAATCTTAAAAAACAAAATTGTATCCTCTTAGATTTCTAAAGTCCAGAACCCCCTAAATCGGGTAATCTATCAAACATGTTTTGAGCAAAAAGGGAGTTATTATATGCTAGAACAATCAAACATATTTTCGTTTCAGCTCACCGAAAGGAGAAAACAACATACGAGAAACTCCATCCCATTGAGAAAAAAAAAAGGAAATAAGAGAAGCAAACTAACCCTGTATTTCACCATGGCTGCCTCGCCTCCAACTTTCCACTTCTGCTGTTGCTTCTTCTGATAACTAAAACACCTATCGTCCCAAGTTCAAATGCTTTTATCAGTTTAGGGTTTTAAATCCTCGGCTAAATTTATAACCGACCAAATGGCCATAGTCCCGAATCCACAAGTTTTATCAAAGTTAGGGTTTTAGGTAATATATTTGGAAGGTTTTTAGATTTTAAGGGCTTTAGCAATAAAAAAAATAATAATTGCATCAAAAGGATGTGCAATGGTCACCAAGGTATACAATGTGGAGCATATCATGATATAGACTCAAAAAAAAAAATGAATGAATGAATGAAAGATTTTAATGATGTCTGTGAGGCCAAAGCAGCCTAAGGGACCTACAAGACAAAAGATTGGCACCACCCGAGAAGGGGTGCGTGTGCATTAAGTCTTTTGAAGCTGCTTCTTTAAATCTGCTCTGCGGCAATGGATGTTGATCACCAAATTTGTTGACCTGTCCAGATGTGTTTCCTTGAAAAGAGTACCTAAATTGCTCGTTTTTAAAATATCCCCACAGTTGGAATGGATGTCGTTATATGTCGGGCAATCCAAGAGAAAGTGTCGCTCGGTCTCCACTGCGCTCGTGTTACAAAATAGGCATATTCTCTCCTCCCACTCTTCCTTGGGTACCATCCATCTGCCCGTCTCGCATCTCAAATGGTGAGAGCTCGTCCTGAGTTGAGCTATGAGCCTTTTAGCTTTCCATTTTATACTTGCTCCTATGTACGCTTTCTCCTCATGATCTTGAGTTGGGTTAAATTCTTGGGTATAGTAGTCTTTTTTGCGCCCCTGTTGTTTCAACCATAAGCAACTTCTGAATTTTTCCCTCACAAGCTTTTTTATTCCAACATTGTTGTTCGGGCATTCATGCAAACTAATGAAGAATGAAGATTGTTATTATTATTATTTTTTTAGAGTAACCAATATGAATCTATATCATTTGATTTTAATTTGTAAGTGCAATAAGTTCTTTTGGTGTATGAAAATGATTGCGGTTAAAAAAAATTGAAAATAATTTTATGACATTTAATGTAAACTGGAAAGATATTCATTAAAAACTCAAACTCGTTGTGTATTTACAGTGTATGAAAAATTATGGCATAAGAGAGCTATCGCATTGCTTACATCCATTTGTACGTGTTGAGTTATTTTTTATACACTTGTCATATTTTGAAAAGCATTACAAGAGTTTTGTTTTAGAACTTAAGCATATGTGTGATTTTTTATCCTTTGCTGTGTCATCCAAAATCTTTTTGGTTCTTTCATCCCAAGAAGTTGGATGAATGCTTCACTATAATAAAAAATAAGTTGATTGATGGGAAGGCTTCTTGTTGCATTTCCAAAAATATGGTCTTTTGTGATGACTATAATTGGTGTTCCAAGAAATTTTATAGTATGTGTACAACAAACGATGATTCTTGTGCAATGGTGTAGCCAAAGGAGTACACTACGCTAATTAATGCCTTCATATTTTCTTCAGCAATTATATTTGCACCAATATATCCATATGTAAAATGCAATTTTAAGTCTGTTATATGAGAAGCTTTGTTTGTCTGGCATAATCATCCAACCATGGTGATATGAGTAATTAGCCAGAGGTAAGGCTATCAATTCTTGACAAGAGATATTAGAGTTCATAAAGGTTTGTAGTTCTTTATTTTGATTAGCTACATTAGATACTTATTATGCAGGTACCAATAAGTAAACAATGTTAATTTTCTTTAAAGACGTAGATTGGATAATGTGTAACAAGGTTGATAGATACCTTCTACGTTAAAACTCTGTGATAGGCATCATTTATATTATAAACTTGTACACCTGTAAGGAATAAAAAAAAATTAGATAGAAGGATTGTTATAACTTTGGAAGAGGTTGTATCATTTGAGTAAATAAGTGAAATGCAAAATTATGCAAGAACGTGTTATAAGATTTCTAGAAAAAATATGTTACCTTCCACATCATGGAATGGGGCTAGTTATTGCAGAAGGCAAGTTCATCTAAGTGGAATTGAGCCCTCGTGAATGATTGAATAAAGTGTGAGGGAGAAAGGAATGAAAATTGCATACCTTATTTTTTTCTTACAAAGATAGTTCTTGGAGTCAAGCTTCCTCTTTTTCTATTATACTTGTGTATGTTTTGTTTTGCATTTTAGAGAATCATTCAAACGAGAATGTGGGTTGAATGTCAAGGTCATTCAATGTCTTTACTCTAGATATGGTTGCAAATGTTAATCATTGCCTTTCTATTTTTCCAATGTCCATTGATGCTTTTTGTAGCGTTAGACCTTGGGATTTGTGTATGGTAATAGCTCATGCCATTGTGAACAGTATCCATTTATGATTTTATAGAGATACAAACACTATTGGTATAATTTTAGGGTCATCTTGATTTCAAGGTGGCTAGATGTAAGTATCTTGCGAACACTAACTTCTTTGCTTTTTTATTACATTATAAGTCTAAAAGCTACAATTCCCAAAGAGTTCAAGCAAAATATTTTACCTCTTAAAATCATTCATTAATTCTAGTTACATTTCTCAAAAAAAAGGTAAAAAAACAAAGTTTAATGTTACCACATTGAAAATGGATAGTCAAATATGCAAATAGAAAATGTTCTAAATCTATTATAAATAATAGTATCATGTGTGTCAAGCAATAACTAGAGGCTCCAAGTCTAAAAAATGATAGAACAAAATTGAGTGAGAAAATCTAGCTAATCAATTGTTGACAATACTTTAGGTTGCTCACATTATCATTATTTTTTAAACATATAATTTAGGTATGTGATCTTAATAAGAACTTCTTTTTTAAAAAAAAATTATTATTTTCTAATTTATTTTAGTTGTAATATACTAATATAACATTTTTAATTTCAATAATATTTTTAAAAAGAAAATATTTGGATATGCAATTCTTTAACGCACCACTAAAGAACCCCAAAAGAAACTACTAACAACTAGAAGAACACACACACACACACACACACACACACACTTACTTTAAGAACAAGTACATTTTTACTTTAACCATTGGGATTTCATTTACACTTTAAGATTGTCGAATAAAAGGTATAATTACACATCATATTTACATTCATTACAAAGTACAAGCAAAAGATAAACTATTGTATTGTCATAAATCATAAGCACCCTCTTCCCCGATGTTATGCCCAAAATTTGAATCAGGGGCCCATCTTGTAGATTTAGAAAGATTTCTAAAATTGTGTCAGCCTCCTTCAAGTTTTGAGCTCTAAAATGTTGTGAGGGGTATAAAAGTAACCTTTCTCTCCTTATAATTTGGACATCCACAATCAAGCATTCACATCTATGATCAGGATTTCAATCTCAAGATTTGAAGACAAGCATTTGAGATCAAGACTTCATTTCAAGCATCCAGAGAATCTTTGAAAACAATATTTTTCATTGTATCAAGCTTGTCTCCCATGATGACCAAGTAGAGGATACCTCAATCAAGAAAGAAGATCATTTGTCCATCTACATGCATTATTCCATCCATTCTTCAAGGCAAGAGTCCATCAAGCATAATGACATTGAAGATCTTTGAGGAGTATTCACAGATCTATGCATTTGTGAAAGGCATCTTTGATTCTTCTTTACATTCCAAGATTCAAAGTCAACATGCAAATATATTCAAACAACATACAAGCATATTCATAGACATTACAATCTCAATATCAGTTTATGGAGGTATATACATGTATAAGGTAAAATGGTGATCGATGGTAGACCACCAAATCATATATCCATTGAATGACCCTAAATCCTATCCTCAAGCCACATCTGATTTGTATAACCCAAAGGACAGAAGGGCACAAATGCAAGATCTAGCTAAAGGGAGAATTTAGGGTATTCCTTGTGATGTAAGAAAATGATAAGAGATCTTAATATTTATGATCAAGAGAATATGTATAATGACATATATGATCTATTGTGTTAATGTAGATGCAAGATGTACGGATAAGAATGTGTACACCTAGAAATAGAAGAGGAATAAGGTGCTCAAATTCTGATATTCTATCTGATAAAGTCCTGAAATGTCCCAGTACCTGAATCCAGTAGTTTGCGATCTGCAACTTTGTAACCTGCAACTTTCTGTTATGTCTCAAGAACAGGTCAAAAGTGGTTCAACATGTACCCAGGTATAGGTCAAAGGTTCTACCTATACCCAATCTACTCAAAATTAGAAACATAAAGTAGGTTTGGTCAGCTATTATGATGGTCCTTCCGGCTCTGTGACTAGAATCTACACTCTGAATGTCAGGGTATATGTTCAAGGTTTGACCTGTGCCCGATACTGTCAGAATCTGGAATAGAAAATGGATTTGGAAAGTTCTTCCAAATGGGTTCCCAAATTTGGCGCTAAATATGCACTCCGAACCTATGCATGCACACAAGAGAGAAGGGGAAATTATTGGGAGGAGGGGCTTGCCTTGGTCAAGCCCCGATTTAGGAATTAACCTTGAATTGAAATAAAGGAAATGCTATTATATAGAAGACATTGAATCTAACAATGGAAATATATCATATTATATATATGTGATTGTGCTTAATATGAGATCAAATATGCTAATGCAATAGCCTTGACTCAACATAAAAACCTAAAGGAAATCATGTAAGACAAAACCTCATGTAATAGATGCTTGTAATTTGCCTCAATATTAGTTTAAAGAAGAAGAAGTGGAAGACTTGAATGAATGAATGTAGTGTTAGAGTAATCACTTATTAATTAAATCATGTTGATTTAATTAGTTAAGTTGTTTTATTACTCAAAAAAATAATTGCTATTTATTTAATTTTTATTTTTTTCAAAAAAACAAATGTTGTTTTTTTTAATTGTTTTTTTTTCATAAAAAAAACAATTGTTGTTTTTTATTGTTTTTTTCATTAAAAAAATGATATATTTTTTCTGCCAAATTTGGTGGAAATTTTGGAGGCAGTCCTGATTTGGAGGGTTTCGCCAGTTTAGCCGGGCTTTGCCATTTTTGGCTGAGGTTTCTTTTGGTTCATTTGGTTTTTGACCTACTAGTGGTGTTTTGCTCATAACTTGAGCAAACGGAGGCATTTTTCACCAAACAAGATATCAACAGAAAGATGGTTCCGAGACCTTTCTGATTTTTCTAGTTTGGTTATCTGATTTTGCCGTCTTGTAGGGTTTTTTTGTTAGAGTAATTTAGCAATTGCTCTTTAGTGCTTAAGTTCACTTAGGCAGTTTCTAGTTAGACTTAGGAAAGTTTCCTTTTCTGAGTTAGTTGCCCTTTTAGGGTTTCGACATCCTTTATAAGGATTGTCTGTTTTGTATTTCACAAGGAGTTTGTAAATCATTTATTGTTGAATATAGAATATCATTTTCTGTCAACATGGTTTTTCATTCTCTGGCCTATCGGCCGCCATAGCTTCGGATCCTTCTCTCTTCTGTCTGTTTCATTCTGTCTTGTAACAGTCTTGCATGCAGGTGATCTTGGTTGCATTGCGTATCTGCAATCTCAACATGGTATCAGAGCCACTCTGCAGCTGGCTGTTCGTAGTTTATTGAAGCAGCGAGGGTTTCAGAGGTTCTTTCCGGTTTGCTCATTAGTTCTGGGGGGTCTCTATTTTTGGAGGCACTTTGGGCCCAAACGGACACCACCATTATGTCCGGAAGGCCCAAAAACCCCAGAAACCATATAAGGCACGTCCGATTTGGACACCGGGGCCTCTGGAAAAAAAAATTCGGCCTTCGAGGGCCGTACGGGCACGGAAATCGATGCACAAGTCGAAAAAAATTTAAAAAAAAAGGTGTTTTTTTGGGTTTTTTATTGCGCAGGCGGGCGCGCCACCACCGCGCCGCCCGCGCTCCGCTAGGGGCTGCGCCTTTTTCACAGCGCGCCACCGCAGTGGCCCGCGCCGCCGATCCCGCACCGGTTTTTCTCCTCTCCGCGCCCGCGCGCCGCCAAGGCTCTCCGCCCACCGACGCTGCTGCCTACCACAGACTGGCCGCCGCCGCTTTGCCGCGGCCCCCGCCACCACGGCTCCCCCTCAGCCTCCGCCCGCCTACCGGGCTCGGCTCCTCCGCCGCCCATGCGGCCGCTCCACCAGCATTTCACAGCTCCGCCGCCGCCCAGAGACGCGCGCCACCGGCGGCGCTGTTCTAGCCCCCGCGGGCTTTAATCTCTAACCGCGCGGTCTTATGGTGACTCGCGGGCTTATGCCCAGCCCCTGAGCGCGCATATGCCCAGGGGCCGGTCTCTTTTTAGCCCCCGAGGGCCATTTTTATGCCTTTTGAAGCTTTTTTGGGGGTACCTGGCTGTTTTCGCTCTACAAGGAGCATACGGGGGTTTTTTTCTAACTTCCATATACCGTCGGAAAGCTCTTTCCGAGCACTTTCCGATGGTGGGGGTTAGAGGTTTTGGTTCCACCGTTTCAACAGTGTTTTTTTCTGTTGAAGTCTGATGTCTTGTTTTGCCTTCCGGGAGTCATATCTGGCTCATCCGGACTCCTTTTTCGGCAAACGAGATATCGTCGGAAAGCTGGTTCTGTGTACTT
>MU225021.1:4266637-4288425 GCA_018584345.1 Thuja plicata | reverse complement strand
GCATCCATAGTGGAGTAGAAGGTAGAAGTGAAGATCTGATAAGGACCACGAAGCTTGGAGAGTATCAGGAAGATACACTCATCATCTGACTTCATCTTTCCAGCAACCTGTAAGATAGATCGAAGGGCCTTGAACTTCATCAGGAAGTCTTCAATGCTAGTGAAAGAGTCAGGTGCCAAGGAGGTGAACTCTGCATCTACCTGGAGAATCCTAAACTGATCTATGGTGCCAAACAAATTGGAGAACTTGTCCCACATATCCCTGGGTGTAGTCAGACCATCCAGGTGGAACAATAACCCATCTGAAACATTCATGGCAATGAGGCCCATTGCCTCATCCATCCTGTTTCTGTGCATAAGTGCCTCATAAGGCCTCTGAAGAACTGGCTGAACTGCATCCATGCAGGACCATAAACCTCATGACATGAGGAGTCTGGTCATGTGTGGCTTCCATGTGTGATAGTTATGGGGTGTCAGTCGGGCCACAAAGGGGTCCGACATTGAGAGAAAAAAAGACGAAAGTAGAAGGGTCTATTTCTGAAAGTAAATAACAGAAAGTAGAATGCACCCCCCCACAATGTATATATTCTATCCCCTGAGCACCACAAATAATCAATGCTTGAAAGCACAGAAGAAAAATGAGAGAAAACCTGAGTTCTAGAAGCCGAACAGGAGCACAAACAAAGGCATGAATTTGACTACAAAAATCAGAAACCAAATGGAAAAATCAAGAAATGAGACCTACACCAATGCATCCATCTCGGAAACACCTTTCCGACGATATTTCGTTTTTCAAAAAATGATACCGTATGCCCAAGTTATGAGCAAAAAACCAACAGGAGGTCCAAACAAAGAGCTCCCTGGAAAAAACCAGACATGGCAAAAAAATTGACGGTCGTATGACCGTCACGAGCCCGTCGCTGACATCATCGTGATGTCATGTCAGAAAAATTGAGACTCGCCAGAAAACTGGCCGAAAAATTTGAAAAGTGGTCGGGAAAAAAAATTTTGGCAGCTGACATTGGCTGACGTCAGCCCTGTCAGCTGACGGTGGCAGGTGGCTTGCTGGTGGCCGACCGGTGGCTCGGCAGCGGCCGGTGGGTGGCTCCACTGCGGAGCACCGCTGGCATGGCTGCGGCGGCCGGTGGGCGGCGCACCGGTGGTAGGGCCGGGCGCGGGCCGGGCCGGGCCGACTGAGGCGGCGCTGGGGTGGCGCGGTGGCGGCGCGCCCTGTACTACGCAGAAAAACAACATTTTTTAATATTTTTTTTTTGTTTTTGCCTCGAAACTCGTGTCGTACGGCCATCGAAGGGCAGAAATTTTTCCCAGATGCTCTGGAGGCTAAGTAGGTCATATTTTATGTGATTTCGACTCTCTCGGGCCTTCTGAACGCAATGGAAGAGTCCTTTTCTGCTCAATCTGCTTCAAAAGATTGTGCCTCCTCCAAAGTGACAAAAAAAACTCCAGAAAACCCCAGAAAGAGAGGGCTTGATCCACAGCTCTCACCAAACTTGAACAAGCTGCAACAGCAAGGCTCTGATACCATGTAGAAACTGATGAAAGATTAGATTCACTCCAAGATCTAGCTGCATGCAAAAACCTGTCACAAGAAATGAAGCGAAAGAAGGAAAAAGCAAAACTCAGATTTTACTCAAAAGGTGAGAGCAAAAATATTATCTGAATTAATGAAAGACAAATACAAAGTTCGACCTTATAAAGGTGAACGAAACCCTAAAAGGTAAATACTAGGTTGCACATTATTAATTAAGAGTTAATTAATAATGCACCTAAGAGACGCTTAAGCAACTAGAGTAAAATGAAATAATACTCTAACAATTTTATTAATTCTTCAGTTGCGTCTATCTATGGGATATGCGTATTCAGATTCATGTTTAGTTATGAGTCAAAGAAAATTAACCAAAGGCGCTAATCATGTTTCATCCGAAGCATGACGTTAGGGTAATTTTGGTAGAGCTGACTATGTGAAGCAATGCATCTATTCATTTTGAGTTGCGCAGTTCTAATTATGTTGCATTCTTGGTTTGGCTGACAAGAAAAGCATTGAAGGGACTCCTTAAGCCGACAAAGATCATATCTTTTGGAGAAGATACTTATAGTAGTTCATTTGAAGATCACCAAGTGTGAATGATAAGAAAAGAGACAGAAAAAGGACAAAACAAAATGCTAATTATTTTGGGACAGTAAAGATACTTCATTCATCAATTAAAGATCTATGTGAAGAAGTAGAGAGTGTATACAATTCATTGGAACTGATCAAGAAAATAGGTCTACTCAAACAGTTTATTATCAGATATAGTGTATATCTATTTTACTGAAGGTTGCAACCTTCATCATATTAGCAGTGAGCTTTTGGATAGTGAGTCCTCACCCCTAATAGGGTTATTTGTAAAAGACTCCTAACAGGGTCTGACTCTTAACCAGGTCACTGTACTTAATGCATTATAAAGATAAACTCTTAACAGGGTTGTAAGATCTTCTAACACAGATTATTATACTCAAGTACAGTTCTTTGTGGGTCCTAATTCCCACCAGAGTTTTTACCTAGTTTGGTTTCCCTGTAACCAAAATGGTGGTGTTCTATTCTATGTTATCTTAAATGTGTATGTGCTTAATGATATTCTATAACTAAATGGGAAAAGAATTAAACTTGCTAATAACTGATTCAACCCTCCCTCTCAGTTATCCCTTGGGACTATTTCAACAACTGGTATCAGAGCCAAGTGCCTTGGAGAGAAAGCCTAACAGTATAAGGTAGATCTAATGGTGTACTTCAGGAAAGAGAGTCCTAATTTTTATGGGGAGAATTATCTTGACTAGAAGAAGAAAATGATAACACATCTTCAGTGTGTTGGTTTTGAGATCTATGAGATTTCTACTTATGCAATTGATGTTCCCACCTTGAAAGACCTTGCAGAAGAAGACTCTACTAATAAACAAAAGGAAGTATTCACCCAAAATGCAATTGCCAAAGAAGCCCTAATCAGTGCCCTATCTGACAGTTAATTTTCTGAGATCAAGAAGGTAGACAAAGCATATTCAATTTGGAAATACCTAGAAGACATGTTTGAAGGAGACATCCAAGCCAAGAATGCATGCAGAAAGACATGGAAGAAAATATACAAAAATTCAGAGATGCTACCTGAAGAAAACATCAGAGCTTACAAACAGAGGATTAATGAAGCAGTCTCAGGAATCAGGAACAATGTTGGAGAAATTTTAGAGGATGATATAATGGACAAATTAATGACTACATTGACAACATATTATGAAAGAAAGATAAACATCTTGGATGAAACCATACAATTCTCAAAGGACTTCTAAAGAGAAACCTTGATTAGAAAAACATCAACATTTGAGATATCAAGATTGAAGACAAAACCTAAAATGGAGACAACTTTCAAAGCCTCAATCCATGGTAAGAAATCCTTGAGCATCTCTAGTAATAATGAGAAAGAATTAGTTGAAACAGAACTAGAAGAAATCATTGCTATGATTGCTAAGAAAGAAAGGAAAGGCAAAGGAAAATATGAAGGATAACTACCATTCAAATGTTTTTCATGCAACAAAGTTGGCCACTTTGCATCCAAGTGTCCTACAAGAGTCAAGAAGTATAGATCAGATAACAAACCCAAATACACTAAGGAATGCTATCATGCTGAAGATGGGGTAACTGATGATGATTCAAGAGAAGATGAAATTGGATTTGTTGCATTTAAAGATAATGAAAAAATGATTGATAAAATAGAAATTGAAGATGAAAAGAAAGCACAAGAATTGGCTTTAGTTTCACAAGCTGACATCAGAATAGACTGGATCATAGACAACGGGTGTTCAGATCACATGACAGGTCACAAAGATAGATTTGTACATCTAGATAAGTACAAAGGTGGAATGGTTAGATTTGGAGATATCACTCCCAAACCTATCATAGGCAGAGGATCTATCACCTTAGATGGAAATAACAATACAAATGATGTTCTGTATGTTGATGGTTTGCATCATAACTTACTAAGTGTTGGACAATTGTTAGATAAAGGATATCAGTTGGAATTAAAAAACAACAGATGCATTATTAACAACAAAGAAGGAGACATGATTGCATCAAACTCAAAGAACACAGGTAATGTTTTTCAGCTTAACTCTGAAGTAAGTTGTTTTGTTGCAAAAGTGGATGACAGTTGGATTTGGAACAAAAAACTTTGTCATATCAATTTTGACAACATAGTGAAGATAAGTAATGTTAAGGCAGTAAGAGACCTTCATAGTATTGCAAGACGAGTTGATACTATGTGTAGGGAATGTGTGATGGGAAAGCATGTGAGGACCTCATTCAGAAGCAAACATAACTCTACAGAGAACAAATTAGATCTAATACATACAAACTTATGTGAACCTACTCAAACAAGATCATACTATGGTGAAAGGTATTTCATTTTTTTGTGGATGATTTCTCCAGGATGATGTGGGTTGCATTCTTGAAAGACAAATATGAAGCTTTTGAGAAGTTCAAAATATTCAAACCTAAAGTTAAAAATGAATCTGGATTAAAGATAAAATTTCCGAGATCTGATAGAGGAGGAGAATTCACCTCTGATAAGTTTCTTGAGTACTGCGAAGAACATGGGATCAAAAGACAACTAAGTACACCCAGAACCCCTCAAAAATGGAATTGTAGAAAAGAGAAATGAGACAATACTTGACACAGTGCGCACTATCAAGATTGAAGGGAAAGTTGCGCACACCTATTGGAGAGATGCAGTCAATACAATAGTCTATATTATCAACAGAATCCAACTAAGACCAGGCGTAGACAAAACACCTTATGAACTTTGGTTTGGTAATGTACCTACAACAAAGTACTTCAAAATCTTTGGAAGCAAGTTCTACATCAAGAGAGATGATGGTGTTGGCAAATTTGATGCTAGAAGCGATGAAGGTATTTTTCTTGGCTACTCTACTAAGAGAAAAGCTTATAGATGTTTCAATTTAAGGTCGAAGAAAATCGTTGAGAGTGTACATGTGAAGATTGATGAGAAGTTTATGATTCAAGAGAGATATTATGAATATGAACCTATGATTGAAGATGAACCTATACCTATCAATAAAGATACAGTTATTGAAGAAATGTTTGACTGTATTGATGTATCATGCAACAACCTTGAACCAAGTCAAGAAGAATCATAGATTACAGATGAGAGTGTCACACCTAAAATATCAAAATACACATCTAAATACCACTCGAAGATATCATTGCAGATCAGAGCAGTAAAGTTTTGACAAGATCTAGAGAAAAAGGTTCAACCGTTGATGAAGAGGTATGCTTAATTTCACAGATTGAACCCTTAAGTGTTGAAGATGCGTGTAATGTTTCAGATTGGAAAAATGCAATGCAAGAAGAATTAGATCAAATAATGAAGAATGACATGTGGGAATTAGTCCCTAGACCTTGTGACAAGAACGTGATTGGAACTAAGTGGATATTTAGAAACAAAATGAATGAAGATGGGACAGTGATAAGAAATAAAGAAAGGTTGGTATGTAAAGGATATTTGCAAAGAGAAGGAATTGACTATTGTGATACATTTTCCCCTGTGAGAAGAATGGAAGCTATAAAGTTGTTTTTGGCCTATGCAACATTCAAAAACTTCAAAGTATATCAAATGGATGTCAAGTCAGCTTTCCTGAATGGTGAATTGAAGGAAGAAGTCTACATAGAGTAGCCAGAAGGATTCAAACTGTCAGACAAACCAGACATGGTATGCAGACTAAAGAAATCCCTCTATGGACTCAAACATGCCCCAAGAGCATGGTATGAGAGACTTCATGACTACTTAACAAAAATTGGATTAAGAAAGGGAGCAGTAGATTGCAACTTATTCATCAGAGCGACACCTAAAGGATTACTAATTGTTGCTATCTTTATTGATGACATTATTTTTGGAGGTAATGACAAGCTTAGTGTAGAATTTGCAAAAGAGATGCAGAGTGAATTTGAAATGAGCATGATTGGACCTATAAAATACTTTTTGGGATTAAATGTAAAGAAAATAGACAGAGTTATATTCATAAATCAGTCTAAATATGTAAAGGAGATATTGAAGATATTCAAGATGGAAGACTACAAGCTAGTAAGCACTCCTATGATAATAGGAAGCAATATTTCTAAAAATGATGACTCCACAGAAGTTGACAAAACACTTTACAAATCCATGACTGGAAAACTTATATATCTCACTCAATTTAGACCAGATATATCTAATGCATTTGGAATTGTTGGGAGATTTGTAGCTGAACCTAAACAGAATCACCTAATGGAAATAAAAAGAATATTCATATATTTAAAGGGAACTATAGACTATGGTTTATGGTATCCTCACTCAGAAAATGTAGAACCTCATGTATACACAGATGCAGATTGGGCAGTTTGTGTTGATGATAGAAAGAGTACCTCAGGGGGAGCATTATTTATTGGAGATAGGTTGGTTACTTGGACAAGTAAGAAGAAAAATTGTATTTCTCAGTCAACAGCAGAAGCTGAGTATGTAGCGGCCACATTGAATTGTTCAGAAATGGTTTGGATCAAATAGATGATTAAAGACTTTGGAATTTAGATTGATTATCCCATTGTCATCCATTGTGATAACACCAACACTATTAATATGTCAAAGAACCCTATGATGCATGCAAAGACAAAACACATAGAAATAAAATATCACTTTCTAAGAGAAAAAAGTTGCAGATGGAGAAGTAAAGGTGGATTATGTGAACACCAAAGATCAGTTGGCAGACATATCCATGAAACCTCTATCAAAAGATACTTTTGAGTATTTTAGGAAGAAGTTGAGAGTAATTCCCTCTCCTAAGTCTGATTAGAACTCACAGAAAATACATCAGTCCTTTGTGACTAATGAGTGGTTGACTACTCTACTTCTGGAGTAGTACCTATTCTTATTTGTATTTGAAATCCTTTTCCATTGATGTCAAAGGGGGAGTATATAGTAAGGGGGAGCATATACTCTGGGGGAGTATATAGTCATGAAAATAAAAACACAGTTAGAGGAGCTACAATAGTGAAGAGGAACCTTTGATGAGGATATTGAGAAGATTTTAAAAAGAAAGAAGACACTTTTGGATTGATGGTGTTTTTAATCATATGTTGCCATCAATATCAAAGAGGGAGATTGTTGGAGATTTTCCTTTGTGCAAATAGTTGACTATATGTTTGTCATTGATGAAAATATATAGTATACAACAATGAACTGTATTCACTTTTCAGTATAGATATGTAGAAGCCTTGCGCAATTGTTTTTATGCTTTAGACATAGTTAATATACCATATACATACACACAGATGCATATGTTCAATAATAGTTGAGTTATGTTAGTCTGTTTACCAGCCACAATTTCAGAAGATTATTTTCAGAAAGCCGGCATTAATTTTATTGATTCTTCAGTTGCATCTATCTATGGGATATGCGTGTTCATAGTCATGTTTAGTTATGAGTCAAAAACAATTAACCAAAGGTGCTAATCATGTTTCATCTGAAACATGATGTTTGGGTAATTTTGGTAGAGATGACTATGTGAAGCGATGCGTCTATTCATTTTGAGTTGCGCAGTTATAATTATGTTGCATGCTTGGTTTGGCTGACAAGAGAAGCATTGAAGGGACTCCTTAAGTTGACAAAGATCATAGCTTTTGGAGAAGATACTTATAGTAGTTCATTTGAAGATCACCAAGTGTGAATGATAAGAAAAGAGACAGAAAAAGGACAGAATAGAATGCTGATTATTTTGGGACAGTAAAGCCACTTCATTCATCAATTAAAGATCTATGTGAAGAATTAGAGAGTGTATAAAATTCATTGGAACTGATCAAGACATCAGGTCTACTCAAACAGTTCATTATCATATATAGTGTATATCTATTTTACTAAAGGTTGCAGCCTTCATCATATTAGCAGTACGCTTTTGGACAGGGAGTTCTCACCCCTAATAGGGTTATTTGTAAAAGACTCCTAATAGGGTCTGACGCTTAACCAGGTCATTGTACTTAATGAATTGTAAAGATAAACTCTTAATAGGGTTGTAATATCTTCTAATAGGTATTATTATACCCAAGTATAGTTCTTTGTGGGTGCTAATTCCCACCAGGGTTTTTACCTAGTTTGGTTTCCCCGTAACCAAAATGGTGGTGCTCTATTCTGTGTTATCTTAAATGTGTATGTGCTTAATGATATTCTATAATTAATTGGGAAAAAAAACAAAATTTCTGATAACTGATTCACCCCCCTCTCAGTTATCCCTTGGGACTATTCCAACACATGATACTTGGGACTGGATATGGATAAGATTATTACATTTGGTTATTCTGGATTCTATGACCTCTTTGGTCTCTTCCTCTTCCTCTGTTCGTGGAATTTTGATTTTTTCTCCTCTTTCTATTTTCCTCAATCTTGGGGGATAATTGATAGCATTGGTCATGTTCTGCCTTGGGACTTTATAGAGTCATCTCCTCTTGAATGTTCCATTTTAGACCATTCAGGTACCTAGCCACCTTAAGGCTCTTATCTTTGGTCACATTAGACCTCAAGAAAAGCTTTTGAAATTCCTTTGTATAGGAATTTACATCAAGATCATTTTGTCTCAAGCTCTATCTTTTCTTACACAATTGTATTTCGTAGTCATCAGGCATGTATGCCTCTTTCACCTTGACTACCATTCCCTTCCAAGTGGAAATTGGTTTCTTTCCTTCTTTCTCCCTCTCTTCTTGAATGAACTTCCACCATGTCAAGGAAGAGCCTCTAAGTCTTGATGTTTTTACCCTTACCTTCTGTGCTTCAGTGACTCCATCACATTTAAAGTGGTTCTTGATACCCTCTATCCAGTCCATGACTAGATCTACTTCCATCCTTCCACTAAACAATGGTATACCTTCAAGATCCTTCCCACTCATGGCTTTCAAGGCTTTCAAGAAGGGCTCTTCTTGCAACACAGGGTCAGGTTCTGGAGTTTGACCCTCTTCTACAACCTATTTTCCCTTATCTTCCTTTTCATCAAGTTTGTCACTGAATTTGTCATTCCTTGTTTGCACTTCACTCAATGCTTTTTCTAGTTGGGCTATTCTTTCCCTCAATAGCCTATTATATACCTCTTTATATAATCAACCTTATTGGCCAATTCCACATTAGTCACCATGATTGAAGACCCATTGGACTCACAATCTGACATACATTATGCAATCCCAAATCTTTTGGGGCTTTGATACCAATCTGATAGGGAGGTTGGATGAGCCAATCACAAGCTCATGCTCCTAGCCTTTCAATAGAATTTAGGGTTATTTATCTACACACATAATGACATATAGGATCTCTGTAAGATTCTTGATCCCTTGGTCTCTTCTACCAACCCAACTATCAACAAAGAATTATCAAAACCAAGATCTCACTTGGTTCCTACTAGCTTCCAATTCACTATCCCTTCAACTCACCTAAATGAATTCCACCCCTATTCTTATTAAGTACTCTTGTAGAGGTGAGGAGGTGTTTCTTGAAATTTCAATTTGATCACTTAGAGGTGTTAGGAGTTCCTCTGAATTCAACTTGATAGTTGATTTCCACAAATTGCTTTAAAATAGACCTAATGGTTAGTAGCCCTATTAGGCCTCCTATTATGAGAAAATATGGATTTTATCCACTTCTTACCAAAGTAACCCTGCAAATTTTGTTGGGTTCTTAGGTTCATTTTATGACCTCTCAAATTTTTGGGGTCTTAGGTTTCCAACCCTTCGTACAATGCCCTAACCCAAAATGTGTGGTTTTGCAAGGGTTTTAGGACTTCATTGGCTGCTTGGTTAGTCTGCAAGATTTAGAATCCAATATTGATTGGCACGACCTTCTCCTCTTCCCCAAGTCTCTTTAAGAATCCCAAATTCAACTCCCAAAAGCTAATTGGGTCTTTAATTCAAAACCCCTTCAAGTTATACATTCTGCAACAATGTCTTCCCTAGGTGGGCTCACCACTAGCTCTCCTAGGGGAAGACCTTAAAATCCTTCCTATAAATTTGAGGTCCAAATATCATATACATGGTATGTACATGGAGTCTAATCACTATCCCCAAGAGGCCATACTGAGTGAATGGTGGGATAGTGAGCTAGGTCTCCATCTTTACAAACTGCTTGGTTGAAACAAGTGACAATGAAAAAGAAAAATAATTACAGTAAACTAAAGAAAGAAATTCAAAATACCAAATCAATGGCACACACAAAAATAAAAATAAAAATACCCTGATCCATGCATGAGTTACAATGTAGAATACAATCCATTCTTGATCCACTGTTACCAAATAACTAACTAATTGCACACAAAACAACACTTCTTTCTATTCTCAGAATTCCAAATTTGTACAATTGGTGACCAACCTTGGAATTAGGTCATCAAAGGTCTTAAATAGGTCAACCATTCCTTTGGTTTCCTCTTAGGGCACTTCTCCACCATTTTTTCCAAACTGGACAATGTTGTCCAAGTAACTTTTAAAAGTTGCAAATGTGGCAAAATACAACTTTTACATCTTTTTACAACTTTTCCAATCTTCAAAAAAATGAGTTCAAACACTCATCTAACCTCATGATAGACTCCAACCTTGGTTGAAACATGGTTCTAAACTACTCCAAGCCCTAATGATATCATGCTAAAATCATCATCTCTATTTAACCAATTAGGAGGCTTTACAACTTTTTAGTCCCTAATTGCAACTTTCTAAGGGCTTAAGACTTAACTAGACCCTAATCGCTATTGTACTCACAACTATGGTCAACATGACCTTATGGGAAAAAAAGCACAATTCCTCAGAGGGCTTACACAACAAAAAGAATAGGATTTATTTACCAATCCATGGGTGCTCCTGCATCAGTAGGTGTATCAGAGATGCCAATGACACAGTGTTGTTGTCCATAAATAGGGAGATGATAAATGTGGCCCTAAAAATCCCAGAAAGAGAAGCTTAATCTAATTTTACAATAGCTTTATCTTGGTCTATGTTTTTAGAAAAGGCCCCAATTTATAGGAATGTTATTGCTAAGCATTGGTTTCTCAAAGCTCAAAAAGGAGGATCAAGGTTACCTAAACCACTCACTAGAGAGCATCTAATGCCACATATTAGAGATTTGGTGGCATTACTAAAAAATGTGAAGGGGTCTGATCATGCCTATTATTTCAAGGAAAGGATGTACTTTTTTTTATCTATATAATCCTTCAAGGTGTCTATTACCTCGATTGGGGAGAAATCATAGATCAAGAGATGCATGATCAACTCAATAATGGTCATTTTAGGTGTAGATTTTTTTATGTCTTAATATATTTTTTAGTGCTTAGCTTGTACCAGAGAATGGAAGGGTTTATATCATGGTTGATTTTCTAAAGGAATTTACATTTACGAGTACTATGCACATTTTCAAAGAAAATGTGCTTTGAAAACTATAAGATGGCGAATGATGTCTTTTCAGGAAAACTCACCCATGAACTTGCTGGGATTATAAACAAATAGATATTTGTAGAGGCAATGCAGATGATTAGTATTTTTAGAATTCTTCTACACTCAGTTTCCAAGATTTACTTACCTTAGGGTGGGAGGATTTGGCAGGCATCCCATGAAATTTCCAAGATATGCTTTGGATTGCTTCATACTTGTAGAATTATGTAAACAAGTGGCCTATATAAGTAAAAAATATTCACTAAATCTAGGATTGGGTACAAGTTTCCCTATTGAGCTGGGTAAGTGTGAGTGTCAAATTATCTTTGATGCCTTTAACTTAGAAAAAAACTTGTTGAAGTTCAAATTTTAGTTCTATAAAGAAAGATCAAACTTCAACAACAATTTTTTTTCCATAAATCACCTAATGTGGACATAATATTTTCTACCATTACCTCATCTCGAGGACTAATGGGAAAATTGTAATGATGAAAATGAGGTTTTGAAGAGACTATGGAGAAGAGGTCAAAAATTAAGAAACATCCATTCAAATCAGTCGAAGAAGACCCAAAGGGTGCCTTATCTTGTGTGACCTATGGTGTGATGCATATTGAATATATGTGATCATATATTAATTGTAAGTTTGAAGATTTAAGTGAATAACACATTCATTTACTGTATGAATAGTTGTGTAGTGATTTGGTATTGAAGGATGATAATCAAGTGGTGACAGATAGGGGTTTTACTCACATGATCAATTTCCCTGATGAGTTTGAGGAAGATAAAGTTAGATATGTGTTTAACCAAGTGTATGACCAATTTATGTGGCCTGACCATCTACATAAGATTACTAAGGAGGCAATACATGTAGTGACAATTTTTATGCAACCGGTGAAGTACTGGTACTTAGGTGAATCTCACTATATTTAGTCACAAAGTTAACTAAATTTAAGTGGGATAAGAGAGCAATGACAATCAATGATATCCTTGATCTAAATGTGAGATTTTCATCTATGGTGATAGGATACAAGGACTATCACTTCTGTAGAATCAACAATGTGCTCACTACTACAATCCACATTGCATATAGAATGGTGATAGAAGATGCAGAGTATGATTTTTTGGCAAGTGATCAACTTTGTGTAATGTGATTCACTTTTTGGTTGTCATTTATGGAAACACATATGGGTTACATATCGATTCCTATAAAGATAAATTTTTCTTATTCAAAAATTGACTAAGTATAGAAGCAGAGATACAAAAGTATTTTGGATATCGAAGATCGAGATCGATGAGTTATGACATGCGAGCTTAGAGAAAGATAGTATGGGGTATGTGTGACCTCCACCTAAGATTGATTTGGTTTTGGTAATGTCTACAATGAGTTAGAAATAATTGAAGATAGACAGACAGAAGCAAAACAATGATACAGAGCAGTCAGACAGTAGCGATGATTAAGGGAGTATAACATGGACTCCTGGCAATTGGAGTTGGATTATGGTTGATGATAACCCATAATTTGACTATGCAAGAGCATTGACTATGAATTTAATGTTTACTTTATTAAATTTATTTTGTATTAGAAGCCCACTATGTAATATCTGTATTGAGAGCCGACTTGGTGAAAGAAAAAGATATTTATGTAAGATCTTTTTGTGAAATTAGATATAGAGGAATGTGTATTATGTTGTGTGGAAGATGTGAATGGAAGAGAAGAGAATGACATACATCATTGATGAAATATAAAGGAGCTATCTAAGAATTAGTGATGCTTTTTATGTTCATGACTGAGAACACTTTTTAAAAAAAATTACTTTGTAAGAGTTGTAAGCTCAGTTGGCCCCTAACAGGGTGTTGTGAACCTTTAATAAGGTTTTAATTCCTTTAAAAAGGAAATGTACTATGTAATATTCAGCTCCTAACAGGGCTAGGTCTCCTAATAGGGACACTATACTTTAGTGCATGCTTGTGGGTATCATCCCCACTGGGGTTTTCCCTTGGCCAGGGTTTCCACGACAACAAAATATGGTGTTATGAGTTCTGTGTCATTTTCTTATATTCTTTTCATTACTGCAAGTTTATGGTTAATGTTTAAATGGTTGAAGAATTTAATTAAGTTCTGTAATATTGATTCACCCCCCTCTCAGTATTATCCAATCCTAACAATTGGTATCAGAGCTTTTGGCCCTTGGAGAAAAAGTCTAACAGCTTGAGGGAGATTAGAATGGATTTGGACATTTTGCAAGAAAACTTTGATGCTGCACTTGAAGACCTTGACAAAGAAAAAATAGAGAATGAAGATTGAGATTCAACATGTGAAGAGATAAGAAATTTATAAAGAAACTCAAGGAACAACTTGAGCTTTCCAGATGTCAAAGACAAGATCTTATGGTTCAGATAAAAGAGGATTCAGATGAAGACAATTCAGATTAGGTGAGGCAACTGAAAGAAGAGAATGAAACTCTGAAACTTGAGAATGAGACTATGACTAAATAAATAAAGATACATAAGGATGAAAAGAATAAAGTTGAAGAATCTTTAAATAGTACATTAGATCAAATGAAGAATGAGGCTGACAACTACAAGAACAAGTATCTAGAACTAGAGAAGTACAATCATATCATAAAAGGTGAGCTTGTTGAGGCAAAGAAACACATTGAGAAACTTCACACCAGGAGTGATTTTATTGATGAACAAAGAGATAGATAGAAACCCAAAGGTGATATGACTAGTATTGGCCTCAATGAAGCTGAATATTCAAAGAATCAGGAAGAGAAATCCAATGAGAAGTTTGATGCTGAGAAACCTTCTATTGAAGAACTTAGAGAGAAGATTAGACCCTTCAAAGGTAGATGCTTTGGTTGCAAAAAATTTGGACACATGAAGAGAGACTGCATAGGTAATGCCCCTTTTAGAACTTTTTTTGATTATTGTTTTAATTGCAATGGATATGGGCACAAGAAAGAAAAATGAAGAAAACCTAATCAATCTGGATATAGACAAGACAATGGAAGAGAACCTATAGTGAAACCTACATGCTACAAATGCCATAATTTTGGACACATTGCAAAGTATTGTAAGCTACAAGTAAATCAGGAAAAAAGACCTCCTATATGTTACAAATGCAATAATCCAGGTCATGTAGCGAAGTTTTGTAGGTATAATGGATCGGAGAATAGAAGAGTACCAACTCCTATGAATACACAGAAGAATGGAAATGATATTGGTAAGAGTGTTGCAGATTTGAATATTGATTTTGAAAGTTGTTTTAATAAAGAAGAAGATAATAGCAGTGGTAAGATATGGAAGATCAAAGAAACAAGTGAGACATCAGTTGAGGGAGAGTCAGTAGATGCTATTGGATATTTTCCTGATGGTAGTAAAACAGAATCAACCTAATTGGTCGATCATGGCCTTAGGGGGAGCATTGGATACAGACATTGGAATATACCCTATGCTAAAATTTATGGATTGAGCTCAAGCAAGCTTAGGTATGAACTTGGCTGACATCATGACATATACATCTGAGAGCACAACATCAGCAGATGCATATATTGTGATCACGAGATTTATAGCTGACTCGACAGTATTGAGTAAAGTGAAATTTATGACTTAAAATTGTATAAAGCACCATTCGATGACTTAACTCTTTACCATTTGATGAAGAGAGACCTAGGGAGATCAAAGAGCGAAGGAAATCAGTCTATCATACAATTTCTGTGCATGATCGATTGAAGCAAAAACTTAGAATTCAGCAGAAGAAAGGTATTTACATCATCTAGCTATGGATGCACCTGTTATTTTTGATGTTGTAGATAAACCTAGGTACAATTTTAAGAAACATCCATTCAAGTCCTGTGAAGAGGATCACGAAGGAGCATTTTCTCAAACCTCTCATGGCATATTACACGTAGAAGATATTAGGGCTTACATACACTGTAAGTATGATATACTGGGAATTGATGAGATGTCAACTAAGATGGAGTATAGGACTAATAATGGAGTCATGAAAGATGAATACAAACACATTGATCAGTTGAGTATCATGAAACTTCTGGATTTGTTCAAATTCAATGAAGATGAATGGTTCAAGATATTGTTGAGTAGAGTACATGATCAGTTTATTTGGATAGGTGATCAACCTATGAAGATTGGTAGTGACCTAATTCATGAAATTACTAGACTGGAAAACACCAAAATCATTCATGTTACAGAAAAACATCTAAAGAAAGAAGTTGAAACCCTAACTCGCTATAAATGGGATAGGCGGGCAATAACTCTGAATGACATCTTTTAGAAAGATGAGGCTAATTGCTATGATACTTGGCTATAAATTCTACTATAGCAGTAGACCTAACTTGGTATCTGCAGGGGTTATCATGATGGCATGGAGAATGGTGAAGGAAAATGTGAAATATAACCTATGTGAAGTACTGGCACAACAATTTCTGGAGAATGTCAAACTAATAAAGAAAGACAAAACTAAGACCTTCAGATTTGGATCACTATTGATGCATATGTTTATACTCATTGAGCACAAATTTCCTATCTTTCACCCTAGTGGTTGGAAAATAGGGATACCTACTGGTATTCTAATTTCATAGAGCTACAAAAGACAGAATAGTACATGGGTTGATGGGGAATTTTTTTCTATGATCACTTGATCCTTCAGAGACAAATGAAAACTAGGTACAGGATACATGAGGAAATTGTTGAAAAATACAAGGATACAATCTATTTCATGGTTGAAATTGATTGTTTATGTTTTGAAGCAGTCACACCTAGAAATAAACGGTGTTATCCCATGGATTATGAAGTAAGTTCAGAGGTACTTACCATGCAAGTTGAACATGTTATTGCATCAGAAGTTGACATATCAAAAGAAATATGGGTAACATATAAGGATAAATCAGCTAAGGTGAGAGAGGAATAGACTAGAGGTCTGAGAAAAAGAAAAATTGAAAACCTTGTGCATGAATGTGGTGTAAAAGCAGGATTGATAGAAGAAGAACTGAAAGAAGTGAAAAAGAAAATGACAAAAATATCTCTTGGATTGGAAAGTGATAGTACTATATCCCTTCCTACTCCTGAAGTAGTAATGGTAGATAGTCCACCTCCTCCATCACAACATACATCACAAACTGAGAACATTAATCCTAGAGTAAACACCAGATCTAGCAAGAAGACATCACCTAAAGAACATAGCACACTGAGAGAAGAGAAGAAAACTGAGAAGCACATATGGAATCCTGACATGAAGATGATAGAGAAGAGATCCATAGAAAAAGGTAACCTAGTCACAATTGATAGATACTATGATAGGTATGGAGATTCAAACAAACTTAAGATTGAAGATATTGTGATTGATCATTTACTTACTTTCAAGAAGACTCTATTGGAAATTGAAGGAAGTATACCTAAAGACTTGTATGGGAGATTGGAAATAAGAAAATACTTAGCACAGATTGAGGATGATACAATCAAGAATTAGGAAATTGATAACATGTTGCCTATAATATCCTTACAAGAAAGAGAAAGAATATTCAAGGAATTGAAACCTTTGCTAAGGACTAAGTTAAGATTGTTGAAAATCATGGCGAGGAAGTATGATGAAGTCACTGAGGAAACTCAGAAGGCACTAGAGAAAATATTGATGAACACTACTTCTGGCAAGCCTACACCTCATAAGACCACTTTTCCTACACAATTAGGAATGGGAGAAAGCTCAAAAGGAACTGAGACAAATACTGAGAAATGTGAAATAGATCCACAGCCAGATTTCTATGTTTCTGGTGTGCCAGTGACAGTTGACACATCACAAGATGAAAAGGATCCATTTGCAAGGAATGTGGACAACACTATAGAAGATGAAGTGGAAAAGAAAGAGGAAGTAGAGTAGAAAAAGGAAGAAGAATAGAAGACATAACAGAAAGAGGATGAATAGAAAGAGGTAAACACATCTTCTATCTCATTATTGGAAAGAAGAGATGTTAATGTTGATAGCATGGATGAAGATGAGTTGGTTAAATCAGATTTTACTGCACTAAAAAAAATTAAGGAAAGATCAGAACAAAAAGGTGACAAAAAGGATACAGTGATTACAAGAGAAATTGATACTATGAACAAGTTGCTTCCAGTACCTATTGTTTTCCAGCAGAAAGATGAGATTGAAAAGCTGAGAATAACACTTGATGAATTTGATGGACATTATGAAAATTTGATAAAGATTGCAGAGGAGAAGGCATAGAAGAACTATTAAGAAATGAAGCTATCAGAAGTTTGCAAGTCCATCACATGGGACTTAGGCATTGTGAAAACATGTTTGAAAAATGCAAAGTGCTACATTGGATATGGAAGAAAACTATTTAGTTACTGCATGAATCCTATTAGGCATGTTCAAAACATTGAAGACATTATTTCCAAAGAGAGGGCAACTTTGAATAGTATGATGGACAGTTGTGAAGCATCTTCACAATCTGTAATAGAGTTAGACAAGGAAGTCACAAGAATTTTGGCAAAACTCAGTGTATTGGATATTGAGAAAGGGAGAGTATTGACAAGATTTAATTTGCTGAAGAGTTTAATCACTCCTAATCTATCTATACTTGAGGTACATCTATCAGACTTGGAGAAAGTGATAGATTTAGTAACTAAATCTATGCCCATAGAACTGAAAGAAGTTGAGACCGCATCATTTTCATTGAATGGCATAATTCATATTAGTCAAATATTGTTAAAATCATGGAGTACAAAAGTGAAGATCTTGGAAGATTCCTTTCAAGATATTCTAAAAATGGTGAACAAGCACTAAATCCTATTATTTTGTATGCACCTTTGTCATTTTTGTCAAAGGGGGAGAAGAGAGAAGAAAAAAATAATATAGGAGAAGAGAAGAAAATGGGAGAAGAGACAAGAAGAGGAAGGAGAGAATATAGAGGAGACAATTTTTGTTTTTGTTGGGACACGTATTCATTTTTTTTAAGTGTTGCCATTAATGCCAAAGGGATAGATTGTTGGAAAGTGATCAATTTTGTGTAATGTGATTCAATTTTTGGTTGTCATTTATGGAAACACAACTGGGTTATACATCAATTCCTATAAAGATAAGTTTTGCTGATTCAGAAATCAACAAAGTATAGAACCAGAGATAAAGAAGTATTTTGGATATCAAAGATTGAGACCGATGAGTTATGGACATGTGAGATTAGAGGAAGATAGTATGGGGTATGTGTGACCTCCACCTAAGATCTATTTGGTTTTGGTAATGTCTATGGTGATTTAGAAAGAATTGAAGATAGACAGACTGCAACAGAACAATGATACAAAGTAGTCAAACAATAGCGATGATTAAGGGAGTTTGACATGGACTCCTGGTAATCAGAGTTGGATTATGGTTGATGATAACCTATACTTTGACTATGAAAGAGCACTGACTATTTATTTAATGTCTACTCTATTAAATGTATTTTGTATTAGAAGCTGACTATGTAATATCTGCATTGAGAGCCGACTTGGTGAAAGAAAAAGATATCTATGTAAGATATTTTTGTGAAAGCAGATATAGATAAATGTGTATTTTGTTGTGTGGAAGATGCAAATGGTAGAGAAGAGAATGAAAAATATCATTGATTAACTATAAAGGAACTATCTAAGCATTAGTGATGGTTTTTTTGTTCATGACTGAGAACACTTTGTAAACATAATTAATTTGTAAGAGTTGTAAGCTTAGTTGGCCCCTTACAGGGTGTTGTGAACCTTTAACAGGGTTGTAATTCCTTTAACAAGGAAATGTACTATGTAATATTCAGCTCCTAACAGGGATAGGTCTCCTAGCAGGGACACTATACTTTAGTGCATTCTTGTGGGTATAAACTCCACCGGGGTTTTCCCTTGGCCAATGTTTCCTCAACAACAAAATACGGTGTTATAAATTTCTGTGTCATTTGCTTATATTCTTTTCATTACTGCAATTTTATGGTTAATGTTTAAATGGTTTAAGAATTTAATTAATTTCAGTTATACTTATTCACTCACCCTCTCAATATTATCGAATCCTAACATGATTTACATGTTGCAATGAGAGATCAGTTATTTGTAAACATGGAGAAGATCAGAAAGTAAAAAAGGAAAGTATTTAAATTGACTCAATTGATTATGTGACTGTTCTTTTACTTTCAATTTTGCTTTCCTAGTGTTGGTCATATAAATTGGATAGAAGGTACACTAGTTGTCCAGTTGAAAAACTATATTAGATTATTGGGTAATGATTTTGATGAGAAAGTTTGGAGCTATTTCAAAGACTTTCAAAGTAGGATTCATCAAAGGGAAAGGGTACCAACCCATATTTTTGTTAAATACAAGGATGATATATAATTTATGGTGGATACTAACACTTGTCAGATGGAGGTAGTAGTACCTAGGACATCATGTTCTATTCCTATGGGATATGAGGTAGAAGGTGATATGTTGACATTACATGATGAAAATTTAGTAGCCAAACCGGTAGATCCAAATGAGCATAGATTTGGAACTTATAAGGAGAAGAGAAAGGAAGTTCACAACAAACTGACCAAACCAGTGATTGAGAAGAATATTAGAAAAGAGGTAGAACAATTTGCATTGAAGAAATGATTCACATAGGAAGCCACAAACAAGGAAAGAGCCAAACATGTTGTAGAGAATGATAGAACATCTGGAGCAGCAATAACTATAGGTAAAGGTGAAGATGTAGAATTTATTTTTTCTACAACTGGTAGTGTCCCAACTGGTAGGAAAACAAGAAGTGCCTCAACAAAAGTGAAGAATGAGAAAATCACTCCTCCTGTAAAGGCACCAGTAAAAGAGAATCAAAAGCCAACACAACCTGAGCTCTCAAAAGCAAAGGAGGCTACAACATCAAATAAGGTTGGTGGAAAGAGAAAGAAACTAAAGGCTCAAAGGAACAAGGAAGCTAAAAATATTGAAGAAGCAGAAGCAAAAGGACATAGTCTAATGAAGAACAAAAGGAGATGAAGGCTAGTGGAAAGATTCAAAGGTGGTTGGTACTCCTACCACTAAGTCTGTCAAATCCAATTTTGGTTATTTCATTTCTATTGACAATATAGTTGAAAAAGTCAAGAAGTGGGGTGTTCTTTTTGGTGTAATAAAATTCTATGACAAAGTCAATGAACATGAAAATAAAAATATTGAAGATGCATTTGATTTTAGTATGGATAAGTTAGGTAAAGGACTTTTTGAATTGTAGGGATAAATTCCTACATCTCTGCATGCTAAGATTGAAGGTAGTTGGTGTACAATATTAAACCAAGACAAGGAAATATTTGAATATGTCTTAGTGCAATTACAACCAGAAATATCTATAGAGGAAATCAATGTGACACTTAAGAAAGTTAGACCTACATTCAAGACTAAGTCAAGAATTATAAGATTACTGATTGGTGACTCTCAATGAGTGCATGAGGAAACTCAGAGTATTTTGAATAAATTATTGGGTCTTGTTGAAGTGAAGGAAGATGATCAAGACAAAGATGAAGAGGAAAAAGGAAAAGATGATAATGAACCCAAGGCTACCCATATTGATGATTGATTAATGGTTGATGGTGTGAAGATCACACTTGATAATGTTTATTTGGATGACCCCAAGGATACTATGAACACCACAGGCGATGTTCCTATCATGGATATTCCTAAAGAAAAAAGAAAAACTACACTTATGGATGATATAGAGGAGCCTAAGGATATAATTGATGAACAGGTGGATATAGGAACAGATCAAGTGATGACTGATGATAGGACATTCGAAGTTCCTACTAGTGAGAAGCATCAATAACCAACAACAAAGGCAACCAATGAAGCATAAGCCAAAAAGAAGAAAGAGAATACACAAATGAGGATGTGAAAAATAAAGGAGAACAAGAAAAGAAAGAAAAAAAGAGAAGACAATTGACAGAGAAAAGGAAAAGGTAATATCTCCCATGTCTATGTCAAATTTTGATCAGATTAGGAATAGAGGAAATTTCAAATTTTCTAACATGTTTCCTTGACGTGTGTAATGGAACTATAATGTACTTAGCCTAAAATTATATTCTAACTCCTTTTTCTTCTAATGAGGTTGTCTATGTAATGATAATGAAGATCTAAGAGAAAACAATGAACTTAAAATACAATGATGATATATTTCTTTTACTTGAGAAGACTTTATATAAATCTCTATTTGTAACTTGTAATAACACTTTTAGATTCTTGTGTGTTCCAAGTTACTCTTTCAATGAGTATATATATATATATATATATATATA
>MU225021.1:4203822-4265132 GCA_018584345.1 Thuja plicata | reverse complement strand
GTATCTATATGTATATATATTGTTAGAATATCTGATCTTTACTTGTATATTAATTAGGAGATTCCTATGGAATCGCTACATGTATTTTGTCCTCTAGTGGGAGGAAAACTTATTTTATGTAATTCCTTTAATAAGGAAATTAGTTTATTCCTCCTTAAGAGGATTTCAACACATGTCACACACACTTATGAATGGTGGCATTCATAGACTTGGGAGTTAAATTCTAACTCCCTCTCTCATCTCTCTTTATGAGATGCTCCTCTCTCATTTCTCATGATGCAAGGATGAAGGATGAAGTTATTGTAATCTCTCTCTCTCTCTCTCTCTCTCTCTCTCTCTCTCTCTCTCTCTCTCTCTCTCCGCTAAGGCCTCATTCATAATATCAAAAAGGGGTTTTTCTTTGTTTTTCCCCTTATAAAATATCTTGTCTCCTTTGTCTTTGGCTCTTTTGATGAATGCTCTTGGATTTAGTTTCTCATGGTAAGATTTCTCCCATATCTAGCTCTCTTGGATTGTTTAAGTTCCTTTTCTCTTCCATTATAATTTCTTACATGGTATCAAAGCAGGTTACTAATCCTCATTTTGAGTAGGAAGGTGTTGAAGGTTATCATTCATGGAGCTCTCTTTGCTTGGAGTTCTTTATCTAATCTATGGTTTTGCAGGTTTAATACTTTGTTGTAGATTTAAAATTGGTTGCAGGTTTTTCATTTTTTTTTTTAAATCTAACATTTTGCTTAATTAGTTCTGGATGGCTTTCCGCCAGATCTAAGTTTATTTATCTAGAGCTCTAACCTTTTTGGTTTGGTCAGTTCACTGCCAAACCCATTGTTTTTTTTTACTTCCTTGATATCTTGGTTTCATATATGCATTAATCTTTAAAGTTTATGGCTACAACCTCTATCGGGAAACCACAAGGGTTTTCTATTTTATACATTTTCGCTCATTTATCTAACTATTTGATTTGTAGGTTTATATGTATTGTTTAATCTATTCATTTTTTAGCACTCGGCTAGTTTGGCTCTTGCCGGATTAAATTAATATCTAAGATTTCCTCTTATCTCTTTGTGCATGCAACATTTCTACCTGGTTATTATAATATTGGTTTGATTTTGCAGGATCGATCATCATTTATCTCTCTCCTTATTTAAACTAATCTATGTTATTGTTATATATATCTCATTTATCTCTACAGGTTTATATATCTCTGTTTGCTATTTATATATCTCTGTTATATCTATTTTTACTATTATGTATATATATATATATATATATATATATATATATATATATATATATATATATATATATATATATCACTGCTCCTCCCCTCTCCTTGTCAAATGTTGTAATTACAAGTACCACGGTGGACATGCACGTAATAGATTTATTGAGGAGGCCATAGATACTTCAACTTCCATGTAAATACAATGTGTAGGTGCAAAGATGAATTCCATGTCTTTTGTCAACCTTCTTTGAAGCCCGCACAATGTGGGAGTCTTGGAATAAGGTTTGGGCATCATTTGAATTGTACATATACAGTAATTATGAATACCTTGATAGATATGCTTGTAAGATGTAGAAATAAAAATGGATCACTATGACTCTTTGTGCTATCAACGTCGTGGGGGTAGTGACCATGAATGAGATGTTGAGGAAGACTTTAGGAACTTTCATGCACACATGTAAATGCTGGAAATAGAGCACAGACAAGAAGTGTTTGACAAAAGTGTGTAGCAGCCCCTTCCCTTCCTTTCGCAATTCCTTTACTTCCTACGCAACATTGAACATATTACTTGGGAGTTTTCTTAGATGAAAATGTTGAATTATCTTTGCTGAAGATAGAGAATCCGGTGTTGCAGATTTTTCATTTGTCTTTCATTTGGCTTCAAGCCACACATTTAGTCTAGCATTCATATCCATTTTTGGCCTTCCAAAGAAATATGATTTCCTATTTACCTAGACCGGGAATCAAGACTGACTGTGTGTAATGCTTCTTGAAAAGAGCTTGGATTCAAATAGGCAATCATTAGTGCCTGACTGTTTCCCCCAGTGAATCCTGCAAGATTCAATACAGTTTGATGTCTCGGTAGGGGACTCGACTCTCATTGGAATTCAATGCATGGATAACATTTGACAATGCAAAAAGTGATTGATTAATTTTTAGACTTTCAGTAAGTTGAATGCCTTTGTTACCACTTCTTCTATTGTCCTCATCTTAGAAATAGAAATCATCAAGACTCTATGGCTACGGCTTGACACATCATTCAAACCGGTGTGGCCTACTTTCCATGGTTGGAAGGTTGGATAGTCTTCTACCTTCTTCCCTTCTTGCGCAACTCTTCTCCATTCCTGTGCAACACTTCTTCCAATCATGTGCATCACTTGTCCTCTTTCATCTTGTGTAGACTCTCTTCTCATTCTTTGCACAGTTTATCAGATCATTGCATACCTCTGATCTTTGCCATATTTGCTAATTTTGGTGGTATTTCTTCCATCTATAGTATCATTCCTTTGTCTTTTGTTCTCTGTCATATCCCATCTCTTTGTAGATTCTAGTCTTCCATCTATATTTTGTTGGTCTTCCTTTCAGTCAATCATTTCTTCTGAAATTGTAACTCATTGGAGTCTGCCCATTTTCCAGCCCACTCTTTGCTTATTTATTTTATGCTTCACTTGATTATTTAATTCTTATTCTTTTTACTTATTATTTTACATTAATAATTCCAATTATTCCTCATTTCATTCTCAATACAGTTTTATCTTGCTTGTTTATTCAGTCTATGTGACATCTTTCTCTGCATTTTTACCTGCGGTCCTTCTCCTCTGTCGTATTCTCTGCTTCCTATCTATATTTATCTACCAATCTTTTCAACAGAAATCAAATTTTCTTCCACCTTTGATTCCACCTATTTTTCTAACGTCTCTTCCTTCCATCTTTATGTCTTTTCTTTGCCACAATATTATCATCAACTGCAGAACGTTTTTTTTTTCTCAGTCATCTATTTTGCCATTAAATCTTGTGCCATGAAACGTTAGGAATAATGCTAAGTGGAGCTGCTGCGTAACTCCTCTGTTTCTCTGCTCCATCCGCTCCCTCCTCCCTCTTTGTTCTATCGTTCTTCATTCATATGATTCACCCTACATTAGTAAATGCATATGATTTGCTTTGCATTCTGTCTTCTGAGCTCAGACTTCATTGGTCATCTTTCTTTCGCTCCCTCCAGTTTCATCTCTCCTTTTTTTTTCTCCATCATTATTCTATTCCTAACTTTGTTAATGCTTCTGATTCTCTTCTATTCTTGCTGCAATAATACGTATCATTTCTATTTTTGCTATGTTATCATTTTTTCATATTAACACCGCAATTATTTTGCCTCATACAATTGTATATTATAGTTTGAAACTGAAGTTTTAAGAAACGTATAAATTGAATATATTCTTCATTCTCTTTATTAGAGTTTGAAAAATTACGTAAGACTCTTGGTAAAGTTTAATTCATATTTAAAATAAAGCTAAAACTTAAAGCTTATTTAAACTTTTAGATAAAACTTTTTCCAAATATCTAGATCTTCTTTTCTTATTTTTAAACATTAAAATTTTGTTTACGTATTCTTGTAAGAGTACTTAGGTAAAATTTTCATATATTTATTTTTTTATTCAATTTTTTTAAATTTTTTTCAAAATCTTAACAAATTAATAGTTTTTTATAATTTCATTTTAAACTTATTTTTAGAATTAGAATTTTTATTCTTAATTACTTTAAAATAAAATATATTTTTAAAAAAAAAAATTAAAAAAATCCATTATTTATATTCTTTAAATTCCATTTTCAATCTAGTTTTAATATATTTGTTTAATTGTCGCTCTTTTAAAAAAAAATATTTTAATACTTTAGCTTATTATGGTGCATTCGTAACTTTAAAACATTTTTTGTTATACCTTTCTCTAATCAAATCATTGTCTATTTTTCTATATTCTCCACTGTATTAAATCTCGTTGTACGTGAATTTGAAATTCAATTATATATGTTTGTTTAAATTCCTTAAATATTAAGCTTCTCGCTTACTCTATCGTTTAACATTTTGTTAAATTGTAATTCACTTTGTATTTCTATAAATTATTTACTGTTACATCTCTCTTTTGTTCAAATCAAATTTATTTCGTTTCAAATTGTTAATTATACCTTTACTTAACTATAGACCTTAATAGTCTAATTACTCAATTAAATCTGGGTATTTTCAATTATATTCGATCCTGTAATTATGTTCTAACGACTATCTCAATTTAGTTCTCATGTTCACCTTCAATGGAGTTTTCTAACTAATATCCATATCCTTAATGTTGCTCCTCATTTATCTCTTTGTTATCTCCAATTATTCAGGATTATGAGATTATCTTACACTATTTCCTTCATGAGTATTATTACTGATTTTATTGATGAGCTTGGATTAATCTATTTGCACATAGTTACAATTTATGCTTTTAGAGCATCTCTTCATGCACATAGCTGAATTTTATGGCTTTATACATGCCTTTAATTCATTTTGTTCCATTTGTAAGTTACACTAGGATGCACTTACTTCAGTTGATGTTGATCAACTTGTTCCATTTGTAAGTTGCACTGGGATGCACTTACTTCAGTTGATGTTTCTCAACTTTCTCCATTTGTAAGTTGTACTGGGATGCACTTACTTCAGTTGATGTTTATCAACTTGTTCCATTTGTAAGTTGCACTAGGTTGCACTAGGTTGCACTTGCTTCAGTTGATGTTTATCAACTTGTTCCATTTGAAAGTTGCATTGGCTGATTCTTTATTATGTTCCTCAGTGAGAGGATGGTTCTTTATTCTGTTCCTCAATGAAAGGATGATTTTTCATGGGTTTTCCTACTATTTCACATTTTCTTGAAGGCAATATGTTATTACTTCTCATAATCTTGTCTTATGGTTCACAATGGTAAACATCCTTGGAAATCACGATCTTGAGTTAATTTGGTGCTTGAGTCACTTATTCTACTGATTTATCTGTGTCTCTCTCATATTTATTTATATTCTAACATGATAATGCATTTCATTCTTCATTGCTTAGATCGTGGGACATGTAGGTGATGGAGTCGAGACCCATTCACTTACAGTGGGATGACTCATTAGTGGAGTGTCTAAATCCATGTGATTGACGCAATGCTGATGTAGGTTTTCATTAGTTGATCTTGTTTGTGGTCATTTGTGTATTAGTATATTTCTTTCATGAGAGCATTGATTAATTCTTTCGTAGGTCTAACTTTTTCATTTTGAACCTTTGATATTTATTCTATCTTGATATCATGTTAACTCCATTGCATTTTGGTGGCCAAATTACATTTATTTTTATCTCTAACTCAGTTTTCACTATGAGAGTTTCCTTAAAATTATACTTTGATGTTACAAATTTCAAAAGATATACTAACTTGAATATGAGATTGAATTCAACTTGTGGATAGTTGCCTTGTTTTCTTGTTCTATGTTTCAGGTGATCCATCAAGGCCCAATAAAGAAATCAATTCATTTCCACATGTCCTATGTATCACAAGACTACTTGAAGATATGCATAGACTTCCAATTGAACATTTTTTAAGGACTCATCCAATTATCTTGGCTCTACCAAAGCTGCTTGTACATCACATTTTTAGAAGACCACTTGCAAAATTGAAGACAATACAATTTCTTCCTTATATCGAAGATCAAGTTGCAGATTTTTGTAAAAATTGGGTTTCATACCCCTTGTTGTAATCACCCCAAGTAAAGATTAAAGGGGGGTGTTAGAATATCTAATCTTTACTTGTATTTTAATTAGGAGATTCCTATGGAATCCCTACATGTATTTGTCCTCTAGTGGGAGGAAAACTCATTTTATGTAATTCCTTTAATAAGGAAATTAGTTTATTCCTCCTCAAGAGGATTTTGACACATGTCACACACACTTATGAATGGTGGCATTCATATACTTGGGAGGTACATTCTAACTCCCTCTCTCATCTCTCTTTAAGAGATGCTCCTCTCTCATTTCTCATTATGCAAGGATGAAGGATGAAGTTATTGTAATGTGCATCTCTCTCTCTCTCTCTCTCTCTCTCTCTCTCTCGGCTATGGCCTCATTCATAATATGACAAAGGGGTTTTTCTTTACTTTTCCCCTTATAAAATATCTTGTCTCCTTTATCTTTGGCTCTTTTGATGAATGCTCTTGGATTTAGTTTCTCATGGTAACATTTCTCCCTTACCTAGCTCTCTTGGATTGTTTAAGTTCCTTTGCTCTTCCATTATAATTTCTTACATATATGTATATATGTATGTATATATATGTATATATATATATATATATTTATGCATATATATGTATATATATATGTATGTATGTATATATATGTATATATGTATATACATATATGTATATGTATATATAATATATATCATATATATATATAATATATGTCATATATATACATATACATATGTATATGTATATATAATATATGTCATATATATATATATATATATCATCTTAATAAGTGTCATCAATAATGCTCCATGATAATAATAGAGAAGGATGAATATCAAATGTTTAAGGCTACAATTGGAATCATCTGATCAAAGCTACAATCATTAACTCTCCCTCTTAGCTAGAGAGGGTGATTTCTATCCATGTAATATAGTGAACTGTTATATCATAATTACCTCAATGTGACATTGAGGGTTATGGTCTACATAGATATCAAAATGACATCCACCATAACATATGTTAGCTCACGGTATCATCAAGAGTATCGAAAGTTCAATAATATCAACCATATGATATTCTCCATACTCACATCTTTTCTTGTATGTGCACTGGCAACACGTCTCATGAAGCATACCAAAGAAGATATCATTTCGTGGCATATCCATAGATGTTACATCTTAGAACATCCACCGTGACATATCTAAATAATATAACTCATTGTAGTTGTACACTACTTATTTAATATTATATTAAGAGATATAAACTATCATGATATGTCAGAGGATATCAACCATATGATATCCATCATGATAGTAGGTTGAACTATGTTAAAGTGATCACTTTAAAATAGTAACCACAAGTAAACTTCATTGAAAGATAGTCACCTTTCAAGAATTTTCCACAAGATTATGTAATAAATCACATAATAAAATTTATATATAATATATCTCCTATATAAATCATTAGTACAATTTATTTATTCTCAACCTCAATTAAAAAATTCTACATTCTTACCATACCAAGCTTATGGTGTAGGAGCACCTTAAGGTCTTATGAAGATCTTCAAACATTTTGGCTTGTAGGTTGGTTTAGCCAACCACCAAGGTAATAAGGAATAAGTATAAAGTACCAAGGTTATTTTGGTGTGTGTTTAGTGGTAAGAGTGTTTAGAGTCTAGTGTTTTGTATGATCAATTAGGCTCTAGGTTCAAAAGTCATAGGAAAGTCAACTAAGGGTCAAAGTTTGACCAAGACTCCAAAATGGAGTGACACTTGTGATTTTGAATTTTTTAAGTGTTTTAAGGTCTTATGTAATCATTTAGGGCCCGTTTGGTTGGCGGAATTTGTGCATGCTGGAATTGCCAATTCTGGAATTGCCTTCCATTCTAGGTTTGTGCTATACTCAAAATGAATTCTAGAATATGGGCTTGTCCTGTTTGGTTCACCTGGAAGAGGACTGAGAAGATGCCAATTCTGCGTTTGGTTTCACACAACTAGAATTGGAATTGGAACATTGGAACCTGACATATTATCCATCATATTATAGATGAAGCTGACTAAACTGAAACATCTTTATCCAAAGGCTTGATCTCAGACTGTTCATAATGGGGTTAAATAGCCACACCATGGGCACATAAACAATGGCAGTAGAATGCATGTCTCTCACCATATCATAACTTAAACAAAACATGTGCAATCGATTATCCCCAAGAAAGTAACGAGGACAACTTACCTCAGAATATGCAGTTGTTGCCTTTGTAGAACAGATGCTAGGGCAGCGGCGGCGACAGATGTTGTTTAACACATAGTGATAGCGGTAGGGCAGCGGCGGCGGTAGATGTTGTTTAACACACAGCGACAGCGATAGGGCAGTGGCGGCGGCAGATGCTGTTCTTCCTTTCACACACAGCGGCAGCTGAAAAAACTTCCTCTCACGCGGCAGCTGAAAAACCTTCCTCTCACGCGGCAGCTGAAAAAAAAACAATGCAAAAACAAGCCCAACAAATGGGAATTGATAGGTTCCCAAAATCAATTACTTTTTTCCAATTCTCATTTTCAATTCCAATTCCAGGTCCTGAGGGGGAATTGCTCTATGCTCAAAAAGGCCCAAAATTAGAATTCGCAAAACCCTATTCCTATTTTTCATTTTGGAACCAAACATTGTATTTGCCAATACCAGCATGCAGGTATGCCAATTCCCACTCAATACCTAGAACCAAATGGGCCCTTAGAGTTGAATTGAACCATAGAGAATAGTGGATTATCAAATGAGCAAAAGTTGTAAAAGTTGCTCATGACAACTTTGCAAAGTTGTCATGACAACATTTCCTAAAAACTAGGAAATATATTTAATGGTGTTCTAATCCCGATGTAAGGGTTCAAAAATGTGGGGATAGGATATATAAGGTCAAACAAACCCTAATCCAGAGGTTAGAGGTGACATTGTGAACTGCCTCACAATAGGTGCTAGTAATCATGCCAAATCCTCTCCTAAGAATAGTATATTCAAACTAAGGATTACTTTCCCCCACCATGAGGTGCATTTAAATTGTCAACCCAGGGACATATAATTGAAATGGGATAGAACAATATGTGCACTAAGTCTCTCAAAGAGTCATACTACTTACGCTGTAGGAAAATAAAATGCATGAAAAAAATCTACACTATTGCCGTAGGAAAGTAGACACACTTAACTCCTTATTGAAATTAATGCTGAAAATCTATAAAATAAACTTAAACCTATTCTTTCAACTCAGAGCATCCACTATAACTATCCTTGCAACTTCTGCATGAACATTCACAAAGTATAATGTTGCAGTAAGAAATAGTAAACTCCTATTCAAAATGCTGGAAATATTGAAACTAAGTCCACTCTACTCTAATCTAATCCAACTTCCAAGTGGGACCCCTTGGCTGAATTCTGCTAACTACTAAAACATAAGATAAACAAAAATAACTTCATTGTATTTCATAAATTGATTGCATAGGAACAATACATAAAAATTGAAAAATAACTTATTGTGCAAGATGCAACAATGTATTCTCAAGAACTCCGAACTTATAAAATAACAATCAAATCCCTATAAATAGAGGATTGACACTTATTCAAAATAGAAGGAAAAGTTCTGACTGGAATCACACCAGAGAAGAAAAAGGGAAGGTAATAGCCCACGACATATGCAATAAAGTCTGGGCGACTGATTCAACAAGGTAATGAGTGCAGAGGAAATATACCAGAGCTATATTCCTATATTATCTATAATGGTGGCTCCTCCAATGTAGTAGCCATGTCTGTCGGTGCCATGATGATTTCCCCCATTGCAGATGGACTTTAACATTCTTCTTTTGATGTTGTCGACCACTCTCAAGCTGCTCCTTCTTCCTGGTAGGTTAGTTATCATGCAAAAATATGCATACAAGTAAACTTAATCAAATTGTTCCAAATATTAGAACACACATTTTGATATCTATATGAAATACTACAGTATATATAATATTAGAAAAACATGGCATAACTATCTACCCATAGGTTTGACGGTTCTAACTGTACTTTAACACAAATTCAATGGGTTATAAGTCCACAAATGTCTTGATAATACTTTAAAATAGAGTATTATGATCAATATAAAATAGAGACAATAAATTGTCTCATCATTTCCCCCCTGGTAAGTTGAATGCTTGTCCTCAAGCATTGCATCTCCTGGTAGTTCCTCAGAATTCACCAGCCTCTGTCTTCCCTCTTCTCTGGCTCTTGAAGGTGTGGTAGAAACCTCTTGTCCTTTCCCAGACACCCACTATGTGATCCTCTTGCAGCTGGTCAAGCCTTGCAACATTGATGTCATAAAGGGGCCAAAGGAGCATAGGTGGCTACATGGTAAGTGGACACCAAAGTTATTGTCTAATCTACCTACCCAGCTGGATGTATTTTTGTTCTCTATGAATGGCTATCTCAAGGTTGATAGGGTTGTGTGGCTCTGACTTCTTGAATGCTTTGGGAAATCTACTCCACCGGCTTCTGGCACCAGCTAGGGCTCTTTAAAAAATGAAGTAAGACATTCCTTCATACTTTGCATAGACCTCTGCTCTGATCTCAAATTTTTTCTTCCTTGTTTCCACTTTTAATTTTCCATAGGTTAGATTAAACCAATCCCTAAGGAGTACATCCAGTTTTCTTCTCTCTACCCTTAATGGCAAGGGTTTTGATTTCTCCTGATCTATGTAATTTTCTAGCTGTCTATCATAATTTTCCTCATTATGCATCCAGGACATTAATTCCCTCAGGTGTATATCCCCTATGTTAATTAGAGGATTCCACTCAGTTTCTGTAGGGATAATGAAGTTATGTAGTTACAACTCCCAAAGTAAGTTCTTCTACCATGAGGGAAGGGTCTGGTATAGGCCATAAAATTCTTTACCTATTTTAAACTTAGAGTCTATGTCTTTTAGGGTCATCATTAATTGGAATGAGAGGAACTATTCTTTCAAACATATAGCATAAACCCTAGGAGGTGGCCTTCAAGCAATTATTTAATCAGCAATCTTTAGGGCATGATCTATCTTTTTCTTTTGTCTTTCTAATTGTTCTTTTAAATCCTCAATCTCTTCACTTTTCTCTGTTATTATCTTCTTCATTTTCTTCTTCTCTTCTCCCCATAAGGCTGTTGCAAGAACATATTTATTATATAACCCAAAGAGAAGCAACTGAAAAGTGATTGGGCCACAATCTTCTACCTGATTATTTTTCCTCCTCTATTCTTTCCATGCTTGCTCTAAGTAGCTGGTAAACCGGGTTCTTTTATAAGGAACTAGGGTAGTCCCTAAGAAGGCTGACTGATGAGGTATTGGGACTTCTCCCTCATTTATGTCAGAGATATTATGATGGCTTTCTTGGGGGTTATTTTGACATACATCAGGTTTAGCTTCACATTTCTCTTTTAGATTTTGAGAAATGTCTAGGATTTCAGATTGATTTGGGGAATCATCCACGTCAATTTGCACATGAGATTTGCCATCAGATTGCTTGGGAGAAACATATTGGCTTCCTAAGGGTTATTTAGGAAGTTTTCCTCTCATTCTAGGGATTCTTTGCATAGGGGTTTCTTCAACCTCCATAACCTTCTTCTTAATAACCTTCTTCGGTCTCTCTACTGTAGGAGTAACTGCTATAGGAACCAACTTTCTTTTCTTCCCCTTCAAGACTGTGGAGTTTTACGGTTTCGCTGTAGGAACAAAAGTTTCTTCTTCTAATTTCTATTTTCCTTTCTTTTGGGTAGAGGTAGGTACATTTCTCATATGAACAGGCAAAGGCATACTTTCTTGAAGATTTTTAGTTTCTATCTCTTGTGTGTCCTATTCAACAACTGGTTCAATGTGTACTACATTATCATTTCTAGGTTTCTCAATAGGGTCAACCTGAGGTTGCAGGGTTTTATGTTGGAAAAATTCTAACCATGCTAAGGGAGAGATGTATCTAATATATTTTTATACTAGCAATTTGATTAGGGCATGGTGGGTGACAGAATTTACATTTCCCTTTTGGGTTTCACCAACACTGATACTTAGCATATTATACAAGAAATTAGGAATATTTACTAGAAGATTATGCCTTACGTAGCTAATTAACTTGAAACAATGTGCATGCAAATTTGAAAATCTTCCTTCATAGGTAAAATACTTAATAATGTGAGTGGCCAAATCATTAAACAGTGGAGGGAGAGACATTCTTTTGCACCCCTGCTTGGTAACCTCTAGAGGAGGGTCGCTTGGTAGGGTAAACTGGGCCCTAGCTGATCTGGTGTCGTGTACATTGGGGTAGTGTTCACAAACTGCTGGTAACCCGGTTACCTCTACTATCCATTCTTATGTGATGATAACTGTCAATCCCCATACTGTTGCTTTCCCTTCCTCAAATGTATTTACAAATTTATTTGTTGCTTCTTCATTAAACTCTATTAATTTCAAGAAATATCCTAACCAACCACATGCATTGAACCTCCTTACTTCTTCAACATCTGAAAGAAAAACACTATGAAATATTGGCTCATGTCACTGCAGCTATCCTCCCATTTGTTTTTGTCAATTTTCAACTTCCTTCTCTGTAATTGACAATTACCTTATTCCCTTGTTTGTTTGAGTTTCACATTACTTCTTGTAAAACTTCAGACCTTCTTTTGCACTCTTTTGTTGTTCTTGTCATAAAAAATGATAATGTGTTTTAATAGAAGAAATTATAACTCTTACTATAGTTTTCCACCTAATTTAATTATAGGTCACATCAAGTCTGAAAATCAAGTATAATTTGGGAACAAAAGTATGACACTTGTGCAATATAGGAACGAGGTTTAATGAGACAAGGCCAAAGTAAAAATTTGAGGTGACGGGAAATCTTTATGAATAATTAGAAATGACATTTAGGAATTAATACACTTCCCTTCCCCTATGAAACAATGATAAGTGTCCACACTTGTCATACTTGGCACGAGGTACATAATTGGCTTAATGTCGTAATCATACATTTATTGTAGTACTAGATATTTTTACCGAAATCTATGTACTAAAAGTGGAAAAAATTTGAAAAGTTTATACCTGTCATTCGATCATTGCATGTGTCAAAAAAGGTGGTGAGAGTGGATCGATATTGGTGGTGGCATGCGTCAACTATCTTGGCTCTTACTTTTAATAGAGAGATAGAAAGTATGAATGATGTGGAATGTGGGTGAGTGGAAGATAAAGAAATGAAATGAGTTGGAAAGAAGAAAAATTTAGAAAGTGAGTGGAGAATTGAACTTCATGTGAACATGAAGTTTTTATTAGGGACGTACTTGAAGGAACGTTATTGAAGAGCTACAGGAAGAAGGTTTGTACCCTCTACTACAGGAAGTATTACCTTTTATTCATTTGGAACGGGTTGTCTGAATTACTATAGGAAGTCATCTTTGGTTTGGGGCTAGTGATACAAATGTAACCGATGTCCATTGACTAATAACTTGAAGTGCACTGGTTTAATATTTGTCAACTAGACTACTCCATTGGTGAAGACATGGCTTATTTCATATGGGCCCATCCATCTTGTTTGCAGCTTGCTTGCTATTTCTTTGAATCAGGAATCATATAGTAATGCCCAATCACTCACTTGAAACTGCTTGCTCTTAATATGGGAGTCATTCCACTTCTTTCTTTGTTTCTGTACTATTTAAGTTCACTCCAAGCCAAATTTGTGCATTTCATCTAAGGAATTGAGATGGAACAATCACTCTTTCTGTGCTGCAGGAAGATCAATATTTAAATCCAGCGTTATGTGCAAAGTTTTGTATTCAAATTCAATTGGTAGTGTTGCTTCTTTCCTGTATAATAGCTCATTCAGAGTGAACCCTGTGGTGGTCTTCTAGGTTGTTGTGTATGCCTAGACAATTTATGATAGTTTTCTGCTCTAATCTCAGTGGTGTAGATGAACTATTTTTGTTAAGATGACTTCAATTTCCCTATTTGTGACTTCTGCCTATCCATTGGCCTAAGGATGATAGGGACTTGAATTCCAATGTCTGATATTGTATTCCTTCATGATCTCTATTATCAGATTGGAAGTGAATTGAGCTCCTTGATCAGTTAAAAGTTCTCTTGGCACTCCATATCTGGTGAATATTTCCTCATACAAAAACTCTGCTACCTTATGATCCCGTGCATGCTTCATGGATTTTACTTTGACCCATTTGGTCAGAAAATCAGTACACACTAGGATGTAGGATCTCCCATTGGATGGGGGATCTATTGGACCAATGAAATCTATGCCCCATTTGTCAAATGGTGTTACCACTTGTAGATTTAAGGGCATTTCATCTGATCTTGTTGGCCAGCCCATCCTCTGACATTTTTCACATTTCCTTTTGTAGCTGGCTGCATCTTTGTGAAGTGTGGTCCAGTAGTAACTAGTTTTTAAGATCTTTAGGGCTGTTCTCTTTTCTACGAAGTGTCCTCCACATGGCTCATTATTAAAAGCATGGAGAATGTCATATGTCTCATCTTCTCGCACAGATCTCCTCATGACTTGGTCTAGACCAGTGTAGAAGAGTGTGTTATCAATCCAAGAGAATTGGAAGTTCTTCTCTAGAAGCATTCTCCTATCCTTATAAGAGAAATGTGTGGGCAATTTCTTACCTGCAAGATAATTAGCTATATCAGCATACCATAGATTCTTGATAGCAATATGAAATAAATGCTCATCAGGGAATGCATCATCTATCAGACTAGTATCTTTGTCATCGTGCTAGATTCTGGAGATAATCATCTACTACATTCGCCTTCCCTAGATTGTCAATGATAGTTATGTCAAATTCCTACAAAAGAAATAGCCATCTTACTAACCTGCCCATGATGGCAGGTTTGTTCATGAGATATTTAATTGATGCATGGTCAGTATGAACAAAGATGGAATAGCCTGTTACATAATGGCATAATTTGTTCAGAGCATAAACTACTATTAGTAATTATTTTTCAGTCACTGTATAGTTTAACTCTGGTCCATGTAAGCTCTTACTAATATAGTAAATTGCATTTTCAAGGTTACTAGAATTTTGTCCTAGGACAACACCTATTGCATAGTCAGAAGCATCTGTATGTATGTGAAATGGAAAACACCAGTCAGGGCCCCTAAGTACTGGTGCAGTTATCAAAAGTGACTTGAGCTGTAGGAAGGAATCATCATAGGATTTTGTCCAGGCAAACTCAACCTCTTTTGTAAGAAAAGTATACATAGGACTAGCTATTTGACTAAAATTTTGAATAAAACACCTATAATAGCCATCATGTCCTAAGAAAGATCTAACATCTTTTTTATTTGTAGGTGTAGGAAATGTGAGAATTACCTCTATTTTGGCAGGGTCTACCTGGATTCCAACTTCTGAGATGAAATGTCCCAACACTACTCCTTCCTGCATCATCATAAAGCACTGCTCACTGTTGAGAGACATGTTGTGTTCTTGACATCTGATCAACACCTTTTCCAAGTTCTTCAAGTCTTCCTCAAAGGTGACACCAAATGTAGTGAAGTCATCCATGTATATTTCCATGCAATCATGTGATATGTTAGAAAAAATGTTGATTATAGCTCTCTGGAAAGTAGTTGGTGCATTAAATAAGCCAAATGGTAATACAGAATAGGAATATGTCCCCCAAGGGCATGTGAATGTGTTCTTTTCCTGGTCCTCTAGAGAAATTCTGATCTGGTTGTAACCGATGTATCTGTCCAGAAAGGAGAAGTACTTCTAACTAGCCAAGGTGTCCAAAACTTGATCAATAAACAATAGTGGAAAATGGTCTTTCTTTGTGGAATTGTTCAATTCCCTATAATCCACACATATTCTCCATTTTCGTCCCTTCTTAGTTACTATGAAAAAATGTGATACTCACTTGCTATCAGAGATTGGATATATGAAACCAACATCCAGCAACTTTTGCAATTCAGTTTTGACTATTTCTCTCAAAGCTAGGTTTATTCTTCTCTGAGGTTGGCGTAGTGGTAAACTACCTTCATTATGTAGATCCTATGTGTACAGAGCTTGAATTTCAGTCCTTCTAGGTCTCCATAATCCCAAGAAAATGATTTTTCATGCGTATGTAGAAGTTTGGTTAACAATGCCAATTGTGATTATGGTAGCTTGCTGTTAACATGGAGATTGTGACCAGGGGAAAGTTCCACAGTGATGGTTAGGTCTATCATTGACACTTTAGGTATTGGGCTTGTAGCTACTTCACATGGCATTAATTGATTGATTATATCAGGGCTTGTAGGAAAGATACAGTCCTCATAGGTACATAACTGTAAAAATAAGCTTTTAGAAATGTCCTTAGCTACTACACACTCATTGGTAAGAATACTTTGTATCAAATCATCTTATTATTCCATTTTTAGAAAAGATTGTTTGTGTAGCATCATGAGATGAGCAATAGAATCTAATTCTTCTTCCCATCTCCTAAATCTGGCCAAATAGGATCTCTTAAATCTGGCTGGGGTTGGGTAGGAGGATAGAGTGCTAGCTTCTTTACTGCTTGGCCATTTGAAATCATCATGTTTCATGATCTGCAACTAATTTTGGCATCAGTGGTGGCCAACCATGGTCTCCCTAGGATGTCTGGATAGTCAAAAAAGTTTACTTTAGGTGATAATATGAGAAAATCAACAGGGTATTCCCATGAATCCAAGGTGACTACTATGTCCTCAATGATACCATCTGGGGTGAGAGTTGAACTATCAATAAGTTGTAACACTATTGGAGTGGTTCTCAATCCCTCTATACTCAACCTATGCATTGTATCTTTTGTCATTAAATTTATGGTTGCTCCCAAATCAACTAAAGCATTTTTCATAGACCGTCGATTGATTATCAAATCAACAACTGGGCTTCCAGGGTCAGAACACTTTGGTCTAACTACCTTTCCCAACATGATATCTACAATTTTCCTACAACATGAACTATTTGAGGGTCCTTTTTCTTTCTTCCAGGGTTTTTAAGGCATGCTTCCTTAATAGATTTTCCATAAAGTGGAACATCTTTGATAGCTTGGATCAGAGGAATCTAGATGTGCATGTTTTTCAGCTGCTCAAGGATATCAAATGATGTTTCTTCTTGGGATATAGGTTTTCCCATGTGAATCCTATGTTGAAAGGGAGGATTAACTGAGATGTGAACATCAGTTTTGCTTGATATATCAGTTGGTTGGACTGTATTTTGCAACGTAGCTTATGGAAGTGGTGTTGATGCTACAAGAATATCTACAACTTTCATAATAATAGGATGTTCAGGTGCAGGTAGAGTGGTACCGAATCTCAAATGGATATCAGATATCTCTAGTACATAGGTAGGGTACTATTGAGTATCAGTAGTATATATTGGCTATTGTTTTTGTTAGGATTAGGCTATGGCTGAGTAGGTAATTGGGTTAGCTTTGGATTAGGACTTGTGGCTGTAGGAGGTGGAATTATTGCAGGTGGAGGCATTGGAGGTGGTAATTGTGGATAACCAGGATTTTGGTTAGGCCATTGTGGAGGCTCCCTCCATTGGTTATTTTGCTGCCAATTTCCCTGTGGTGGTTGCCACTGATTCTGAGGTTGAGGCCACTGGTTATTCTATTGGTTAGGCCACTCATTATTATGTTGGTTAGGCCATTAGTTATTCTATTGGTTAGGACAATAGTTATTCTATTGGTTAGGCCATTGGTTATTCCAAACAGGTTGAGAGTACTGAGAAGGATTATGATAAAAATTTTTTTTCCATTGATTATTATAAGGATTGGAAAATTGTAGAGGATCTTGAGGCATACCTTGTCTTGAAGCCCATGGCCAACGTTGAGCAACAAAGAAAAATTTCTCATCATCTCCTTCTATCTTCATGTACTTAGTAGGCAAATTTTGATTTTTGTAGGTTCACCACCAGCTTGCATCCACAATCTTTTTTTTTTTTATGACATTGAGGGCAATACTCAGCTAACTGAGATTCAACATTTGCATCCTTTTTCTTGGCATTCATGGTTTCCATATGTGTAGAAACATCATTAATGATTTCTTGCTTGAAATCCGCTAGCAAGTTAGATATCACCAGCTTGGAAATGCTAGAACTGATCCCTTTAGTGGCTATAGACCAAAATCCTCTGCCCTTCTTTACAGCTGATCGCGACTAGTTGAGACAATTTTTCTTGAGGTTATCCCAGGAAGATTGGGATATTTCTCCTGCGGCCATGAGGTCCAGCGCTTCCAGGTATCTATCATTTACCCCTCTTAAGAAGACTAGTTTATGTGAATCCTCCACCAGCACATGTTGGGGATTCTTCTGCATGGTGTACAAGAAACATGAAACATAGTCCTCCAAAGTTTCATCCTCCTTTTGTGTTATTTGAAAATTTTCATCTCCTCTTAGGTAACCCCCCTTGCAATACTCTTTGTATTTCTACAAAAATGGAGTCTACATCTCATCCCATGTAGCTGCTACATTAGCTCCTAAGCCCATGAACCATCGTAAGGCGGACTCCTTCAGCATTGCTAGAAACAAATTGAGTTTGTGGGCATCAGTGTTATCGTCAAAGCTACGACACATAATATCAAACTCAAACAAAAAGGTGTCAGGATCTTTGGTTACCAGGCCATAGAACTTTGGAAGTGCGGTAGTGGGTATGTTTTTGAGGTTAGCATTATTTATAAGGCTTGGAAGAGGGAATGGAAAGGTAGGTTGTTTAATTACTGGAGGTATTTGGAAATGGAGTTGCTGTTGGAAAGGAACGTTAGACACAAGATTGTTAACAACAGGTGCATTTGGGAAAGAATTATCAAGAAAGTTGGCCAAAATTTTAGGAAAAAGTTGAAGGTCAAATACATCAAAAGGATCTTCTCCAGAGGAAGATGTTGTAGGAAATTTGGGACTTACGTCAACAAAAGGTAACTCAACTTCTTCAACTTCTTCATTCAAATTTGCAGAATCTCTTGGAAGAAATCTGCCATATTCATCTTGTCTTCTTCCTCTTCGATGAATGCAAGTGAATTCTTCACACTCATGAAGCAAACTAAGGACTACAAACCACTATCTACAAAAAATTGGAAACTATCTAGAAATAAAAAATGACTCAATAAGATTCTCATCTTGACACCATCCCTGACAATGGTGCCAAAAATGAACCGCCTCACAATAGGTGCTAGTAATCATGCCAAAGCCTCCCCTAGGAATAGTATATTCAAACTAAGGATTAATTTCCCCCACCATGAGGTGCATTTAAATGATCAACCCAGGGATGTATAATTGAAATGGGATAGCACGATATGTGCACTAAGTCTCTCAAAGAGTCATACTACTTACGCTGTAGGAAAATAAAATGCATGAAAGAAATCTACTTTATTGCTGCATGAAAGTAGACACCCTTAACTCCTTAATGAAATTAATGTTGAAAAACTATAAACTCAACTTAAACCTATTCTTTGAACTCAGAGCATCCACTATAACTATCCTTGCAGGTGTTGCAGGAACATTCACAAAGTATAATGCTCCAGGAAGAAATAGTAAACTCCTATTCAAAATGCTGGAAATACTGAAAGTAAATCTACTCTACTCTAATCTAATCCACCTTCCAAGTGGGCCCCCTTGGTTGGCTTCTACTAACTACTAACACAAAATATAAACCAAAATCACTTCATTGTATTTTAGAAACTGATTACATAGGAACAATACATAAAAATGGAAAAATAACTTGTTGTGCAAGATGCAACAATGTATTCTCAAGAACTCCAAACTTAAAAACTAATAGTCAAATCCTATAAATAGAGGATTGACACTTATTCAAAATAGAAGGAAAATTTCTGTCTGGAATCACACCAGAGAAGAAAAAGGGGACGTAACAGCCCACGACATATGCAATAAATTTTGGGCGACTGATTCAACAAGGTAATGAGTGCAGAGGAAATATTGTAGAGCTATATTCCTATATTCTCTGGAATGGTGGCTCCTCAAATGCAGTAGCCATGTCTGTCGGTGCCATGATGATTTTCCACATTATAGCTGGACTTCAATGTTATTCTCTTAATGTTCTCAACCACTCTCAAGCTGTTCCTTCTTCGTGGCAGGTTAGTTATCATGCGGAAATATGCATACAAGTAAACTTAATCAAATTGATCCAAATAGTAGAACACACATTCTGATAGTTATATGAAATAATGTGATATATATAATATTAGAAAAACATGGCATAACTATCTACACATAGGTTTGACTTTTCTAACTATACTTTAATAGAATTTCAACTGGTTATAAGTTCACAAATATCTTGGTAATACTTTAAAATAGAGTATTATGATTAATATAAAATAGAGACAATAAATTGTCTCATCACATTGTACGGACTGTGATTTGGAAAGAAAAGAATTGATTATGTTTTTGTAATAGATCCTTCATCCATTCATTTAATGGATTGAAAGGATTGAACTAATGCATTGATAATTTACTTTTTTTCATGTAATTACTTTGTGTAGCATTGGTTTTGTTTTTTAGTGCTTTTGTTTATCATTTTGTAAATTTCTTGAGTTTCACTGTTTCACTACCTAGTTCAAAGCTAGATTTGTAAAAATGAACCCCACTTGAGTTCCCATGGTTGAAATCCCATGGCCATCTAGAATCAAGTAGGAAACCTTTTATATATTGTAAATATGGTCTATGGAGTTGTTGTGTGTAGGGGAACCATTTTTTCCATCAATCCCTAGGCGAGTGGAGAAGCATTCTGGTTAAGAGCTTGTATAGAACAACAACATGAAAAGTTTCTAGGTGGATTGGTTTGTGCCAATAAATGGTTGGAGCATGTAGGGGTATGTGTCCTTGATAAGTGACTACAAGGAGAAGAGTGGAAGAGTCAGTTTGATCACATAAATAATGGAAAGATACCAGACTGGTTCACATGCCCTAAAAACCCAAGAAAATAGGGGTTTGCTAGAAGTCATATGTATGGATAGATTGAAGACCTAAGACCTTCAAAAATCCTTGAGCCTAAGGTGGTGTTATAAATAATCCATAGTTTATTCAGAGGGTTAAGATAATTTGTGAAGAAATACAAGAAAACCAGTTTCTAGGAGGCCTAATTGGCTAAAAAGGCTACATGGCCTCAAAACAAGAAAACTTGGAATCAATTGAAAAATAATGAACGAATCCATCAAAGTGGATCAAAATTAGTTGAAGTTGACCTAGGATTAGTTAGGATACTTATTCATATTTCAAAGAGAAGGTTGAAGGCAAATTGGAGAGTTTGAGCCTATGGGTGCATAGTTGGATTGAGGAAGATATGAAAAGTTGGTGAAGAGATCTAGGAGGAGTAGGGGACCATAGTAGTGTCCTCTAGTTAGGGTAGAGATAGGTACCCTAAGAAGACCAAAGAGAAGGTCTTGGAAAGAGAAAGAAAACTTTTAGAAGTTAGAGCTCCCCATCAAAGTGGTATCAGAGCCATTGAAAGGCTTGGGAAGTGGATAGTGTATGACAGAGAGAAGTGAATCCATTAGAGAAAGAACCATGGTAACCAATGTAGAATTGGAAAGGGACTTGTCAAAACAAAAAGTCAAGAATAGACTTCTAGAAGAAGCTATGGAGGAGATGAAGCTAAATTTAGCATAAGTTGTAGAGATTGCAAGAAAGATGAAAGAACAGATAGGAGAGGATAAAGATAAAGGGAAAAGTAAAGTGGAAGAGGAGGAAGAACAAGAACCTAATCTTCCATTACCTGAGGAACCATTCCTCAATACCCTCAAGGCATTAAGTGGAAAAGAACTAGAAGGCATTCTAGTATTCTCTAGAAAAAAGGATGTAGAGTTAGTGATGGAATGGATTGAGGGTATGCAATACCATTTTGAATTTTATGGGATCACAGAGGCACATAAGGAGAAGATAGACAAATCAAGGCTAAGAGGACAAGCATTAACTTGGTGGAAGTTCTTGCAAGAATAAATAGAGAGAGAGAGAGAGAGAGAGAGAGAGAGAGAGAGAGAGAGAGAGAGAGAGAGAGAGAGAGAGAGAANGAGAGAGAGAGAGAGAGAGAGAGAGAGAGAGAGAGAGAGAGAGAGAGAGAGAGAGAGAGAGAGAGAGAATAGAAAATTGGAAAGCTATGGTGGTTAAGGTGAAGGAAAATCACCTACCAGAGGATTATGACATTTAATTATAGAAAAAGGAGACAAAATCAAAGACAAAAAGATCTATATGTGGAATCCTATACCGAAGGGTTCCAAAAACTATGCCTTAGGTCAAGAGTGAAAGAAGTAGAAATCATTAAAGTTCCTAGGTATCTTAATGGCCTTAGGTGGAACATACAAGAAGAGTTGAGGCTCTTTACTTTAACTCCTATCCATGGGTGTTTTCAAATGGCCCTTAAGGTGGAATAAAATCTCAGAAAGAAACAAGATTCCAACTCAAGGGGAAGAGGAAGAGGTAGAGACACTAGAGGAGGACATAGAGGTGGTTGTAGTGGAAGGAACAATGATACCAAAAGCCAAGGAGACTCTAAGCTTGTTCAGAAAAACCATGAGTCAACCAATAGAGGAGGATATAATAGAGGTAGAGGTTTTCATAGTGGTGGAAGAGGCATATCAGGTGGATTTGGAAGAAGCTTACATTTTGATTGAATGAAGTGTTATAACCATGGCCAATTGGGTCACCCTACCTATAGGTGTCCATATAAGCCAACATCTTCACAAGGTGAAAAGAAGATTGCATATGTGCAAGAAGAGGACATGACTAAACAGTCACAGATAAGTTTGGATTTAGAAAAGGGAGAGAACCTCATGCTTAGGAGGATTTTGACCAAGGAACCTAAAAGGGATGAACACAAGCAAAGAAGGGCTCTTTTTAGGGTCAAGTGCAAGATTCTTGGAAAAGTATGCAGAGTTATAATGGACTCCAGATCTACTGATAATGTGATGTTAGAGGAAGAATTGTAGAAGCTAAAATTGACTAAGATACCTCATGTGTGTCCTTACAAGGTAACTTGATTGAATAAGGGACAAAATATACTAGTTAATGAACAAGTGTCGCTGGAGTTTACTATTGGAAAGTATCAAGACAAGATAATTTATGATGTACTACCAATGGATGCATGCCATCTATTGCTTGGAAGACCATGTCAATATGATAGGGAGGCAGTCCACCATGGTAAGGAGAATAAGGACTCATTCAAGAAGAATGGAGTGAATTAGAAGGTACAGTCTTTTGTAGAGGAAGAAATAGTGGAGAAGATGGACTCCAATAATATTCTAATGAGTGGGAAAGAATTCCTAAAGGATATGAAGGAGGAAGAAGGAATTGACTATGCAATCTTGGTGAGGCCAAAAGAGGAATAGACACCTAAACAGTCACCTATGCCTGCAGAAGTGAAGCAATTGTTAGATCAGTTCCAATACATCATATGTGAAGGGAATCCAGCTACACAACCACCAAAAAGAGAGATTAGTCATCAAATTGACTTTGTGCCAGCGGCAACATTGCCAAACAAAGTTGCATACAAAATGACACCAGAGCAGAAACAAGAGATTGCAAGGCAAGTGCAGGAGATTTTGGACCAAGGTCTGATAAGGAAGAGCAATAGTCCATGTGATGTCCCAGTGGTATTGGCTCCTAAAAAGGGAGGTAAGTGGAGAATGTGTACTAACTCTAGGGTAATAAATAGGATAAATATTAGATATAGATTTCCTATTCCTATAATAGAAGACTTAATGTATTTCTTAGGGGGTGTTAAGTACTTCTCAAAGATTGAATTAAAAAGTGGATTCTATTAGATAAGAATGAAAGAGGGTGCTCAGTGGAAGTCAGATTTTAAAACCACAGAGGGGTTATATGAGTGGTTAGTAATGCCATTTGGGCTTACAAATGCACCTAGTACTTTTATGAGGGTTATGGATGAGGTCCTAAAAGACTATAAAGGGGTATTTGTGGTAGTATACCTAGATGATATCCACATCTTTAGAAAAAAAAAAGAAGAGAACATGAAGCATTTGGAACTTGTGTTGAAAAGACTACAAGAGGAGAAGCTCACCATAAATCTTGAAAAGAGTGAGTTTATGAAACAAGAACTAATCTACCTAGGATTTGTAGTATCCAAAGGTGAGTTGAAGATGGAAAAGAGAAAAGTGGAAGCCATATTAAGTTGGCCTAATCCTAAGATAGGGATTGAATTGAGAAGCTTCCATGGGTTAGCCCAATTATATAGGAAGTTTGTTAGGATATTCAGTGAAATTTGTGCACCTATCCTAGATACCATTAAGGGTGAACTCAAGACAAAGTTTGTATGGACCAAGGAAGCTAATGAAAGATTTGAGAGATTGAAGAAAGATGTAGCCACCCAATCAATACTGGTTTTACCAAGTTTTGATAAGTTATTTATTGTGGAATGTGATGCTAGCAACATAGCAGTGGGGGAAGTCCTAATTTAGGAAGGAAGACTAGTAGCCTTCTTTAGTGAGAAGCTTAATGAAGAAAAGTCTAGATACTCATCCTATGATCTAGAGCTCTATGCATTGGTGTAATCTCTTAAGAAGTGGAGGAACTACTTGTTACCCAAAGAATTTGTGGTATACACTGATAACCAGGCCCTAAGCTACATATATACATAGGAGAAGCTTAGTTTGAGGCATATAAAGGGGATGGAGTTTCTGTAATCATACACTTTTAATATCAAGCACAAGAAGGGGGTAAATAACAAGGTAGCAGATGCCCTTAGTAGAAGATTTATTACCATATAGAAGATACAGTTGTAGATTATAGGGGTTGAAGGATTCAAGGATCTTTATTAAGGAGATTCAGATTTCTCAGAGATTTATAAGGTGTGTACTAATTTTGAGAATCACTTTTATAGTGAGTATGTAGACTATAGCTTATAGAATAGTTTTTTGTTTAAAGGGAAACAACTATGTGTTCCAAGGGGTTCCATGAGGGAAAACCGCATCCAAGAGAAGTAGAATGGCAGTTTGAGTGAACTCTTTGGTTAAATAAGACCCTAGACCTAGTGGAGAGATTCTAATGGTGGCCTAAAATGCAGAAAGATATAAGGAGATATGTTGAGAAATGTGGAGTATGTCAGAAGGTAAAGGGGAAATCATCAAATGTAAGTCTTTACCAACCATTGCCCATCCAAAATAGACCATGGGAGTGCATAAGTATGGATTTCATAGTGGGAATACCTAGGACACCAACTCATTTGGACAATGTGTTTGTGGTAGTGGATAGATTCAGTAAGATGAGTCATTTCATCCCATGTAAAAAAATAGATGATGCCAGTCACATTGCCCACCTTTTCTTCAAGGAGATAGTAAGGATACATGGCTTGCCAATGAGCATAGTTGTAGACATGGATGTAAAGTTTATGGGGAACATTTGGAAGACCCTATGGAAATGGCTAGGAACTAATTTGTCTCATAGTTCTGCATATCATCCTCAAACAGATGGTCAGACAGAGGTAAGAAATAGGGTTCTTGGCAACTTGTTGAGGTGTTTAACCAAGGAATATGGACAAGGATGGGAGAAAGTCATCCCACAAGTAGAGTTTCCTATAATGATAGTGCAAACATGACTACTAGTAAGAGTCCATTTGAAATTGTATATGGATAACATCCAAGAGGTGTTCTTGAGCTTAGAGACCTAAAAGGTTATGAAGGGATCAGTGGACATGTAGATGATTTTTCTCAATCAATGAGAGAGGTTCATGAGCAAGTAAAGAAGACATTAATAGAGGCTAATCAAAAGTTGAAAGCTAAGAAGGATGAAGGGAGAAGAGACTTAAAATTTTAGGTAGGAGACTTGGTGATGGTATTCTTGAACAAGGCTAGGCTATAGAAGGGTATACCAAGAAAAATATAGATGAAGAGGATCAGCCCATGTAAAATGTTAGCCAAGTATGGCTCCAATGCCTACAAGATAGATCTACCTAAGAAAATGTCTATTTCTCCAATTTTCAATGTGAAGCACTTGATACAATACAAGGGTCCAGATATAGATGAGGGAAAGTAAAATACATAGGTGATAAAGGATGTGGAAGAACTCCAAGTTACTCATAAGATCAAGCCACAAGTGGAGAGAATTATGGATTCAAGAGTGAAGAAGAAGACTAAGAGTAAGACTTATATGGAGCATCTAGTCAAATGGGAGAAATTACCTGAGATAGAGGCTACATGGATAGAAGAGAGTGACATTAAGAAACATGGCATCAGCATGGATTTCATCACAACATAGGTAACTTGATCTTCTTGTTGTAGGGGGAGGATGGTGCAGGAGCACGTTAAGGTCTTATGAAGATCTTCAAAATTTTTGGCTTGTAGGTTGGTTTATCCAACCACCAAGGTAATAAGTACTAAGTATAAATTCCCAAGGTTGTTTTGGTGTTTGTTTAGTGGTAAGAGTGTTTATAGTCTAGTGTTTTGTATGATCAATTAGGCTCTAGGGTCAAAAGTCCTAGGAAAGTCAACAAAGGGTCAAAGTTTGACCAAGACTCCAAAATGGAGTGGCACTTGTAATTTTGAAGTGTTTTAAGGTCTTATGTAATGGTGTAGAGTCGAATTGAGCCATTGAGGATAGTGGATTGTTAAATGAGCAAAAGTTGTAAAAGTTGCTCATGACAACATTTCCTAAAAACTAGGAAATAGCTTTAATGGTGTTTTAATCCCGAGCTAAGGGTCCAAACATGTGGGGATATGATATATAAGGTCAAAAAAACCCTAATCTAGAGGTTAGAGGTGACATTGTATGGACTGTGATTTGGAAAGAAAAGAATTGATTGTGTTTTTGTAATAGAGCCTTCATCCAGTCATTTAATGGATTGAAAGGATTGAACTAATGCATTGAGACTTTACTTTGTGTCATGTAATTACTATTTTTAGTATTGGTTTATTTGTTTAGTGATTTTGTTTATCATTTTGCAAATTTCTTGAGTTTCATTATTTCACTGCTTGGTTCAAAGCCAGATTTGTAAAAATGAACCCCACTTGAGTTCCCATATTTGAAATCCCATGGAAACCTGGAATCAAGTAGGAGACCTTTTATATATTGTAAATATGGTCTGTGGTGTCATTGTGTGCAGGGGAACCATTTTTCCATCAAGACCTAGGCGAGTGCAAAAGCATTCTGGTTAGGAGCTTGTATAGGACAACATGAAAAGTTGCTTGGTGGATTGGTTTGTACCAATAAATGGTTGGATAATGTAGGGGTATGTTACCTTGATAAGTTACTAAAACAAGATGAGTGGAGGAGTTTGTGTGATCTTATAAAGAATGTAAAGAAACCAGACTGGTTCATATGCCCTAAAAACCCAAGAAAATAGGGGTTTGCTAGAATTCCTATGTATGGATAGCTTGAAGACCAAATACCTTGAAAATAATTGAGCCTAGGGTGGAATTAGAAATAATACATAGTTGATTCAAAGGGTTGTTAAGATAATTTGTGAAGAAATCCAAGAAAACTAGTTTCTAGGAGGCCTAATTGGCTAAAAGGCTACAAGGCCTCAAAACAAGAAAACTTGGAATTTGATTGAAAACTAATGAAGGAATTCATAAAAGTGGATCAAAATTAGTTGAAGGTGATCTAGGAATAGTTAGGATACTTATTCCTATTTCTAAGAGTAGGTTGAAGGAAAATTAGAGAGTTTGAGCCTATGGGTGTAGTATGTGTATATTTGTGCTCCTGTTGCCTATGAAACAACACTTCAATAAGTCATTCTGTTAGTGAGAAACAAGGGTTAATGAGCATATATAACCCTAACACCAACCTATTTCTTTATAACTAGGATGAGTGTAGAAAATAACATAACAACCCCCAGATTATGCTAATACTAGTGACATAAACAACCTAGCATGAAAGATTTAAGTTTAAAACAAACTATTTAACTATTTAAGCATGCATATTAGTCTAAAATGGGCATTATAACCATGTGAGAAATTAACTATGGAGTGTGGCGCATGAAGCTATGAAGGAATGGGTAGCATAACAATGCTTTGAGATTCCTTCTAAATCTTAGCATAACAACACTACTATTCAAAAATTTAGGCTTTTTTTATGAGCTCTAAATCCCTTCAATTTATAGAGGAATGGGAGAGAGAGAGGGGAGATACGGCTCATTAATGGAGCCCCCAAGGTCATTAATGAGGTGTAAGAGCCATTAATGCCTTGGGAATTAATGAGGGATGGGCAAGAGGGAATATCCATTAATGAGTCATTAATGAAGTTCATTTAAGAGGCATGGGAGGGTGTAAGGCTCAACTTGGCAAGTTGGTCCTGAGAGAAGTCATGCTTGAGAAAGTTGACTTTCTCAAGTGGGTTGAGTTGTTAATCATTCCTTAATGGAATGTGACAACATTAGGAGGGGGTTTAGGATAGAATTAGAATTAGGATTAGATTAGCATGGGGGGAAAGGTTGAAATGGGTTAGAACCCAGGATAGAAGTGGTTTAGGTAGGTTAGGTTGGGGTTTAAGGGAATATAAATAAAATGAATTAAACTTATTTAATTCATATAGGATTTAATTATTTAAGCATTTCATTGCTTTTTAACAATTAAGGGGACTATAGCCATTTTAATTAAATTAAATAGGCTAGAGGAATGGGTTATTTGCAAGTGGTTAATTGATTTAGGGGTTTATTTAATTATTTGCAAATTAATCATTTTTAGCCATGTATTTGATTGATTTTGATTTTGGCTAAAAGTAAATAATGTAGTGATTTGATCACTTTAGGAGATTAAATTGATTTCATAAGAATTATGCCAAGCAGTAACTAGGTCATTTGGACATAATTGGGGGTATGATCACACTTAGGGAAAATAGGGTCTATAGTTGGAACAGACCAAATTCAGGTGGTTACATTTTACCCTCTTTGAATTGATGTGCAAGCAGTGCATTGATTCAAAGAAATTTTTTGATTTTGACTTCAGAAAGATTGAGAATTCCATTCTTGGTTGTCAAACAAAATGTTGATGAGATCAGTCTCACACTTGATTAAACTAAAATGATAGAATTGATTTTGAACTTGGTTGTCATCCAAAGATTAGTAAAAGATCTCAAAGATACCATTTCAGAACTTGGTTGTCGTCCAAAGATTGATAATACTAATTCCAAACTTGGTTGTCATCCAAAAGTCAGTAAGAAGCTGCCAGGAGCTTTAATAAGAAAATTTTAAAATGAGGGGGTACAAGATATCCATCTTATGAGAACCAAAACTTTCTATCTAACAGTTATGACTTAGTCAAGGAAACTGTTATGCCCCCAGTTTGTTTGATAACGAAGTCATTTTAATTCTATTTTGAGAAAAAATTTAATTGATGATAGTGTGATCATGCCCCCTCAGGAACAAAATCGAAGGAAAAAGAATAAAATCCCTCTATTGAAATCATGTATCACTTGTAGGAAGTGGTTAGGGAAAGAAAGAATGGAATAGAAGAAGTGGGAAAAGATGGTGTGTTTAAAAAATAAACACACTAGTACCAAGTTAATTACATGAAAATGTGAGTGATGAGACTGATAAAATGATATTAGACCAAAATTTATGATAAAATGTGTCGTATTGATAGATTGGTGAAACAAATGAAGTAAATCCATAGTTTTTAGAACTATCACAAAAATGACACTATGCTGCTGAAAAAATCTTAGGCGCCTTCGATTTGGTTCCCGATTGATTAAAAAGAGAACAGAAATGTAGTTGTAGTTGTTTTGGAGAAGTTCCAGAACTCCTAAATGGCTCAAAAAGACCCATATAAGCCTTAAAAATTACAATTTCACTATTCATTTTCACTTTTCTCTATAGTAATTCTGAGAGCTCTATAGAGAAGATGGTAGTCCCTATAAGGAAGCATCATTTCAAGATGAGCCATCGACATCAGTGCTCGACCGACTACCCACCTCTGATAAGTTCTCATAAAACTACCTTGTGAATTTTGCAAATTTCAATTTCATGCATTTTTATAGCTTTTATAGCTAGTTGAATTTTGAGTTACATCCAGTATTCTGGATCACAACCTGCAAAACCCATGTCACATCTGGTATTTCCTGGATCACATCCAATTTTTCCAGATTCCTGCATCGCATTGAGGATACTTTGGATTGCATCCAGTTGTCCTATTTTTGTCTTGATTTTTAGTTGAAATTTGCTTTGTGTTGTACCCTGTCCATTTAAGCTCATACACTATTTTCAGGGTCACATCCCATATTTTGGGGAGTGCACCCTGTGATTTCCATCACATCCTATATTTCCAGGATCGTATCCAGGAAAGGAGATCACACCCTGTCATTTCAGAATCACATTTGGTTATGAGACTAAGAAATTTAGTCTTTTGGACCTATTTGCTTGCCGTGAACCTTGAATTACTTACCTAATTAGGAGTCTTCATCTTTGTTGTAGATAGAATACTGATGTAGCATTGTGTTTGTCAAAACAGACTCAATTTGAGGTAGTCACATTTCGCGGCACCTACCCTGGTCGTGCTTGCATTGTCTGGACTGCTTTCAGATGATGAGTAGACTACAGTGATTCGATGTGGATTACGTTCTTTGATAGGTTTACCTAAGATAGGGTTAAAATGAGGGTTGTTGACTGCTCTTGCCGAGAGATGGCACTCAGAGCACACCTTCCACTTGCCGACCATTATGATTATATTATATGGTTGATCATTATGATTGTTTATCTATGTACTTAGCAGGTCTGATAGGTGGCATCTTGATGCCAAACAGAGGTCAGCATGAATTCATGGTTGGATGGGTATATATCTTAGAGAAGATGGTTACCCATAGATGGAGATTTGCATGGGGCAGTTGTATTTTATCCCATATGTATCAAGAGCCTCATGAGATAGTATATCATTATACCCGCAGTATGAATGTGGGTATCCTTATTCTTCAGATCTGGGCCTGGGAGCACATCCATGTTACATGGTTGATTGTAGATAGAGAGTGTTTACCTGAGCAGCCCTATGTATACATGTATACAAGCCTTATTTAGTAGCCCCATCTGGGCAAGGTTGAGTATTGGCATCAACTTTTTGATGATATGACTGAGGTCATTTGGTGACCATATTTAGACTGCGAGGGGTGGACCTCAGATGCATGATAGGTACCATATTTATTTCAGAGCTGATATCTCATAGGGAGGACCAGACATGTGATAGAGTGGTTTATTCACACATGAGTACTGAGATAGTATGGCCGACGACAGGGCAGAATACAATATATCACTGTTTATGCACGGATCAAAGATGAGGCATCATTGTGGGGTGCCCAGTTGAGGTATGAGACAATGCACCAAGAGATTCATGATATGGTTGGAGTAGACTAGGATCTCTTCCTTGATGTGGCTGATGCAGGTGTTTCAGATGGATATGCCACGGAGATGCTCCAGTACCCATTTCCTCATGCTACTGTGCTAGAGGAGGTTATCCCACGCATAGAGGAGCCATTAGATTATGATCCAGAGGATCATCCTACTAGAGGGAGGGGAGGAGCATAGAGAGACATGGCTTCCGGTAGACATGGAGGTTGGGATGGTGGCAGAGATGGGAGGCATCCTCCTCCTGATGATGGTGATGATGGAGATGATAGGGGTGGCGATGGTACGATTGTCGACATAGGTGGTGTGAGTGGTAGTGGACAAGGGAGGCACCAGAGATTTAGATTTGTAGCTCCTTAGAGGGATCCTGATTTATTCCTCACTAGGGATCAGTAGAGGCAAAGGTAGTAGGGGTCACAGGATAGACCACAAGATAGGGGACAAGACAAGCCTCAGGGCTAGGATATAGGTAGAGATGGAGATCCTCTTTCTAGGTGTGAGTAGGAGAGAGAGCAGTTGAGAGTGCAGATTATAGCTCTAGAGGTGAGAGCCACAACAATAGAGTCTAGACTGGATATATTAGATGCTTTTCTTATAGACAGAGACATGCAGATGGGGAAGCTCTGAGTAGAGAGAGATGTACAGGCCTGCACAACCACACATTAGGGATAGAGGGCCACATAATATTATTCTCTTTATCATGTAGTAGTTCCAGAGGGGCAAAGAGCAGTGTCATTTTCATAGTTGGATTAGCAGTTTGAGGGAGCGATGCCTCCTCCTCCTCCGTTTGTACCTCCTCCTCCTCCTCCTCCTCCTCTAGATCAGGGAGAGGGGGGGAGCCAGAGCTGATTTATATTGTCATATTTTGTATAGCGGAGTTCACATTGTATATCTAGATCCTTCTGAGATCCTCTTTTGTATATGACATTTATATATGTATATCTGATTCATTCTATCTCACTGATATGCTGATACTATTTATGCTAGATGTTGTTTGATTTTTACCATGTTCGGACACACATATATGCAGCTTCTGATTCTGATAGGTCTTATGATTGTCTCTTTGCTTTGATAGATTTATTTGCACATATGATGATATCTTGGCCATATGATGAGTTATATTTAGATGATGACATCATTTTATGCATTTGATTTGATTACTGATATAAATATGTTTTAAATCATACTTATGTCAAGATGCAACTATATGTTTTTTATTTTCTCTTATGAAAAATAGATGTATGGATGCATTTAGGATGCAAAAGTAAAAATGCAATGCATGGATGCTTTGTTTTGGTATTTTCCTATTGCTTCTTGTTATGAATGAAAAATGTATGCTATGGATGTGCAACGATAGATATATCAGTAATATGGATGTTTGTAATTAACTTGATGTTTAGAAGAAGAAAAATTGAATTAATTTGGAGTGTAAAAATGCCTTTAATGCTTCTCCTTTCTTGTTTATATCCCATGCAATTGTTAAAAAAGTAATAATATGAAGACTCTTAGGACTTTGTCACTTGTATGCAAATGTATAGCTTTTTATCATCTTTGGGCACTCTTTCAGAACATATACCACCTAATAGTACGACCATCACTAATACCCACTGATAATATGAAAGTATGAATACTATGTTTTATTCAAATGTCAAAAATAGACTTAGGCATCAAGGCATAGAAGCCAGGATAAAAAATAGTCACCTTCCTTTTAATATACTAGATTCTGTGTAAGGCAAGATATTGAACCCGTAATGACCTTGAAAGTTCATATCCTTGGGTACATTATACTTCGTATACCTTAGAAAGAATCTAGATCAGAAAATAGACAAGGAAATCAATTAAACCTCACCATAGTTTACACATAATAAAGATCGAGATATATGCGGCTATCCACCCATAGTGGCAGCTCTTTCCATAAACATCTAAGTTAGGTGAAATTTATAGGATCATTTGGAACAATAACCATACACAGAAAATCAAGAAAACATTATGCCCCTATCCTTGTGACTCTTTGTCTTTGTGTAGACATCATTGAGTAACTAAGAAGACATAAGAAATCATCACTCATGAATCAATCAAATAAAATTTATAAACACTTAGATGCCCCTAGTTGAAAACATCATCAGGACATAAAACAATCATAATCAAACCAATAGAAAACTATGTTTTTAGGTAGTACTTGTTCATTCATATGTCAAACACAGTAGAGATTCATTAATCAGAAAATTGGAATACATGCGATATGGTGTTTCCATACCTGTGCATGGATAGGATAGTCTATTCATGTTTGCGATCCAATATAGCCTTGTAGGAACTCCGTTAATGTAAATGTCACATCTGGATATGTGATGTTTGAAAAGACACCCTTATTTTGGAAAGTGACATTGTTTTGCATGTATCAAGAAACATTGTGTTCACGAGGCAAACCATCCTAGAGAAACCTAGCAACTACAACCTACCATGCCAGCAAAAATGCCCCTAGTGTAGAATGACTTATCCCTAAGACATAAATGCAGACAAATCCCAAGTGAGGATAAGATAGTCATTTAGGAAATGAAGTCTGCATTCTGAGAACACGTATAATTATGAAGACCTAGTATCAGTAGTGTATTGATAGATGGATCGCTGAACACAAGTGATGCCTGATTGCTAGGTTTTCACCACTTGGAAAGATCTTTTCTTTTCTTTTTGCTACCAAGCTGCCTGTTTTACTAGGTGCTTATCAAGGCACTTTTCTCTTTTTCAATTTTTTTTTTTGCTATTTTTGCTTTTTTGAATGTTTTTGTAGTATCAAGGCACCTGTTTGCCAGGTTTTCACCAAGGATACCCTTTCTTCAGGACTTTTTTCATTGTTTTTGGATTTCTTCAAGATCAATTTTCTGAATTTTTTTGGTATTTTGTAAATTTTTTTTGCTGTACAGGCTCTGTAAGCCAAATATCAAGTGTAGAATCACTTCAAATGTAGAGTGTTGATAGGATATGGAAGAATGTCTCCTTCAGGTGTAGCCAGTTTATAAGCTCCAATCCCAAAAGTAGTAGTGATAACATAAGGTCCCAGCCAATTAGGTTCAAATTTTCAATTTTTGCTCTCTATTAGGCTAGTTCTTAGGATTCAATTTTAGGATGAGATCTCCTACTTCAAATTTGCATGGTTTAACCTTTTTGTTGTAGCCTTTGGACATACATGCTTGATACACATTGAGGTGATCGAATGCCTATTGTCTGCGCTCATCTAGAAGGTCCAGAGAATTCACCCTATCTATGCAGTACTGCTCATCAGTAACAAGAGCTTGTAAAGATATCTGTAAAGATGAGATTTAAACCTCAATAGGTAGTACTGCTTCAGTGCCATAGACTAGAGAAAATTGTGTGGCTCTAGTTTGTGTTCTGATGCTTGTTTTGTAGGCCCATAGTGTCAGATTCAGTTGTAGATGTCAGTCTCTGCCAAACTTACTCACAGTTCTATGTAGGATCTTGAGAATATTCTTATTAGATGCCTCAGCCTATCCATTACCTTGAGGATAATAGATTGAGGAGCAATGTTGAGTGATATGGAACTGTTCACAAAGGTCATCAATGTCTTGATTTTTAAATTGGCCCCCATTATCTGTTACAATTGAAGAGTGTATCCCATATCTACAAATAATGTAGTTTAGGATGAACATAGCCACAAGTTTACCAGTGGCTTTGATTAGCAGCACGGCCTCGACCCACTTTGTGAAATACTCAGTGGTCCTAATGATGAACTTGTGTCCATTTGAAGAGTTGGGATATATTTGTCCAACCAAGTCAAAGGCCCATTGCTGAAATGGCCAATGTGTTATGAAAGGTATAAGTTCTCTGGTAGGAGCATGGATAAGATTTCCATGTGTCTAGCATTTATGAAATGCTTCTGAAAATTGAATAGCATCTCTCTCCATGGTAGGCCAGTAATAGCCTACTCTGAGCAGTTTCTTTGCTAATGAAAAGTCGTTCAAGTGTGATCCACATACACCTTCGTGGACTTCTTTTAATGCTAGATCAGAATCTTCAAGGTCTAAACACCTAAGAAGTGTACCATCAAGACCTCATCGATATAGGTTAGTAGTGATGAGGAAGTAACGCGATGCTGTCCTAGTCAGGAATATTTTCTCATTTCTGGATAGATTGTTAGGGACGGGTTGGTCAGAAAGGCAAGAAATGATATTAGCATACTGAGAATAGTCTGGGGTGTTCAAATCACATATTACCTGGTATTCAGGGGTATCAAAGGCAGGATAGGATAGTTCTTCCACCAAGAAGTCATAGCAGAATTGATGTTCTTTTAGTTTTAACATGGATGCCAAGGTAGCCATAGCATCTGCAGCTTTGTTCTCTGTTCTTGGTATCTGCTGGAATGTGATGAATACAAAGTATTTCTTCAGGTCAAAAACTAGTTGCTTGTAGGGCATCAACTTCTCATCTTTTGTTTGATACTCCCTGTTCACCTGATTGATAATTATTTGGGAGTCACCATACATATGTAACTCTACAATCTTCCACTCCATAGCTAGCTTAAGACCATTTACCAATGCTTCATATTTTGAAATATTGTTGGTGCATGGAAACATAAATTTGTAAGATTTGGGAATCTTGTAGCTTTGAGGAGTTATGAATAGGACCCCTGGTCCAAAGCCTTATTGAGTAAATGAACCATTAAAGTACATCTTCCATGGATATTCAGTTAGATGCATGATTATTTCATCAGGGAATTCAATTGTTAAAGGTTCATCATCTTGGAGTGGTGAATCAGCCAATTGATCTACAAGGACCTATCCTTTGATAGCTCTTCATTCTATGTATTCAATGTCAAACTCAATTAGAATCAAGACCCATTTTTCCAAATGTCTTATTAATGCTATTCTGCTCAAAAGGTACTTTAGAGGATCAATATTAGCAATAAGCTTTACTATATGAGAGAGCATATAGTGTCTCAATTTTTGTGATGCGAAGACGACTGCTAAACATGCTTTTTCAATAATGCTATAATTGAGCTCATATGCGACTAGTGTTCTACTAATGTAGTATATAGCTCTTTCTTTGTTTTTTTCATCTTCTTGTGCTAGTAATACTCCTAGGGATGTGGCTGTAGCTAAAATGTATAGGAGTAGGGGCTTTCCATGAATAGGCACCATAAGAATAGGAGGAGTAGCCAGGTATCCTTTCAATTATCTAAATTTTGCTTCACAGTGTTCATCCCATTTGAAGGTAACCCCTTTATGTAGTAATTTAGTAAATGGTTGTGCCCTATCTACAATTTGTGACATGAATCTCCTGATTGACTGAAGTCTTCCTTGTGATGTCCTCATTTGGCTGATGTTGCACAAAGGAGCCATTTCTAGTATAGCTTTAACCTTAGCGGGGTCTACCTCAGTTCCTTTCGCTGAAACAATGAATCCTAGAAGCTTCCTTGATTGGACCCCAAAGGCACATTTCTTAGGGTTGAGCCTAAGTTGGAACTATTTCATTCAATCCAATATCTTTCTTAAGTCATCAATGTGAGTACCTCTTTCTTTGGATTTAGCCAATGTGCCGTCCATGTAGTCCTCCATGTTTTTGTGCATCATATCATGGAATATAGTTGTCATGGCCCTTAGATATGTTGCATCATAATTATTTAACCCAAATGGCATGACATTCCAGCAAAAGGTGCCCCATGCGCATGTAAATGCAATTTTCTCTTGATCCTTAGGGGCAATTTTGATTTGGTTATAGCCTGAGAATCCATCCATTAAAGAATACATCTGGTAGCCTGCTGTGAGGTCTATGATCATGTCAATGTTAGGTAGAGGGAAGTCATCTTTTGGATAGGCTTTGATCAAGTCTCTAAATTTTGTACAGATCCTGATAGATTTATCATTTTTAGACATGGGGACCACATTGGAGATCCATCCTGCATAGGCAATGACTCTGATAAATCCAGCCTTCAACAACTTCTCTAGTTCTGCTTTTACCAATAATGCAACATGAGGGTGAATTTTTCTAAGTTTTTGTTTCATGGGCTTGATCTCGGGAGCTATAGATAAGTGATGCATGATTAGATTAGGATCTAGCCCTAACATATCGGTATAAGACCATGCAAATTTAATCTTCTTCTCTTTCCAGAATTCGGTGAACTGTGCCTTCTCCTCTTCTGATAAAGATTGTGCAAGGTGGACTATTTGAGGATTTTCAATAGTGCCCAAATTTACTGGCTATGTTGGTTCAATCATGACTGAAGATCTTTCCTGAAAGTGTTTAGGGAGGATATCAAGAGTCTCATCCTTTGGCACCTTTGAGAGGTTTTCACCATTGGATACATCTTTTTTCTTTACTATTTTGGGATTTGATACTGCCATAGAGTGGTTTTCACCACCAATCCTCTTTTTCTTTTTAATTTTTAGTTTTTGACTGAGAAACTTGATATCCTCCTGTAACATGTTCTCACTCCTTGCATTAGTGGAAGAAGGGTAAGGTTCACAAGCATTGAGATAACAAGCTAGGGTGTGGTCATTAGAAAAGTCAAGGATAGGAGTAGGATTGGTTTCAATCCAATCAATTAGGTCTGGAAGTACCAATGATAGGGAGTTAGTCTTTGGGGAGGACAACATCACATCAGCATCAAGACCATTAACCAACATGACATGGTCTGTTAAGTTAATTTCTTCAATATTTAGATCAATAAGAGTGAGATCATCATTAAAAGGGTCATTTTTAGTCATATGCAGACCAAACTCTAGTGACTCATCAGTAGAAATCTCATCATCATCTCTCCATAAAAGTTGGCTTCTTGCTTGTAGCCTATGAAATTCTTCTATACTTATGTAATCACCAGTTTCTTCATCAATGATCGGGGGAAGGAACTCTTCTTTTGCTTCAGAATTATCAATGTCATTGGGAGTAGTATTAGACTGTTGAGGAGGAGCTAAGGGTGTCATAAACATGTGAATTGTATCTATTCCAATATCTTCAGTAGTGACAGATAGCTCTTCCCATTCATAATCATGAGAGTCTGTGACCTCATCATCAGATCTGTTTAAGTATTCAACAATGGTTATCTAATATACCTAGTTAGCTACCTGTGGATCAAAGTGGGGTAGATCAAGGACATGTGAAACTGTGACCAATTTCCCCAGTTAGGATGTAAATCCTATTGTCGGGGTGTCTCTTGAGTAATTGTTGATATTAATGATATCTCTAGACCAGTTGTTATGGTGTCTCCTACCTCTTGAATGGGAGGTTGTGCTAACAAAGGGGTATGTGTGAAGATCTTGTGGTATCTCAAAGCTGGGCACATAGAATTCTCCTTGGTAGTTGGGATCCTGTGTGCCAACATGTAATAATCTCTCATAGGACCACTACTATAGTTCATTTGTTTCATCACTCCCTTTATCTAAGTGTGGACTCCCTTTTGAAGCGGTTTATCAGTTTTAGTATTAAAACCCAGTCCTATTTTGTCTCTAGTATTCTAGAACTCCATGGGTATAGGTTCAATAAGTCCTCATCCTATGTTTTTTAGAGGTCCCTTGCCTTTTTATCCTATCTATTTTAAGAAATCATATCCCTTTCCATACTGTTCCAGGGATATCTTTACATGTTTGACCTCAGCTTCTATCGATTCTCCTTTGTAAAGCCAGTCCAAGACTGCCTGTTCTTCTGTGTTATCTAAAGAAGATGCGGATTCCTTTACCATGCCAGTTGCTTTGTGTACTTCTGGCTCCTTGGATGCTATAGGTGTCAATGTCGAGGAAGGTTTTCCATAGGACCTTGGTGACACTGGAAGTTCTATCAGTGATGGCGTCAGGTCCAGCTTGTACTCTCCCATACCTATTTCTTCAAGTTTTAAGGTTTTTCCAAAACTCTTCATGACCATGTCCTTGGTAGTTTCAAGAGAATTCGTATCCATATCCTCTTTTCTGTGTGGAACCATACTACTTGCTTTGATATTGTTGCAAGTATAATTAGCATCTGCAAGAATTGTTACCTCCACCCCATTATGTGGGAACTTTATGCACTGGTGGTAAGTAGATGGTACAGCTTGCATTTCATGAATCCATGGTCTCCCCAATAGTATGTTGTAGGCTAGGGGTAGATCTAGTACCTAACATGTGACAATCCTCTCAATTGGTCTGACTCTAATAGGTAGAACAATAAGACCTTTGGAGGATCTTTCTTCCTCCTCATAAGATTTGATAGTTATTTTGCTTCTAGAGTCAATTGTCTGTTCTGAGAGACCCAGTCTCTTGATTAGATCAAGTGTACAGATATTCAATCCAGTGTCTCCATCTATCAATACGTGTCTAACATGGGATTTATGAATAAGGACTTCAATATGGAGGGGTTGATTATGTGGATGTGTCAATGACTTATCATCCTCTTCAGAAAAGGAGAGATAATGTGGTGCGGAGATGTGATTGACCATCACTTGGAATTTGTCTATATCAATATCCTTTGGGACATTAGTAGCATGTAGATCTTGTTCTAGGATTTCCCTATGTACTGTGGATATTTTGAGCAACTCAAAAATGGAAATTTTGGCAGAGGTTTGTTGCAATTGGTCTACCAAGTCATATTTTGCTCCATGAATAGTAACCATGTGTTTTGCTGCTGGTTTAGGAATATTAATGGTAGGAACCTTGGACATCAATGTTGGTTTTGGGGGTCCTTTGATCATGACCTGTGCTTGGCTCCTTGTTACGACATTTGAGTGGAACGAGACACCTTTGATTGTGACCACATTGATTGACTCAATCTTAATGTTGAGCATATTGATCACATTGTCATTGTTGGAATAGGTGTAGTTGACTTCGTTACCTTTTCCTTTAGATGTTTCCCCTTTTTCATAGTTAGGAAAGGGTTTTTTGAATTTTGTATGATCCTCATTGGTAGTGTGTCCATCCACTTTGATCTTACCTCCTTCAATGAGGTCTTGGATGACATGTTTGAGCTTAAGGCAATTATTAGTCTTGTGTCCCTTATTTTTATGGAAGACACAATAGGAATTATCATCCCACCACCTGGGTTTGACCATTGGTTCCCACGGATTAGATTCAGGGATTGTGAGAACTTTGTTATCCAATAGTGTCTTTAAAACAGTCTTGAGAGGCTCTCCCAAAGGAGTGAAAGTTCTTTGAGGTTTTGAAGTCCATGTCCGATCCTTGCTATTATCATTGTTTTCCTTGGGTATGGGGGTCATGACTTTGGTATCCTTGCTTTCTTGCATGCTATTAAGCAAATTGAATACCTCAGGTTTAGGATTAATGTTAGAGGTGTCAACCACTCAGTCATTAAAAAAATTCTTGTTTTGCTTCCACCATTTAGGCTTGGAGTTGGAGTTGTTGGTTTTGTTTTTGTTTTGAAGGGTGATCTCCCCCCTTTTGACCATGACTTCCTCAATACAGTTGACATTTTTAATCATTCTATCAAAGCTTGGTGAGTCTTGCATCTATAATTCATAGTTCAATTCAGGCACCAGGTTATTAACGAAGATCTCCATCTTCTCTGATTCGGGAATGGCCATTGAATACCGTGCAAAAATCTTCCTCCATCTTTGTAGGAAGTGTGTAAATGATTCACCAGTCTTCTATTTGGTATTACATAAATCCATCATGGTCACATCATGTTGTATGTTATAGGAGTAATGCTGGATAAAGCATTGAATCAGTTCCTCAAATGTTTTAACCTTAGGGTTCAGTTTTGAGAACCACTCCATGGCATTACCTCTTAGACTTCCTAGAAATAGTTGCATGAGGTATGTAGGTTCATGCATGTATTCTATGCTTAGAGCACAAAATTCCCTCACATGATCATGTGGGTTAGTTTCTCCTGTGTATTTTTCATACTTTGGTCTTGTCACATTGGGAGGAAACGAGACCATAGTGATACTCTTGTCAAAAGGGAATGGACAAATGGTGTCTAAAGAGTATTTTTTTTTGGGTTTCTCTTTCTCTTGTTTGAGGTTTGTGAGCTCTGTTTGCATCAAAGTGAGTTTTTTGGTGAGAATGGATATAGGAGTAGGTACCTCCTTTTCTTTGAGTTTCTCCACATCATAATCCTTAGGTAATTTGACACCCATGGACACTAGATGGAGGAAGTATTTTTCTTTATCCTCACCAATTATTTTTTCCATCATTTTTTGGAATTTTCTACTTTTCTTGAGTTTATTGTACTCCTCTTCAATAATGTCCTCTTCACTGTCTGATTCAAATAAAGGATAGTCAAACTTGGGTTCTTCTTCCTCATCTGTAACTTCAGGATTTTGGTGTTTTCCATTGTTATATTCCTCAAAATCCTCACTCCATCTGTGAGTGTCGCTATCCATTTGTGGGGAGTCTAGATCGACTAGGGAACTATGAGATGTTTCCCCTTGAAAGTGTGGTGATTTAGGAGGCACTTTCAATCCTTTAGATGTATACTTTTTGTGTCTTGTGTTAACCATGAAGTTGTTTCTCAACTTTGTCAATGTTTCCCAATAGTGCAAGTGAGAGTTTTAGACCGTTCAAGTGGGTGTGTCTAGGTAAGAGTAACTGTTTGTTGTTGGTAGACATAAATGATTCCAGCATCAGAGGGTTAGAATGCCCTGATAGTGAGCTAGGAACCAGGTTGTTGGTAGAAAGTAGGTAGACCACACGTATTGAACCAATTGTGAAAGACTGACTAAGCATGCAAGGTAGACGTTTGAAAGAGTTTTGAAATTTCAACAGGGAGACCATAAAAGATAATAGGAACCAGCTAAAGAGCCAAAAGGGTATCCTAATCAACTAAGAATTTCTAAGAAATACTTCTACAAGTACCCACTCTTCTAGATATGAGCTCCCAAATGTGATCCTCTGATGACACCAGATGCGAGCCTAAATCCTAGATGCGACTACATGCTGACTAAATGTGAGGCAGTATACCGGATGTGATCCTAAACACTAGATGCAATACAGGGTACATAAGATGCAATTTTATGATGCCTTTGTCAGATTTTACCAGTTTTGAAATTTGTTTTTTTGGGAGTTCATGCAGTTTGTCTGATCTGTGATCATATTTGGAGACTTGCTGGTGAGTGAAAAATACATGTATCTCAAGGCTTGAATATTGTTTCTTGTTTTGAAGGAGTTTATCTTTTTAATGATTTTTTAGACACATCAAATAGATTTGCATTGTTAGGAGGGTGAAACAGACACTCATCTTTTTCCTATTCTCTAGGTGGAGGATGAAATTTTTTTCTCATTGACTCAGATACACACTCAAATGCTAATCAGAATACAACCATCACCAAGCACATAATGGCTGCAGTCATGATGTTGTATTAGCCAACTCCATATAAAAGTGAGGGCACAATATGAGAAGTGTCTTGGGGAAATTAATTTTTTCCTTGCACAAAGATTATCACCCTTTCAGGGATGAATCAGGAATTCTTTCAGTTGAAGTTGTTGTAAATTATTGGGCAATCCATTCGAAACTGCCCCCCATAGAATTACACAAGGAAAAAATGAGGCATATAGCCCTATGAGTACTTGAATATATGTAGTCTTGCAAGCAATATTCAAGTGTCTCCACTCTACATATACCCAAGAATGTTCAAGGAACGATGTCAAATTTCCATGAACAAAAATGGGTCTGTCTTCTGAGGCTTTAGCCTTCGAGGAAGCAACTATTTATAGTGAGTTGGAAGGGTTGGCGTAAAACCTATCCTCACTTGGGTCATTCCTGGGAGAGTTTTTCCTCAACCGGCATGCCCTCTACTATTAAATATGTGTACCAAGGATTGGCGAGCTTTGGATGTCTAGATTTCTGATTCTTCTTCTGAAGAAGAGCATACTCTCCTAATCTAAGCCATTTTCTCCCAAATTAGAGTCAAGCAAAGTGGTTCTTTCCCTCATGCAATGTTGTGGCTGATTTAGATGTTCCTATTTTAATGAAAACAAGATGCTTGAAAGTAGATTATCCTTTTTCATTTAGCCACAATATTTAGTGAGTTTGCTTGTTCAATTTCTGTGTCCCAAAAATGAATTATACGGTTGAACTTATTCTTTGATCCACAAGATTTAGTGATTTGTGTTTGTTCATTTACTGATCCAAAAAGAATTATACTATGTGATTTCTTGTTCAATTAACTCCAAATTCTATTCAACCCATAAACTGATGTTTGAGTTTCCGATTTTCCTTAAAAGGAAAAGAGCATAGTCCTCCAGTTAGTTTAGTGATAGATTGGAAAATGTATTTTAGTGTTCAAAGAAAGTAAATAGAGGTCAAGATGTGGGTTGGAAACCTGAAAAACCAAGTTAGTATTCGTTATTTCAACTCCCATGAAAAACCTTCAATAACAACCTGCAAACAATCTTTAAGCTGCAAAATATCAAAAACACAACTTGTCAAAATGTTAGAGTTAGGCAAATGAAGTTCACTAAAATTTTCACCAGATGCGATCCAGAAAGACGAAAAATGACACAAAACTAGATGCAAATTTCCTTACCAGATGCGATAGCATTCTCCCTAGATGCGAGCCTAAACTGAAAACAATCCGGGAAATCCCGGATGCGAGCCTCATTTTCTGCGGTGCGAGGGCGTATCCAAGATGTGATCTAGAATGACTAAAAATGACCCTATAACAGAATCTTGTGCATGAAAATTAGTGAAAATTGATTTAAAATGAGGCCAAGTTGGAAATCGTGCCCCATGGTGGGTGCAAGAAATGTGTGTGTATATTTTTGCTCCTGTTGCCTGTGACATAACACTTCAATAAGTCATTCTGTTAGTGAGAAACAATGGTTAATGAGCATATAAAACCCCAACATCGACCTATTGATTTCTAACTAGGATGAGTGTAGAAAATAACATAACATCCCTCAGATTATACTAATACTAGTGACATAAACAACCTAGCATGAAATATTTAAGTTTAAAACAAACTATTTAACTATTTAAGCATGCATATTAGTCTAAAATGGGCATTATAACCATGTGAGAAAGTAACTATGGAGTGTGCATGAAGCTATGAATGAATGGGTAGCATGAAAATGCTTTGAGATTCCTTCAAAATCTTAGCATAACAACACTACTATTCAAAAATTTAGGCTTTTTTTATGAGCTCTAAATCCCTTCAATTTATAGAGGAATGGAAGAGAGAGAGGGGAGACACGGTTCATTAATCGAGCCCCCAAGGTCATTAATGAGGTGTAAGAGCCATTAATTCCTTGAACATTAATGAGGGATGGGCAAGAGGGAATATCCATTAACGAGTCATTAATGAAGTTCATTTAAGAGGCATGGGAGGGTGTAAGGCTCAACTTGGCAAGTTGGTCCTTAGAGAAGTCATGCTTGAGAAAGTTGACTTTCTCAAGTGGGTTGAGTTGTTAATCATTCCTTAATGGAATGTGACAACATTAGGAGGGGGTTTAGGATAGAATTAGAATTAGGATTAGATTAGCATGGGGGGAATAGGTTGAGATGGGTTAGAACCCAGGATAGAAGTGGTTTATGCAGGTTAGGTTGGGGTTTAAGGGAATATAAATGAAATGAATTAGACTTATTTAATTCATATAGGAATTAATTATTTAAGAATTTTATTGCTTTTTAATAATTAAGGGGACTATAACCATTTTAATTAAATTAAATAGGCTAGGGGAATGGGTTATTTGCAAGTGGTTAATTTATTTAGGGGTTTATTTAATTCTTTGCAAATTAATCATTTTTAGCCATGTATTTGATTGATTTTGATTTTGGCTAAAAGTAAATAATTTAGTGATTTAATCACTTTAGGAGATTAAATTGATTTCAAAATAATTATGCCAAGTAGTAACATGGTCGTTTGGACATAATTGGGGGTATGATCACACTTAGGGCAAATAGGGTCTATAGTTGGAACAAACCAAATTTAGGTGGTTACAGGTGCATAGTTGGATCAAGGAAGATATGCAAAGGGTTTAAAGTTGGTGGAGAGCTCTAGGAGGAGTAGGGGACCATAGGTATGTCCTCTGGTTAGGGTAGAGATAGGTATCCTAAGAATACCAAAGATAAGGTCTTGGAAAGAGAAAGAAAGATCTTAGAAGTTAGAGCTCCCCATCAGCTTACCTCTAAAGTGATCCACTTTTGTCTTTGAGAGAGGCTTGGTTAGAATATATATATTTTTATCATCTGTACTATTGTATCTCAACTAAACAAAATTTCTTTCCACCATGTATCTAACATAGTGATAAGGAATCTCAATGTGTTTAGACCTATCATGAAATATAGGATTCACAAAAAACTTTTATTCAACTTTGATTATCATAGTGAATAATTGTGGAATATAGGACTTGTCCAAACATTCCAACCAATATATTTCTTATCCATACTGCGTCTCATGCTCTTATAGATGTTGAAATCTATTTAACTTTAGTGGAGCTTTGTGCAACTGAGGATTGCTTTCTACTGAACCAGGATACCATGGAAGATCCTAAACTAAAACAACATCCTGAAGTACTCTTTCTATCTACAACACTTCCAACCCAATCTAAGTTTTAATATCCATGGAGTCTTGGGTCAATATAGTCATACTTTACTCCAAGTCCAATGGTTCCACAGATCTATCTTTAGATGTGCTTTTCTACAACTTGACGCAATTTTCTAGGTTCACACATGAACTGAATAATTGCATTTGTTGTATTGAAAATGTCTAGTCTAGTGTTGAACAGATACATTAAGGACACAATTATTTGATGATAGAGAGTCGGATATGCTAATTTTGATTTTGAAGATACTTCTTTGATTTTGTAAAGGTTTGCTATCCATCATTTCAAACCTCTTTAATATATCAATAGTGTATTTTCCAAGATTTAAGATAATACAATTATCTTCTTTCCATACTTCTAGACCAAGGAATTAATGTAAGATTCACAAATCCTTCTTTTCAAATTTAGAAGTAAGGTATTGCTTTCATTTAGTTATGAGATAATCTTCTTCTATGATTAGAAAATAGTCAACATAAAAAATGAGAATCAACATGTCACCATTTATTACCTTAAAGTATAAGTTGGGGTCTTCGTCATTCTTGGAAAACCCTAAGTTGTCTATTATTTCATACCAGGGAGCATGTTTGATCCCATATTAAACCTTGTTTAACTTGAAAACATGAGAAGTACTATCATGAATCACAAATCCATCTAGTTTTTCCAAGTATACTTCCTCTTCAATGAACCCATTAAGGAAAGTTTAATTTACATCCATCTGGTGAATTTTCCATCCTTTAGATGTGGCAATAATAATTATATCCTTGATAGAGGTGTATCGAGAAACTAGGGAAAATGTCTCTTCATAATCAATCCATTCCCTCTGAGAGAAACCTCTGGCAACAAATATGGCTTTAAGTTTTTCAATACTTCTATTAGCTAGATGTTTGATTTTGAATAACCATTTAGATGAGAAAAATGATTTGTCTTTTGGTCTAGGTACAATGTCCCAAAAATCATTTATTTTTATTTTTATAATGGATTTGTATTCTTTAAATATGACATCCTTCCATACTTTCTTTTGGAGTGCTTGCTCAACATTTGAAGGTTCAGATTTGATAAGTTCACTCATGAGAGAAAAATAGTTAGAGTATCTATTAGGTTTCTTCCTTTCTCTAAACGTACCCTCAGAAGATCCATAGATATCTTCTTCTTCAATTCTTTTCCTTATCTAGAGTGGTCTCTTATGATTAATGGTTGAATCTCTATGCTCATGTGTAGAGTTTAATGGTTCATTAGCATTCTCTATAGAAGTCTCCCTCTGAAGCTCAGGATTAGGATCTTTTTGAGAGTTTACTTCATCTACTTCCATAATGTCATTAGACCTTTTAAAATAATTTTCTTCTGGGAAAGTTACATCTCTACTAAGATCAATTAAGTTTTGACCAGGTATCTATATCATGTAGGCTTGAGATGTTTCACTATACCCAAAAATTATCTCACTATTTCCTGATGGATCTAATTGTGACCTTTTATCTTTAGGAATGTGGATATAGAGAGGACAATAAAATATCCTAAGATGGATTATGTCAAGTTTAATCCCACTGAATTCAAATTCAGGGGTTTTATTGTCTAGGATAGAGTGAGGACATATATTTTGGATATAAACAACTATGCAGGAGGCTTTGAACCAAAATGAGGTATGAAGGTTTTGATCATGCATCATGGATTTTTCTACTTCTACCATGGTTCTATTTTTCTTTTCAGCTCATTTTGTTGAGGGTTGTAAGAAATCGTGTATTCCCTCTTACTCCCAGTTGAGTTAAAAAATTCTTTAAAGTTATCAGGGATGTATTCTCCCCTATTATTTAACCTTAAGGTTTTGATTATTTTCCCTCACATGTTTTCAACTAAGGCTTTGAATTATTTAAATTTTGTTAGAACTTCATTTGATTCTTTACATTTTAGAAAGTAAATCCAAGTTTTTCTAGAGTGGTCAACAAAAAAACTAACATAATACTAGAATCCTCCTAGGGAGGTCACTATCATTGGTCCTCATAGATCAAAATGGATAAGTTCAAGTTAATTTTTGGATCTTCTCTCACTATTATGGAAAACAACATTGGATTTCTTTCCTAGAGAAAAACCCTTGCAAACCCCATCATAATATTGTCTTAATTTAGGTAGACCATTTATAATATTGACAATAGAAGATAGGGCACATAAGTAAATATGACCTGACCTTCTATGTCCTATCTCAATAGTATAAGATATTTCAAGAATTAAGGCTTGAGAGGAAGAAGATGATAGTTTATATAGGCACCCATCTCGAGTCCCTAAGGTATATGCCTTCTTTATATTGAGTTCTTAGGTGATGGGGAGATCCAACAATTAAGATGTTCCTTGATCTTCTCAAGGAATTTCCTATGACCTTAATAGGGTACTTATCTCTACCCTAACCATAGGATACTCATATGGTTCCTCTACTCTGACTAGATCTCTCAAACAACTTCAAACTGTCTTCAATCCTTCACAACTCAATTGTTCACCCATAGGCTCAATTCAAGGCAGCTATGCTCCAAACTATTCCTTACCATAGAAATAGGTGTTCACACTATTTTTCCTTCACCTTCCATCAATCTTGATCCACTTTGATAGGAACTTTCAAAGTTTACCCATCGATTTCATACGTTTCTAGTCTTTAGGCCTTGTAGCTAGCCTTTTAGCCCAATTAGGCCTCCTAAAACCACCAAACTTGGAAAACCTTCAAATACACCTTGAAAAACCACAAAATTTACTATGGATTATTTATAAGGACCTCCTAGGATTCAATATTTCCTAGGTCTTAGGTCTCCAAAGTGTTCGTACATAGGACTTTCAGTAAACCCCTATTTTTAAGGGTTTCTACGGCATGTAGACCAGTCTGTCTTCTTTGCTCTCCCCATGTGCTCTTATGGACTCCTCTACACTTCTATTTGCATAAAATTGAACTTTTCTCATGCCCCTATACTCTCCCACTCATGATTAGCACAAACCAATCCATCCCACCATGCTTTATGCCTCTGCAACACTGTAATCTCCTAGCCGTATGGCTTTAGACCCGCCTAGAGATTGCTTGCATAAATAGCTCCCCTACTCACATTGAACCAAAAACACATATTTACACCATTTATAGGGTTCCATCCTTGATTTAAAGTGTCAATTAGGAACCAACCATGGGAATTCAAGAAAGGGCCATGTTTACATAACTGCCTTTGTGTAGACCAGCAACACTGGAACACCCAAAAGAATTTACAAACAACTAAATAAAAGTAAAAAATTGTTAATCTACCACCACAAAAATTATCTACATGAACTCCTTTAAACAATTACAACACAAAGATTCACCATTCAATCCATTAAAGTGTGGATTAAGGCTCTGTAACCCAAAAACTGTATATTTCTTGTTCCTTTCATGTTTAGTCTGTACAATCTGATCATCCAACCCTTTTATTAGGGTTTTTTTTACCTTATATAGTCCATCCCCACATGTTTAGACCCTAAGGTTGGGATTTGGACCCATTTAATGCCAAATGCAACATTCTAGGAAATGTTGTCATGACAACTTTTGCAACTTTGTTTTATAACTCCTCCAACTTGCTCAGCTTGATCTAGAATCACTCTATTGGATCCAAAATCATCTAAAAACACCAAAATAACATTTTCCCCTTCATTTTGGGATTTTGGTCATTGTTTTACCACCTTTGACTTTCCTAGTCACCTATTGCAACACTGACTACCTAGGACCTTCTTGGACTAAACCAAAGACAAAACTTGACAACTCTTATTTACATATACACTTTGGGACTTTATCTTAGTCCTTATTCATTAGTGGTTTTTTATAACCACCTACAAGCCAAAATTGATCTAGGATTAAACTAGGACCCTAAGGTGCTCTTGCACCATTAGGTCATGCTAGAAATTTTCAATCCATGAAGGTAATATGATACCCTTTACCTTCAAGTGTTGATGGAAACTAGATTGCGTGTGATGCCTAGTACAAATAGTACTTGGGTTAATTGAAGAGAAACACCTTATTTGAGTTAAATTATGAAAGTTCCAAATCCTTTTACCTGGTAGTTTGAATTGTCTCCAATGGTTACTTTTTCATTTGATCCTTCATCTAGGTTATCTAGTGTAACACCCAACAATTGGAATCTTGCAACCCTAACCAATTTTGTTGCATTTATCAATTTTCTGAATCATCAAAGTCCTATTGTAGTAGGCAATTCTGAGTTTTGACTGACTCTACTTGACTTGAGTGTCAAATGCAGAAAATCCTAAATCTGCATTAATCACATACTGTATTTAATTCCCACGTATCAATTATAATTGGCTAAATAAACCCTATGATTGAATTAATTTAATTACAAAGTCCTAGCACTTTAATTAAATTAAATTCACCCTTTTAGCTAAAATACATAAAAAAGAATTAAATAATATTTGATTATTAAATAAATATCCTCATTTGAATAATTGAACTTAATTGTTCAAATAATTGACAAAATACATTTATGAGGTGATACATATTTATTTAATTAAATATTCTCTCCAAAATCTTCTCTCCTATTCAGAAATAGAAACTTTGAGTTAACTGTGATTTAAAAAAGAAACAAATCAGTTAAACTCAAAAAGGCAATAGTTGACTGTTTCTCTCAAAAGAAACTTGGTATTCTCAACTGATTTTCAATAAGTTAACTATTTCTCTCAAATGAAACTTTCTATTCTGAACAGACTCTTAGTCTATAAAAGAACTCTCTCAGCTCGCATTCAAACTAGTCTGGTAATCTATAGTTTGCAAAATTGCTAGCTGAATACATTGTTATTAGAGATTTTTTGCTATAGCGTAATATCATTTAGATTAAACATGCATAGTTTAACTTCATTTCAAGTAATATTAATTTGAATATATCATTGTTCATTTCTAGATTAGCTTGTACTTTCTCTTATTCCTAGCTTAGTCTCTCTTTTCATAGATTAATGTTGCATTCATTTGGTAGATTAATCTAGCTTGCACATTCATTTCTAGAATAAACTAATCTCTTTCATAGCTTTGCATTTACATATTTTCTTAAATCCTCCTTTCTAGTAATGGTCTAAGTTGTTGGATTCTTGATTCTGAGAGCCATTCAAAAACCCCATCTAGATAGGAGGCAACAGGTTGACTCACACAGGCATGCAAGATTGATAATTTCATATCCATTTTTGTATGTGACTGGTGAAGAAGGACCATGTTGAAGTGTATGGCTAAATAAGAAGGCCACATTTAGCGTATACATTTATGGTGCCCACCGTGGGGCATAAAATCAATTTTTGGCCTCATTCTGTATTTCTTTTCATCGATCTATTTTCTGTTCGTACTGCTCTGCAGTGAAGTTTCACGTGAAATTTCTCACTCATCCACGCAAATTTTTTCAATACTTCACGCAATATAGAGTGTTTCTTTGTGTCACTTCTGGCATATCTTTACGCGGACTTTGACAACAGAAAGCTTAAAATTTGCAGATTTATCATTCTATTTTCTGACCATTAATGATTTCTGTTTGTTATTGACTGTGTCTTTCTAGTTTTTATTTTTGAAATAGTTTAACATGTGGTCTGCAGGATGAAATGATGAAGATTCCTTTAATAACTATGAAAAATTTCTAATGGTTTGATTGTAGGACGTGTGTCACAGAATGCTTGTCAAAGAACTTTTGAAACTTGCTTAAACATTTTGTTTTCTTTCATTCTTTCTTCACATAGTTTAAATAGGGCCTTGTTAATAATCTCTCGAGCATCTTGATAGAAGAATAGGGTAATAGGATCTTCATTACATGGAATTGACACCCATGAATGAATCCAAGACGTAGACGCTACTAAGGGATTGACTCTTTGGGGAGCAAGGAAAGGTAACAAATCAATTAGCATGTCCATTAGTGAGGGGAGTATGCTCTTCTCTCTTTGAGAGAATCAAAAACCTAGAAGCTCTTGGATTTTGTTGAAAGATGAGTTAGCTTGGTGATAAACCTGTTTGGCATGTCTAGCTAAGGCATAAATGTAGAGCAGTATGCTCTTTTCCCCTTTGGGGAGAATCATAAACTTAGACCCTTGAAACTGAACCAAGTATGAGTCTAACCTTTAGCGGGCCTACCAGAAGTTGAACCTACAGGAATGACCCAAGTGGGTACACACCTTTTTCCAGTGATTCAACCCCACTATAATAAAGTATCTTTGTTGAGCGAAAGACTCCAAAGCCATGTTAATTTCTTCCTCTTGATTCTTGATGTCAAACATCTCAAGGAAGCCCTGTCTGTTGTACTGAGCGGTGCCGCTCCCAGTCTTACTTACCAAGGGTGTACACTTCAGAAGTATATATGGCTATATGTATCAATCTCTCTTGCAATTCCATTGAAGGTTAATGTGAATGGAAGCCTACTAAACACCTTGTAGCTAGATTCTTACCCGGTTCACCTCCGAAAGGAGACATAATCTTTACGTAGGGAGAGATAAAATTCTCTCCCATAGATTCTCACCATAGGCATACACCTAGATGTTTGAAGGTGGTATATGAAATTGACCCCTGCTTCAAGGGTAACCTTTGAATATATACTATTGAGTCCTTCAAAATACAAAAAACACAGGTGCCCTCTCAGGGGTGACACTGCTGTGTGAGGTGAACGTATGCGCATAAGTTGTGGGGCAAAGATTTTGTCTTCTCTACCAAATTTATTTTTAGGGATAAGTGCGTGTATTTTAGAGTCTTCAATATCTACAATGTTAACACTTTTCAAAGACTCCCTCATTCTTCTGAGTTTCTTTGTCCTTGATTGAATTATTTACAACTAATGACTACTGCTTGTGTCACGACTATCCATGCTTGTCGATAACTAGTTCTACAACATTCAAACAAACAAACTATCAATCTAAAATTGTGTACTTTGTCAGAGAACAATATTTACTGTGTCTTAGTTTCTGTCAAGTGTCTTGAAAAATGTTCCAATTGTCTTCTTTTGGACAATTTGGCTTGGCTTTCTGCCAATTTTTAACACTTCTTCGTGTCTGTCTGCGTGAATATTCACGTGAGGCTCTGTGAATCTTCACGCGAGTTTGTCCTATTTTCTATTCTATTCTATCACCAATCAATCTTTCTTTGTGCCAGGCTGCAAAGCTTTGCATGAGCCTGTGGGAATCTGCACATGAGAAAACACTTCTTCGCGTGAAACTAGCCCAAAATTTTGAAAACAACAAGCTATTTGCTGCCTGTTCTATGTTCCTCTGCTCAACCTAGTTTTTATCTAAGGTCTATTTGACTATTTCCTGTCTATACATAGTTTGTGATTGGATGTCTCAGGATGAGAACTACATGATTTTCACTTGAACTTGTCTTGTCTCTTATCTATTTACTTGTTCTACTATGTTGTAATACCTTGCGACGCAATAGTCAACTCTTGGATGTTCTAACCTTATTTTTGACGACTCTTTCTGGGTATACTTCACCTTTTGGCACTCTCGTACATTTATCTTGAGATAGTTTTAAGGATTGTCCTAGTTCACTCCCCTTATATAATATTTGTCTATGACTGTTACAACTCAAAGTAGCAGCGCATTCCTCCCACGTATCACTAGATGAAGTAGACCTCAAAATCGAGGAAGAGGTCGTTCCAAGCTTATCACATAGTCAGAGTGCAGTAGAGGATATTCACACTCCTCTTCATCAGCTACCTCTAGCAAGGGATCATCTTGATCTTCCTCCCCTGTCATTTGACCTTACATCCTATGTTCATTCCGAGTAAACTTGAGTAGGGTCCGAAACCCATTGTTTGAAGAACATCAAAATTCTGAAGAGTTGTTTCCTAAACTTGACACTATTGAAACAACAAGAGTTCCCATAGGTACAACAACTAAGGATAATTGACCTCCTCATATTGATTTTGTACATACTGAACACTTTCATACTAGCAAGATGACAGACCATAATCAATCAGGTGAGCATAGCTGAGATGATGATCACTCTAAAACTAGGGGTAAGTTCCATTATCAAGACCTCCCTAATGATGAGGAGAGAGATATAACCCAGGAAGACATCATGGATGCTCATGCCAATAAAAACTTCTGCAAGATGATGGAGATTCTTCTAAAGGAGGAGAAAGAGAAATATCTTCTCAAACTAGCCAATCAAGGGGCCGAGTTGCCCTCAAACTACAATGTAGAGACTCTTGTCACGCAAGAGGCAGAAATTGAAAACTCCAGGTTACAAAAACAATTTCAAAGCATGCAAGAACAACTCCTTCAACTCATGAAGGATAAAGAAAAACATGCCACATAGTTCACACTAGAAAGCATTTGTCCATTCCCATTCAATAAGAGTCTATGCATGCCTCATTTTCCTAAAGGAGTTGAACTTCCCAAGTATGGAAAATACTTGGGTACCTCTGATCCTCAGGATCATCTGAGAGAGTTTGGTGCTCTCTCTATGGAGTTTATACATGATCAAAATTATCTCATGCATCTCTTCCTGCGTAGTTTGGGAGGGTCAGCCATGGAGTGGTTCTCTAGTCTCCCGACTAGCATCAAGACCTTTGATGAGAATGCCAACTTGTTCTTGCAATATTACTCACACAACATCCAACATCTGGTCAATATTCGTGATCTTTGCAACTTGAAGAAAAACCATGGGGAACCTTTCTTGACATTTCTCCAGAGATGGAGTTAATTTTATACAAAATATTCTCGCAAAATACCTGAGTCTGAAAAGCTTGACATCTTTTTAGATAATATCCTTCACAATTTTAGGTATGAAGTATAGATACAAGGTCCTTTGACCTTCAATGATATGATCAAACAAGCTGTGAGAATCAAAAAGTTCATGGTCAAGAAAGGAGAACTGAACCTATACAAAGATAATAAACAAGGGTCCTCCTCCTCTGGTAAAGACAAATCCAAATTTGTCAACAAGAACCAGAATGTTGTGAATGATGGAGTTGTCGAGAATGTGACTCCCAAGCCTCCAAAGGCTGCATTCAATCTTACTACCACTATGCAGGCGGCCAAAGCCACTAACCAGGCTGCGACACAATCTAAACCACCTTTGAAATTTTCTAGATCAAAACCTTGGGCTCCTCAACCCAAGCATGAATTCACGCCTGTAGGTGAACCCCTTGATGTAGTTTACAAGACTCTCTTGGACAACCAATTACTCACTCCTTTGGATAATTCACGTCCTTTCGATCCGCAACCACGACCTTCTTGGTGGAATGAATCTGCATACTACAATTATCACCAGAACAAGGGTCACAAGATGGATACCTATATTCAACTATGGCATAAGGTCCAGGACCTTATTGACAGTGAGGTTATTGCTATGGGAGGTCACAATAAAAAATTAGATCATCAGGCATTCAAAGACCCTTTTCCTCCTCATGGGAAGGGTGAATCCTCTAAAGGTAAAAACAAGGATGCCAAGGTCAACTATACGTACACTGATAATGATAATATGATTAATATGGTTGAACCTATTAATGAAGAGTACTACAATGTCGTTACCATCAAGGGAAGAGAAGACGCTCCTAAGTATAAATATCCTCTCATTCTACAAGGGCTTGCACCCTATCCCTCTGAACCAGAATAATCTCAGGTTCGTGCAAATGTTGTTACTCAGTCTTGCACAAAGATTGTTCTCAAATGCCCTGAGCCTTCTACATCTACACCATTACAACCTGTAGATAAAGCTACTGTTGGCACTACCAAAAAGAACTCAAAATTGGTCCCCTCGATTAATGTTGCTAACTACAACATACTTGACCAATTACAATGAACCAATGCTCAGATTACCATCTTCAAGCTATTGAAAATATCCCCTACTCACAAGGAGATTATTTACAAAAACCTCACTGAGGCAAATGTTCCAAAAGATTTGGATCTAGACCGGTTTCTATATATGGTAGGTCACCTTGCCTCCTTTATTACTTGTCTTTCTATGAGGAGGATGACCATTCTTTGAGTCATCCACACAATAATCCCTTACATATCAAGGTCATGATTGGCCCAAAGAGCATCCACCATGTTCTCATAGATAATGACGTTGGCCTTAATATCTTCTCTGCTAGCTTCCTTACTCAGTTAGGCTATGGAGAAGACTGCATAGATGCCCGCAAAAAGATCACTATCAAGGCACATGATGAAGAAGAGTGGAATTATAAGGGGTTAGTTGTGTTACCAATTCGAGTTGGGCTTGCTAAAAGGGATGTTATGTGTCAAGTTCTTGACATTCCTCTTGCATACAATATATTGTTAGGAAGAACAGGGATCCATGAAATGCAAGTAGTTCCTTCAAATTATCATCGATGCATAAAATTCCCCTTTCAAGGATCTGAAGGGACTGTGCCTGCCAATACAAGCTATGATTGCAACATGCTTACCAAAACTACTGATAGCTTTGTTCTGACCAACAGAGAATCTAATGAGATCCTTGAGGCTAAGCTACAGGAAATGGAAAAGACTCTGAACCTCAAAGACACTAGCATACAGGGATATCAGTTTGAACCTGTGTTATCTATATCATCTCTACCTCTGTCTCCACATTCTTTTGGGAGACCTTCTGAGGACAATAAACCCTCTATAATTCCTCAAACAAAATATGGTGGCACCTTTGTATAGGCCATGATACCATTAGAGGAGGAAGATGAAAATAGAGCTATTACAGCTTGGATTTATAGAGGGGAGAACACATCTGAGAAAATCACTCCACCTCATGAAATAAGACCTGAATAATATGGCAAAGGCCTCTCTATCATAAAGAACTTTGGATATAAAGGGAATGGACCTATAGGAGTAAAAAATAAAGTATTTCTCAAACCACTTGGAGCTATTGGTAGACCAACATGAGACACTACAGGTCTAGGCTTTAAGAAGACCCCATTTCTCTTGGGGATTAACAAATTTATGCTGGAACCAGATCACCAACCACAATCTAAAGGCACATCTATAGCTAACAACCCAGAGGATAGATCTGATGAGGATTCCTTTCCTTGTCCTCTTCCTCCAGATTTGGCTACAATCTTCATTGAGCTAGATGATTTCATACCACATGTCAGTATAGTTGAGACTGACAGTGATATTGATGACACCTCAATTGCTCCCCTCACATATGAGCGATTGAGAGAAACACAAGACCTTTCTCATCAGGGTGAAGTATACATGCCACCCCAGTTCCAAGAGTGGTTCGCACAAGAACATACCTCACGCAGTAGTCCTCTAACCATACCAGAGGTTTTAAATACAACTCATCCAAATTGGGGGCAAAGAGTAGATTTCACTCATGTTTTGGATATTAAAACTAATGATGAAACATACTACCATGAATATGAGTTCAATAGTCTTTTAGAAGACACCTTGGATAGGGATGTAGATACCATTGGTACTCTAAATTTGGCACAAATTTGGAGTGACCAATTTAAAATTTTCTCTAAGGCAAGGTGAGTACCCCTGAAAACTATTTGTAGATGCCTAATTGGAATGCAAGTGAAATATGACCTGATGATTTATATGAGATACCAATTGGGAGACATGTGATAAACCTATCATGGGGTAAATGTAATGGGTTAAAATTTTTAGATGTCAGTTTTGATGAGTTTTGAAGAGGGTCATTTGGAGGTGTTCAATTAAATCTAAATTCAGCATATTGTCTGATTATAGAAAATGACCTACTTTGCATGCTTGCATCTTTGACAAGATAGAGTTTCATGATATAAGGATGGGTTTGAGGTGTTTTAGGCATGGGAGAGAAGCTTTAGTTTCATTTTTAGATTCATATGAGTTCATATGATAAGTTTTCCAGAGCAATTTTGTTTGCAATTTATGTTGCTTCTCAGAATGTGAAAGTGCAGAATTCTGAATGCCCTACTTTGAAGTCTTGCAAATTGCACCCAATTGAATGGAATGGATAATTGAATATTAATCTATATTTTAATCATAGAAATGTTCTACCATGAATATTTTCAGGCCATGATGAATCCATTTGGGTAGTTTGCAAATCTGATTCCATTTGTAGTTTCTAACATTTTAATGTAGATCAGTTGCACAGTTTAGTCGGAGGCCCTGTCTGTGATGTTATATCTTGAATACCATGATTGATGATGTCAAGAAAATGGTGCCCCCTCATTATAGAAAAAAATTTATTCCATGTTTGCAAGGTCTCAGGTCCTGAGGGTTTTGTGTGGACATTTCCTCAGATTCTTTTCATTTGCAGAAATTAGTTTTTCTCATGTCTTCTTGTTCTATATTTCCAAGTGGTTACTTTCAAGGGTCTACCAAATGTGTCTGGTTGATTGTCAAGAACTTCCTTTCTAGATTTATTCTCTCCTTATAACATATTAACCATATCCAAAAGCTCAGGTTTTTAGTAGGTCTCTTGACTTGTTTTCAAAGTCAAAACTAGATGTGTTTTATTGTAACTCGACAGGGTAATTTCCAGAATAGTTCTGAAGAGGCGACTTGGATGTTTAAAATCTTGTGATTTGTTTGGTTTCATCTGATGTCATTTTACAGTATGGAATAATGTTAACCATGGAATGTGTGTGCCCAGTGCCATGTTCTGGTTACTTGATTTTGTCATTTTTTAAGGCCAGTTCCAGAGGCCAGTTGCCATTAATGTGAGATCAAGTTGCAGAAAGATAAAATGTTACTCTTAATGGCCGCCGGTCTGATTGAAATAAAAGGACATTGAAAAATTGGTTTTTGACCAGTATGTCAAAGATACACAAAATTTGAAAGTGCAGACCAAATATGTGGATAGTAAAACATTGAACCAACTCATGCAAATAAAAGTGAGAGTCTAATGTGAAAACATAAGAAAATGCTATGGGTAGAGAAGACATTGAACAAATTGCAATGCAAGCATGCAATTTTCAATTTGCAATTTACAAATAGAGCAACACAACTCCAAATTTGGAGTGGTTTTAGAGAGTGGTTTGCTAATGAATACAATAAATTTGGTTGTTACCTTGAATTTGTGACTAATAAGTCACAGAATGACTCTGAGTTCTGCAGAGGATGTGGTGATATTCGTGGGATCCTAAGGTACCAGCTAGATTTGAAAATCTTTGATGAGTTGTCTGATGAAGAAGATGTCCATGAAGAATCTGAATGAGAATTGATTCATAGTTCTCTTTTGCAAGCCGACTGCAGCTCGGGAAGTGTACGTGGTGCTCTTTTTAATTTTTTTTCACTATATACATGTCATGCCAATGTGATTGGCAGGTGTTGGTGCCACATTTCATGCACTTACAAGCATAGACTGTGTAAGGCATAAAGAATAGAAAGGTAGCAGAGACCATGTGTGGCATGGAAGGTATATTAAATAAAACATTAAAAAACCAATGTCATTGCATTGGTAGGAGATTAGTCAAGGCTTACGCAACATTTGAAAGAGGATAATCCACGCATGGTAATGGTTCTTCTTTTTTAAAACACTCATATAAAATGCATTGACAAGGTGGGAGCCCATGCCAAACACCAGGAAGGAGGTGAAGCTTGGATTCAAGTGCAAACAACCAAGATTAGTGCAGGGCATACAAAGCATATGGAGGGTTTTCAAAACAATTTAAAACTTTAAGTAAATTCCAATTGGCATATGTATTTGGAAGCTACGCAGCCAACAAAAGAGGGGCTGCATAATGTTGTGTTGCATCCCGCAAAATGAAAAAAGGTAGTGGAAGGCTGTGAAATGTGGAGGGAGCAAGCCCGCGCTGAATTGAGCAAGGAGCTAAAACAATTTAAAAACTCACAAACCATTGCAAATGCACTTGGCAGGATATGCACAAAGTAAAGTCTACACAAAGTGTGGAGAAGAAACAAAGGTGTGTGAACTATTTAACAAGCACGAGGCAAGGAAAATACCATGTTGGTCTGCACTAGATTAAGAGGGAAGTCTTGGGAAGGTACCTTTTGTGTACAAGCTGAAGGGAAAGATCCCACATGCATAGGGCGCTGAAATTTATAAAAATTTATATACTAAAGTGCTTAGTATTTTATTTGAAGTAAGAGCTAGGAGCTCTTAGAGATCGCACGAGCTGGAGGTTATTGTATGTTGACTATGCTGGTGGGCCCCAAGATTTTAATATGAAATGCAAGGAAAAAATTTAAAACACTAAAAGAATTAATCCCACATTGATGCAGCAGTGGATTCTCAAGGGCTTTATAAGAAAAAATACACAGTATGTATTTCGAAGAAGAAGCTAGAGGCTATGCATGCGCAGGTGGTGAATGCATTGGAAAGCATTCTCAGAGGAGTAAGCACCCAATTTTGGCAAGACCCATAGAGATGAGGTGATAGATGACATGGCGCAAAAGATTGTACGATTGGCGCAAATTTGAAGGTGATAAAAAATTGACAAATGACTTAATGAATTAATGAGAAAGTTGCAAGGAAGATATGTTTAAGCCATTAAGTTGTGCTGACATGTGGTAGAGGTGATAGCTAGGAAGACATCAAGGTGACAAGGTGGCGATGCGTCATTAATGAGAAAGTTGCAAGGAAGATATGTTTAAGCCATTAAGTTGTGCCGACATGTGGCAGAGGTGATAGCTGGGAAGATAATGAGGTGACAAGGTGGCAATGGCGTGGAAGCACATCAGACATGCTTCCAAGTTGGGTGTGAATCTCGAGGTGGTTGAAATCAACAAATGACTTAATGGCTTAATAAGAAAGATGTAGGGATCTTAAGCATAAGCCATTAATCCATGGCGACATGTGGCACCCCAGACACATGGCAAGATCCTGTGCAATGCGGAGCTGGCTCTTCCATAGCCATTCATAGACTGACATGTGGCAGGATAGGTTGCAAGGTAGGTGACATGGTGCTTAGTGGTCACACAGAACCAATCAAAGGGTGCCATGTGGCACAATCTGGTGCACTGCAGATTAAAAGGGATTAATATGAAATTTAAATTGAATTTATCTCAATAAAGAAAAGGTTAAAAAATATGCTGTTTGAAAGAGATCTTAGGGTGTACTTAATGGCTTAAAAAGAAGATGCATGAGATCTAATGGGTAAGCCATTAAGCCTGATTTACAAGTGTCACAAGCTGATTAAATCTGGGTGAAATAAGGATAAAAGATAAAATATGCAGATATTTAAATGAAATGTCATCTCAATTCAATAGTCTAACTATTGAAAATGCACAAATATTTCAAATTTGTTGAAAAGAAATATGCACGGGAAGGGAAATTATTTTTAGTGATTCAGAGGAAATTTTTTATTAGAAGTATCAACTATCATATACCATTGGAAAGGTAGTGATATGAGGATTCTGATTTTGCAGTCAATTTTGGTGCAGGATCAAATCAGTTTGAACAGAATGTTGGAATTATGTTATATTTGTCATCAGTGAAAACACTTATTCGATTATGAATGCTTACCGAGCTTATCACTTAGTCCACAGCTTATACCGAGCATTCAGTAATCACCTTGGAAAGCTCAGCGGTTAAACAGCTCAAACCGAGAAGAACAGTGGTCACCGAGCATATGAACAGTTCAGCAGTGTTTACCGAGAAAAGAAACATGTACCGAGAAGACGGTAGTCACCGAGCTTCACCGTAACTACCGAGCCAACCGAGAAGTCAGTTACTACCGAGTCACCAGCGGTTACCGAGTGACATTATATCTACCGAGTCACCAATGGCTACCGAGTTGCAAGCTACACTTCGGGACTAGTATGGACCGAGCTTCTACTCTTACCGAGAGCATGACGATGCCAAGTATTGTAGTGGATGTCGAGTATCAGAAGATCACCGAGCCAGCTTGAGGAACCCGAGCTTCT